>CAVLJG010000004.1:3070940-3448613 GCA_963669975.1 Acanthoscelides obtectus | reverse complement strand
TGAACATGGGAACAAGAAGACTTTGTATGCAGCAACGTTGTATCATAAAATAATTCTATAGACCCCCGCTTGCATAATTGAAAAAAAAATACTTTCCGTGCAGATGTGTATATCATCAATCTAATATTCAGGGGGTTGTTGACAGCTCCGATATTGCAAACTGTGCAATTCAATCGTTCAGCTATCAAATTTGTCGCATGTTGATACAAGTTTTTTGTGCAGGATTTTTTGTGTAATGTAAGTCTGTGGTGGAATTAAAGACGTTCAGCATCATGATCATTATCATTATTATTCCTATTACACTGGACAACAAATTTTAGTTTTTCAATTGTATCTTGTGGGAAAAGTGCACTTCTTTGTTAATTTTGGGGCGCTGAATCCAAAAATGACAATGAAATAAAAAAATTAGTTGCGGTTTAGAAAAAAACTTTTTATTTTTAAGGATATATTAAAAAAAGTAACAAGATTCATATACTTATAAGAATCACTATATGCGCTGTCTTTTTGCTGTTCTTTTATGGATCGTTTCTGGAGCATCTCTACCAAGAGTCCAACAGTAGTCTGCAAGCATGGAAGGATTCCACTTTCCCTGGTACCTTTTTTCCATTGCTGAAATATCCTGATGAAAATGTTCGCCTTGCTCATCACTTACGGCTCCGCAATTGTCAGGAAAAAAATGCAGGTGTGAGTGTAGGAAATGTATCTTAAGAGACATATTACAGCCCATCTTTTGATACGATGACAGCATACTTTTGACAAGGGTTTTATAGTTGTCAGCTTTTCTATTTCCCAAGAAATTAGTGACCACCAGACGGAAATCATTCCAAGCAGTTTTTTCAATACTTGTTAAAGTGTTTTCAAACTGTGTATCTTTCAAAATATTTAGAATCTGTGACCCAACAAAAATACTTTCTTTAACCTTTGCCTCACTTAGTCCTGGAAATTTCTGACGCAGGTATTGAAAAGCTGACCCATCTCTATCTAAGGCCTTGACAAAGTTATTCATTAGGCCCAACTTGATATGCAGTGGTGGTAATAAAATTTTTTTCGAATCTACTAATGGCATATGATGTACATTTTTTTAGCCTGGCTCTAGGAATTGACGAACATGCCAGTTTTGTCTGGTGTAATGAAGTGCCTTTGCCCGACTGTCCCATTCACACAAAAAACAGCGAAACTTTGTGTAGCCTAGCTGCAGCCCAAGTAAAAGTGCAACAACTTTCAAATCGCCACAAATATGCCATTGGTGCTCGTCGTATTTTATGCATGTCAATAGGTACTTCATATTGTCATATGATTCTTTCATGTGAACTGCATACCCTACAGGAAGAGATGGTAAAATATTTCCAATATGCAATAACACTGCCTTTAAACTCAATGTTGAACTGTCTATAAACAATCTCCATTCTTCTGGGTTATAGTTTATATTTGAAGCCGCCAGTAAGCCGTTAATGTTACTGCAGAAAACCAAGTTATTCTCCATATTAAAAAATGGTTCTAAGTCTTTGTGGCGTTTACGAAAAACACATACCGAAACATCGTCTTCTAACAAGTTCCACTGCTGCAGTCTTGATCCAAGTAACTCTGCCTTACATTTTGGAAGTTCTAAATCTCTTAGAAGATCATTTAATTCTGACTGTGTTATTTTGTGCGGTTGGTGGCATGACGTGCTCGGTATAAAATCAGGATATCTTGACGTTGATGGCATATCTTCTTCCTGACGAATCACTCGATCGCCATGATCTGATTCGTTTTCTGATTCGCAAGTGTAGGATTATGGGGGTTTTGGAATAAGATTTTCGTCACTGTGAGGCACAGGTCTCATCGCAGATGGTATGTTTGGGTAGTTAATAACCGATTTTTTTTTCTTGGACATACCTGTGGCTTGTCTAACACAAGGTACCATGCAAAAGTAACAATCATTAATATGATTTGTAGGCTCTCTCCAAACCATTGGGACAGCAAAGCGCATAGACCGTTTTTTGCCATTTAACCAGCTCCTCAGACTTGAAGAACATGTATTACAGCAGATGTGGGGTGCCCACTGTTTGTCTGGATCACCTAGTTTACAACCGAAATAAAGCTGATATGCCTTTGTTATTAGTGGAGTAATAGACCGTCTCTGAGACGCAAAAGTCACATCACCACACACGTAACAAAATTGATCTGGATTGTTTACACACTTTCGTGACATCTTGCATGAACGCTGTCAGCCAACTGAGGAAAAAATGTCTAATATAAAACAATATAATGTACACGTACGTATAACGTAACACAATCATGCCGATTACATCATCTTTCCTTGCCGAATAGAAAAATGTAGCACGTGCATTCTTGTGAATTACGGTATATCAATACTGTCACAGCAGGAACACATATAATTACCGTATCTCTAAAACTTGAACTAATATTGAAAAAAATAAGTTTCATTCCGGTTTTAGCACATTAAAAATAGTAATATTTTGTTGATTTTATTTAGGATATTTTTTGGCTGTTGATCGGTGTTATTATGGAAAGAAAAGTAAGATAGGCAACCTGGGCTCCGGCACAACTGGCCACTCCTCACACAGTGAGGTAGCAACTAGTTGGTCAGCAAATCGTGCGCCCTAAGTACCGATGATGATCGCTATGAAACACTTAAGTAGGTTCTTATACTGTTTTCTAGCACTATTTCTAAATATCCACGGCTTTCTGAGCGCCCTGTGAAATATCTATTTTCTAACACCCCTCTTCGTTTTACTAGCTGGATCGCCCCTCTGACCATCTCTCAAGCGATAATCTTAATTTATTCCCAAGGACTTAAAAGCCTTCTCTAACGGGAATTTCCGAAATTAACTTGATGCATGTGAAGCCATTAGCCCCTGCACTGTGGAGCTCCCTGATCTTTTTCCGTTTTCAGTTATCATAATCACCACGATTCGTTCCCGAGGATATTACTCGCGTGTTAGACTTGATCCTGGTTCTTAATAATCGCTTAGTCGGACCGTGAGGTATTTAGATCGTTGAGCTCGCCATATTTATACCTCTTTGGCCCGGTTTTTCAATCGTTGATCGACTTTCAAGTTTGGTAATTACACCTATAACTTGTAAGCAACTAATAGTTATCCGTAACTTCGAATCTCAATCTATGGTTAACTAACACGTTACGGTTGATCCGGCAACGCCGTCTCTACGTCTGAAATATCCTGTTTTGTGACGCTTGATGTTTGTGTGTCGTGTCATCCGCGACAACTCATTTCACTGTCAAGCAGCGTTGCCAGACTTACGATTATTATTATCGTTTATGTACCATAATTTCAAGTACTGTACGATGTACGATACTATGTGTAGGATAATAGCTGAATGTACGATAATTTTGCGAATGAGCTTTTTACACCAGCAAGTAGCTGTCAGTGTTGCCGCTTAGTAGACAAGCGCACTCTGTATAATGGGTTGCCTAGCGTTACCCGGACTATCTCGGCAAACATCAACGGGAAAATTTGCCGTCAATCAGTTCGCACGTTCTATGTATTGACATGACGATCATATTTTCCAAATTTTCCTTCATCATGGATCCTGAGAGACCCTAAGGCACTGTGTAGGATAATGTACGATAATTTTGACGTGTTTGTACGATAATTCCCTGCGACGAATCTGGAAACGCTACTGTCAAGCAAAACAAGGTTAGGAATTGCGGTGTAACTACAACTTTCTAGTTAACCAGTAGGAAAAGGACAAACTTGACATTGAAAATCACATTTTAAGTGAGTTTACTTTTGGGTTAGCTGTAACATCGCAGCAATTAAAAAAGCGCGCCTGTGTCTTCAAGGTTTATCCTACGACAGTACTATCTGGCCAGCAATTAGGGCAAAGACAAGCAAAGGAGTTCATCACAGAACGAAAGTCCGCATTTACAGAGGACCTAAGAATCGACATATACTAAGTGACATATAAATCCGAACACCCAGTTTAAATGGTTTTATTTTAATAAGAGTTGGTGAATGTATTTATCTTACTGTAAGTAACAAGTGAAAAAATGTTCAGCCTTATCAGTTGGACATTCCGGTTTTTATACTGCTTTTTTTTAATTCACTAACGCTCTAAAAATGAATATTTCAGCCGCAATAAAGAATCAACGTTGGCGGATTTTGGTTCTTGACATCCTTTACGATCGGTTACGATGCCTAGATTACGGAGACCTGTACGATTTCGTCAACTTAGTGAGTTTGATAGGGGCCGTATAGTGGGACTTCGGGAAGCTGGACGTTCTTTTCGGGCAATTGCAGTTAGAGTGCAAAGAAGTGTAGACACTGTGGTTAGGTGTTGTCAGGCATGGCTTCGAGAAGGCCGTATGCAAAGAGCAAGGGGCACTGGACGCCGCCGTAGAACAACAGACCGTGAAGATCGCCGCCTAAGATTATTGGCCTTAAGGGACTGTTTCTCCACTACCAGGTCCATTGCAAATGAATGGTTTGCAGAACACGGAAGACCTGTTGGCATGCGAAGTGTTTACCGACGAATGAGAAGTTTTGGCTTGTTTTCATACCGGCCACACTGGGTCCTCCCTTTAACTCGAGAACACCGACGTAGTCGCCTTGAGTGGTTCAGACAACGGTCACTCTGGGATCAGGAATGGAACAGTATTGTCTTTAGTGACGAGTCTCGATTTTGTTTAGGCATGCACGATGGTCGTGCCAGGGTTAGAAGGCGACGTGGTGAAAGGAGGAATCCACAGTTTTTTGTTGAAAGACATGTTCATCACACTGTTGGAGTTATGATTTGGGGTGCTATAGCTTATGGTTCCAGGTCACCTTTAATCTTCATTAGAGGTAACATGAACGCGCAGCGTTATATCCACGAAGTTCTAGAACCCCATCTTTTACCCTATCTTGTCACCCTGGCAGATCCAACTTTCCAACAAGATAATGCCCGACCACATGTTGCAAGAGTCACAATAGACTTATTACAACATAATGATGTCACATTGTTACCATGGCCACCAAGATCTCACGACTTATCCCCAATTGAGCACGTGTGGGATATGATGGGTAGGAGATTGCTCAATTTGCAACGTCCTCCTCAGACTCTACAAGCACTGCGAGAGGAGTTGGTGGTTGCCTGAAATGAGATACCACAGGAGGACAATGACCACCTGATCAGAAGCATGCCTAGGTGCGTTGGAGAATGCGTAGCACATCAGGGTGCATCCACACATTATTAAAGGTCAAAGGGCTTTAAAGCAGTGCAATCATTTTGAAATTTTTATCATTTACTTATTATGCTTCATTAAGTACTTATACAAAATTTTATTAAAATAAAACCATTCAAACTGGGTGTTCGAATTTATATGTCACTTAGTATATGAGGCACTTGCTGTTTCTGCAGTGAGCATGAGGAAACCCCCCGAGCATCTTCTGTGTCACTGCGAAGGCCTAGCGAGGCTACGGTTTCTGATAGTAGGGATCGCAAATCCAATAGCGGCAAGCTACGTGCAAGTCCATGTGTCAAGGCTGTGGAGTCTGTGTAAAGGCTAGACACAGTGCTTTAGAAGGTGTATATGGGGTGTCAATAGATCCATTCGCAGTGACGTTAAGGCTAACAAGACAACCTCTTTTTTCTGTAATCTGGCCAGAAATAGAATGCAAGAAGGGAAACGGTGAGGAGTGACGCAGAAACCCGTATTGAAAATTCGTAGTTGGATCAAGAGCATTAATGTTAGTGGTAATATTGCCTCCGCTATGCGGATCAGTGGACACGTACCTTTAGCCAGAGGCATTTGCATATTTTGTATAATTTTTTGTACAATTTTGAGGATTTTTTAGGATTCCTCTCTGGGAAAATTTGCTACCACCCGCTCTTCAGAAAGTTTTAGTAGCAGGTACATTTTTACAAAAGGTTATCTATGACCCCTTGAGAGAAATTCCTGTCGGTGCAGATGGACAATATATACTAAGTGACATATAAATCCGAACATCCAGTTTAAATGGTTTTATTTTAATAAAAGTTGGTGAATGTATTTATCTTACTGTAAATAACAAGTGAAAAAATGTTCAGCCTTATCAGTTGTACATTCCGGCTTTTATACTGCTTTTTTTTAATTCACTAATGCTCTAAAAATGAATATTTCAGCCGCAGTAAAGAATCAACGTTGGCGGATTTTGGTTCTTGACATCCTTTACGATCGGTTACGATGCCTAGAGTACGGAGACCTGTACGATTTCGTCAACTTAGTAAGTTTGATAGGGGCCGTATAGTGGGACTTCGGGAAGCTGGACTTTCTTTTCGGGCAATTGCAGTTAGAGTGCAAAGAAGTGTAGACACGGTGGTTAGGTGTTGTCAGGCATGGCTTCGAGAAGGCCGTACGCAAAGAGCAAGGGGCACTGGACGCCGCCGTAGAACAACAGACCGTGAAGATCGCCGCCTAAGATTATTGGCCTTAAGGGACCGTTTCTCCACTACCAGGTCCATTGCAAATGAATGGTTTGCAGAACACGGAAGACCTATTGGCATGCGAAGTGTTTACCGACGAATGAGAAGTTTTGGCTTGTTTTCATACCGACCACACTGGGTCCTCCCTTTAACTCGAGAACACCGACGTAATCGCCTTGAGTGGTGCAGACAACGGTCACTCTGGGATCAGGAATGGAACAGTATTGTCTTTAGTGACGAGTCTCGATTTTGTTTAGGCATGCACGATGGTCGTGCCAGGGTTAGAAGGCGACGTGGTGAAAGGAGGAATCCACAGTTTTTTGTTGAAAGACATGTTCATCACACTGTTGGAGTTATGGTTTGGGGTGCTATAGCTTATGGTTCCAGGTCACCTTTAATCTTCATCAGAGGTAACATGAACGCGCAGCGTTATATCCACGAAGTTCTAGAACCCCATCTTTTACCCTATCTTGACACCCTGGCAGATCCAACTTTCCAACAAGATAATGCCCGACCACATGTTGCAAGAGTCACAATAGACTTCTTTCAACATAATGATGTCACATTGTTACCATGGCCACCAAGATCTCCCGACTTATCCCCAATTGAGCACGTGTGGGATATGATGGGTAGGAGATTGCTCAATTTGCAACGTCCTCCTCAGACTCTAGAAGCACTTCGAGAGGAGTTGGTGGTTGCCTGGAATGAGATACCACAGGAGGGCATTGACCACCTGATCAGAAGCATGTCTAGGCGCGTTGGAGAATGCGTAGCACATCAGGGTGCATCCACACATTATTAAAGGTCAAAGGGCTTTAAAGCAGTGCAATCATTTTGAAATTTTTATCATTTACTTATTATGCTTCATTAAGTACTTATACAAAATTTTATTAAAATAAAACCATTTAAACTGGGTGTTCGGATTTATACGTCACTTAGTATAGATGTTGAAAACAGTGATGAAATAGCGACTTCCTGGCTTACTTAACACTTTTTCTACGTCCTTTCGCTCTTATTCTTGTTAGCGTTAGAATCGAAAACTAAAGCAATAGTTATTTATTACACAAGGAAAAAATTACTACATTTTAAAAACCGAAAGGTAAAATCTTGCATTTTTACCGTGTATAATACACAATTTTTCCTGTGACGGGAATAACGACGATTTAATATTGAAAAATTATATTATTTCAATATTGTCGATGTGAAATTTGAATTTTGAAATTAGTAGGTTATGTTGTACTTATAGCGACTTTTAAAGTAATCAAATAGCTGTCAATTTAATTCTGTGACTTGATTTAAAAATTGTGAACTTAGTGGTAGTTTATAAGTTATTTTTAGTACTATAAAGTAAAAAATGTCCGATTCCGAGTTTTAGTTGACTCCACTGGAATTAGTAGCCAAAGTAGCGTCATAAAAATGATTGCCAGATAAATCGTTTATACAATATCCAGGAAAAAAGTACTCACACAAAGTGTTACCTGTCGACAGAGATTCAAATTTCACATCGATAATTTTCTGACTTAAATATTGTTATAATATAATTTTTCTATACTGAATCGTCGTTTTTCCTGTCACAGAAAAAAAAAGTGTATTTACACACGGGAAAAATACTAGATCTTTTTTCCTTGTTAAATAAATAACTATTTTTTGGAAGAGATAAAAATACGGCTGCCATATTTTCTCCTCAAACATTCTAACTTTTTCATTCCACGCAATTCCAATGGTTTACAATTGTCGTTTTGTAAAATCACCTAAATTTAGATGCGTATCAAACGAACCGTTTCGAACCGCCGATTACTCTCTATTTTGCCCGTATCACTGTCGTAATTGTGTTAAAAAGTAACAGTTTCCCAATTTTTGCAGAACTTATACGAGGGTTGAACTATAAGCTCCCATCTGCTCCCTTTGCAGATGATTTTTTGATGGATGTTATTGGCAGCAAAACAAATAAAGGGCTAGGGGCAATAAGGTACCTAAGCCACATTGAACGTATTTCGAAAAATATAGAGCTATAAGTTGTATGAAATCACGTTTCTTGTTCAGTTTTGACTGAAATCCAACAACAGGCTTACATTTTGTCAGCAGCATCGAAAAAATACAACGCATATTTTAAAAAAAATCTTTTTGAAAATACTGTGCCTTCTTGAAATAAGAGCTGCAGCTACAATGGTTTTCTTTATTAACATATAATTTAATTATTACATATTGTAACGAAAGCACCATTTCACTATTCAAAGTGTAATTTATCACTGCTACACTAATTTATAACTCTTGCAACTGATTAATAACAAATTTATAACTGTGTGGACTGTGATGTTATTCCATTTTAATTCTGCGTTCGCTGTCCACTGTCTGTAAACTTGACTGTGACTATCTGGTTCCGCCATCTGGTCGGGTATTTATCACCCTATCGACGCGTCGAGAAATGTTACAGCGTTTTCCAGGCGGAGTCACGAACATGAAAGTGATCTAGGTGATTCAGAAACGCTCCATATATGGTCGCGTAATTCTGGTTGCCTACCCGTGAAGCCAACTTTTGGAAATCCGCCGAAGTGTTCCAATTATATGAGGTGCTTACAATACACTTCATTAAATTTGACAAACTATGTTGAAGCTATTTTCCATGACAGACAATTTTTCCATTAGGACTGTGTCGGATACGTTCTCTTTTTCGAAAAAATGACGAATGTTTCTGAGGTCCAAAGAAGGCCACCTAGCCACGCAGTTATATTTTTTGAGTCAAGGATGGCATGATCCATTTATCACATTATTGACACGTACTTAAGTTATTTGCAGCTTACGATAGTCGTTCTCAATTAGGATAATGATATCTTCTGATAAATATACTAAGTGACATATAAATCCGAACACCCAGTTTAAATGGTGTTATTTTAATAAAAGTTGGTGAATGTATTTATCTTACTGTAAATAACAAGCGAAAAAATTTTCAGGCTTATCAGTTGGACATTCCGGTTTTTATACTGCTTTTTTTTTAAATTCACTAACGCTCTAAAAATGAATATTTCAGCCGCAGTACAGAATCAACGTTGGCGGATTTTGGTTCTCGACATCCTTTACGATCGGTTACCATGCCTAGAGTACGGAGACCTGTACGATTTCGTCAACTTAGTGAGTTTGATAGGGGCCGTATAGTGGGACTTCGGGAAGCTGGACTTTCTTTTCGGGGAATTGCAGTTAGAGTGCAAAGAAGTGTAGACACTGTGGTTAGGTGTTGTCAGGCATGGCTTCGAGAAAGCCGTACGCAAAGAGCAAGGGGCACTGGACGCCGCCGTAGAACAACAGACCGTGAAGATCGCCGCCTAAGATTATTGGCCTTAAGGGACCGTTTCTCCACTACCAGGTCCATTGCAAATGAATGGTTTGCAGAACACGGAAAACCTATTGGCATGCGAAGTGTTTACCGACGAATGAGAAGTTTTGGCTTGTTTTCATACCGGCCACACTGGGTCCTCCCTTTAACTCGAGAACACCGACGTAACCGCCTTGAGTGGTACAGACAGCGGTCACTCTGGGATCAGGAATGGAACAGTATTGTCTTTAGTGACGAGTCTCGATTTTTTTTAGGCATGCACGATGGTCGTGCCAGGGTTAGAAGGCGACGTGGTGAAAGGAGGAATCCACAGTTTTTTGTTGAAAGACATGTTCATCACACTGTTGGAGTTATGGTTTGGGGTGCTATAGCTTATGGTTCCAGGTCACCTTTAATCTTCATCAGAGGTAACATGAACGCGCAGCGTTATATCCACGAAGTTCTAGAACCCCATCTTTTACCCTATCTTGACACCCTGGCAGATCCAACTTTCCAACAAGATAATGCCCGACCACATGTTGCAAGAGTCACAATAAACTTCTTTCAACATAATGATGTCACATTGTTACCATGGCCACCAAGATCTCCCGACTTATCCCCAATTGAGCACGTGTGGGATATGATGGGTAGGAGATTGCACAATTTGCAACGTCCTCCTCAGACTCTAGAAGCACTTCGAGAGGAGTTGGTGGTTGCCTGGCATGAGATACCACAGGAGGACATTGACCACCTGATCAGAAGCATGCCTAGGCGCGTTGGAGAATGCGTAGCACATCAGGGTGCATCCACACATTATTAAAGGTCAAAGGGCTTTAAAGCAGTGCAATCATTTTGAAATTTTTATCATTTACTTATTATGCTTCATTAAGTACTTATACAAAATTTTATTAAAATAAAACCATTTAAACTGGGTGTTCTGATTTATATGTCACTTAGTATAAGTGGTTTGGAATCATTAACTAGTGCTATTATGAGATTAGCACAAAAATAGTTTTTCTACGTAATAAATCTACAAGCTGCATCTATAACGGCATAGGGTCACTATCAGTCACTCTCAATACTGTTCCATTCCTGATCCCAGAATGACCGTTGTCTGCACCACTCAAGGCGATTACGTCGGTGTTCTCGAATTAAAGGGAGGACCCAGTGTGGCCGGTATGAAAACAAGCCAAAACTTCTCATTCGTCGGTAAACACTTCGCATGCCAATATGTCTTCCGTGTTCTGCAAACCATTTATTTGCAATGGACCTGGTAGTGGAGGAACGGTCCCTTAAGGCCAATAACCTTAGGCGGCGATCTTCACGGTCTGTTGTTCTACGGCCAGTTGCGTACGGCCTTCTCGAAGCCATGCCTGACAACACCTAACCACAGTGTCTACACTTCTTTGCACTCTAACTGCAATTGCCCGAAAAGAAAGTCCACCTTCCCGAAGTCCCACTATACGGCCCCTATCAAACTCACTAAGTTGACGAAATCGTACAGGTCTCCGTACTCTAGGCATCGTAACCGATCGTAAAGGATGTCAAGAACCAAAATCCGCCAACGTTGATTCTTTACTGCGGCTGAAATATTCATTTTTAGAGCGTTAGTGAATTAAAAAAAAAGCAGTATAAAAACCGGAATGTCCAACTGATAAGGCTGAAAATTTTTTCACTTGTTATTTACAGTAAGATAAATACATTCACCAACTTTTATTAAAATAAAACCATTTAAACTGGGTGTTCTGATTTATATGTCACTTAGTATAGGTGGTGTGGAATCATTAACTAGTGCTATTATGAGATTAGCACAAAAATAGTTTTCCTACGTAATAAATCTACAAGCTGCATCTATAACGGCATAGGGTCACTATCAGTCACTCTCATCTAGAAGCCTAAATCCAGAACTACCCTTGTTCCCTGTATTCTTGACTTAAAAATGTGCGGATATCGAAGTTATTCAAAAACGCTATTTGAGAATTATAGCGACATCTATCAGCGAATAGTCAAAACTCCGGACATAGTTACCTACACCTTGGGTGGTTTTAGATGGAAATGTGTTTTTTATTCGAATGCGGCTTGGGTATTGTTCCAGGCTGTTCAAGCCATAGTAGGCTGTATCAAAATAGAAAGACAAAAAGGCTTTGTAGTTCTTGAAAATCGGTCCAGTGGCTGCAGAAAAAGGGGCCAAGAATGAAAAAATACTAAACTACTTTTTTTTATTTCACCTCATACTTCCAAACCATGATATCTCCAAAACCGAGTGATCTGTCAAAAAGTCCTTGAGAGGCAGAATTTATGAAAAATTGAATAGCATTTTCAAAATGCACTTTTTCTAAAAAGGCCTAGTTCTATGTCCCTTTTCTAGTTTTTGCCGGAAGACTATGTATTTATTACTTATGATGTGCTTACTGAACGTCTGAGATCTGAACCAAGTATCTTTACTCGCTCCGAAAATATATTATTTTTCTTTTCGATTTCGTAAATAAAACTGTACGCTGAAACCATATTTATGGTGACTTTTTTGTTATTTTTATGTACTTTCTACCTTAAAAATATATACTAAGTGACATATAAATCCGAACACCCAGTTTAAATGGTTTTACTTTAATAAAAGTTGGTGAATGTATTTATCTTACTGTAAATAACAAGTGAAAAAATGTTCAGCCTTATCAGTTGGACATTCCGGTTTTTATACTGCTTTTTTTTAATTCACTAACGCTCTAAAAATGAATATTTCAGCCGCAGTAAAGAATCAACGTTGGCGGATTTTGGTTCTTGACATCCTTTACGATCGGTTACGATGCCTAGAGTACGGAGACCTGTACGATTTCGTCAACTTAGTGAGTTTGATAGGGGCCGTATAGTGGGACTTCGGGAAGCTGGATTTTCTTTTCGGGCAATTGCAGTTAGAATGCAAAGAAGTGTAGACACTGTGGTTAGGTGTTGTCAGGCATGGCTTCGAGAAGGCCGTACGCAAAGAGCAAGGGGCACTGGACGCCGCCGTAGAACAACAGACCGTGAAGATCGCCGCCTAAGATTATTGGCCTTAAGGGACCGTTTCTCCACTACCAGGTCCATTGCAAATGAATGGTTTGCAGAACACGGAAGACCTATTGGCATGCGAAGTGTTTACCGACGAATGAGAAGTTTTGGCTTGTTTTCATACCGGCCACACTGGGTCCTCCCTTTAACTCGAGAACGCCGACGTAATCGCCTTGTGTGGTGCAGACAACGGTCACTCTGGGATCAGGAATGGAACAGTATTGTCTTTAGTGACGAGTCTCGATTTTGTTTAGGCATGCACGATGGTCGTGCCAGAGTTAGAAGGCGACGTGGTGAAATCCACAGTTTTTTGAGGTGCTATAGCTTATGGTTCCAGGTCACCTTTAATCTTCATCAGAGGTAACATGAACGCGCAGCGTTATATCCACGAAGTTCTAGAACCCCATCTTTTACCCTATCTTGACACCCTGGCAGATCCAACTTTCCAACAAGATAATGCCCGACCACATGTTGCAAGAGTCACAATAAACTTCTTTCAACATAATGATGTCACATTGTTACCATGGCCACCAAGATCTCCCGACTTATCCCCAATTGAGCACGTGTGGGATATGATGGGTAGGAGATTGCTCAATTTGCAACGTCCTCCTCAGACTCTAGAAGCACTTCGAGAGGAGTTGGTGGTTGCCTGGAATGAGAAACCACAGGAGGACATTGACCACCTGATCAGAAGCATGCCTAGGCGCGTTGGAGAATGCGTAGCACATCAGGGTGCATCCACACATTATTAAAGGTCAAAGGGCTTTAAAGCAGTGCAATCATTTTGAAATTTTCATCATTTACTTATTATGCTTCATTAAGTACTTATACAAAATTTTATTAAAATAAAACCATTTAAACTGGGTGTTCGGATTTATATGTCACTTAGTATAGGTACTTCTGTCTACAACACCACGTTTAAACTACATGCAACTTTATTGCAAGTAGGTAACGGGTGAAACGCCCTCGTATATAGCCGGCACCGCTACCGAAATTGTGTTAAAAGGTAACAGTTTTTCAATTATCACAGCAGATCTATAGTATATTCCGGGGCAGTATTGAATCTACCGAACTGGAAATTCACCACG
The DNA here is from genome assembly GCA_963669975.1 of Acanthoscelides obtectus. Taxonomy (NCBI): domain Eukaryota; kingdom Metazoa; phylum Arthropoda; class Insecta; order Coleoptera; family Chrysomelidae; genus Acanthoscelides; species Acanthoscelides obtectus. Next base: position 3,434,762 of record CAVLJG010000004.1, on the reverse strand, counting down.
CGTCGCAACGTTGCTTTGCAAACACATTGTCGATCGATACGAAAGCAAATTTTTACAATCGCCCTGAGTGTTTTTAAATTGCTGTTGAATATGTATCGATTAAAATAATAGTTTTTTGATGGTAAGGGATATACAGCTATTTTCTCAATTTGTTATAAAATGATATACAGGGTGGCCCAACGAATACGTGACATTTGTGACTATCGTGGTACGTTTCTGGAAAAACTCTTGAACACGTCAATTTTGATTTCTAGGATGTCGTCTTTTCATCTATAGCCGTACAGTACAGGGTGATACAAAAATAAAATATTTGTATTTTTAAACGGAAACCTGAAATTTTTAGATTTTTCATGAAGTATTTAGTAACTTTTGTATAATAAAGTTTTGAATCTTTTTGAGTTTAAATATATTCGACGATAATAATGGAATGCTCGGCAAAAATAATAATCACGGATGCCAGCAAGAACATTTAGCATCAGTCAGTGTCATCGTATGTCATAAAAAAACTTTGTCTTTCCTTTCAAATTGTTTTAGTTACCTAGCTAGTTGTGATAAATATTGAACAATGACATCCAGCTTTCGAAAATTTTGGGATATTATATAAATTTCTTCCAAAAAATTCTGCTGTCAAATACAATGCTGTCACTGTCGATTCAAACGTATTTTGACTGAAAAATGTGTTCTAGCACACTCAAATTTGAAACCGTTTGAAACAAGTCTTTTGACACCGCACGCGCGTTGAAGGACTTCGCAAAAAGATGTCAAACCATTTTAAAGGTGATGCTAGAACATTACTATTACGTTACATATACTAAGTGACATATAAATCCGAACACCCAGTTTTATTTTAATAAAATTTTGTATAAGTACTTAATGAAGCATAATAAATAAATGATAAAAATTTCAAAATGATTGTACTGCTTTAAAGCCCTTTGACCTTTAATAATGTGTGGATGCACCCTGATGTGCTACGCATTCTCCAACGCGCCTAGGCATGCTTCTGATCAGGTGGTCAATGTCCTCCTGTGGTATCTCATTCCAGGCAAACACCAACTCCTCTCGAAGTGCTTCTAGAGTCTGAGGAGGACGTTGCAAATTGAGCAATCTCCTACCCATCATATCCCACACGTGCTCAATTGGGGATAAGTCGGGAGATCTTGGTGGCCATGGTAACAATGTGACATCATTATGTTGGAAGAAGTCTATTGTGACTCTTGCAACATGTGGTCGGGCATTATCTTGTTGGAAAGTTGGATCTGCCAGGGTGTCAAGATAGGGTAAAAGATGGGGTTCTAGAACTTCGTGGATATAACGCTGCGCGTTCATGTTACCTCTGATGAAGATTAAAGGTGACCTGGAACCATAAGCTATAGCACCCCAAACCATAACTCCAACAGTGTGATGAACATGTCTTTCAACAAAAAACTATGGATTCCTCCTTTCACCACGTCGCCTTCTAACCCTGGCACGACCATCGTGCATGCCTAAACAAAATCGAGACTCGTCACTAAAGACAATACTGTTCCATTTCTGATCCCAGAGTGACCGTTGTCTGCACCACTCAAGGCGATTACGTCGGTGTTCTCGAGTTCAAGGGAGGACCTAGTGTGGCCGGTATGAAAACAAGCCAAAACTTCTCATTCGTCGGTAAACACTTCGCATGCCAATAGGTCTTCCGTGTTCTGCAAACCATTCATTTGCAATGGACCTGGTAGTGGAGAAATGGTCCCTTAAGGCCAATAATCTTAGGCAGCGATATTCACGGTCTGTTGTTCTACGGCGGCGTCCAGTGCCCCTTGCTCTTTGCGTACGGCCTTTTCGAAGCCATGCCTGACAACACCTAACCACAGTGTCTGCACTTCTTTGCACTCTAACTGCAATTGCCCGAAAAGAAAGTCCAGCTTCCCGAAGTCAAACTATACGGCCCCTATCAAACTCACTAAGTTGACGAAATCGTACAGGTCTCCGTACTCTAGGCATCGTAACCGATCGTAAAGGATGTCAAGAACCAAAATCCGCCAACGTTGATTCTTTACTGCGGCTGAAATATTCATTTTTGGAGCGTTAGTGAATTAAAAAAAAGCAGTATAAAAACCGGAATGTCCAACTGATAAGGCTGAAAATTGTTTCACTTGTTATTTACAGTGAGATAAATACATTCACCAACTTATATTAAAATAAAACCATTTAAACTGGGTGTTCGGATTTATATGTCACTTAGTATATATAGCACATCACCAAAAACCATGTCACTCATTTCCGCTTAGATTTTAATAAAATATACACACAAAATTACTGCAGTGCCAAGGACTCAATCAGTCCATATATCCGTTTATGGAAAACTTGTCTAGTCAAACTTGAACAACTCATTCTGATCTTCCTCAGCTTCAGTAAAAATAGTGGTCAATTTACTTCTACGCCCTTCACCGGCGCCAACAATGGGAAAATTAATAGACAAAATCCGGGGCACGTAACCTGTTCCGGAAAAAGAGAATTGCCGGTGGAAAGCTTGGCCGTATTTTTGATTTTATAGCGAACGGCCGTGGTCGGAAAAGTTTCAAATCATGAATATTTGATAGGTTAATTTCCACCTAGGCCAGGGCAATTTTTGAGGCGGGAATAAAGCATGGTAAAAGTTCGCAGAACTCTTCTATTTCCTGTTCAATAGTGCGTTGATTGCCCTTTAGAAAAATGCTCAATATGCATGCGATGGCATATCCGTGTATATTGCAGCATTTGGGCTCTCGAGTTAAACGACGGGATTGGGGCAATAAGGTACCAAAACCAAATTTTTTGAACTTTTGCTGATTGATGTCGCTCTAAATCGCATTTTTAAACAACCACGGCATCCCACACATACAATCTACAATCCACTTGAATTAAAAGATGGGCGCCACACGGAGATTATTCGACGGTGAAAACTATGTTTAAAACAATGTTTGTTCCAATCATATAGAGAACAAATATAGTTCTGGATTCAGTTTAGCTGACAGTGTGAATGACACCTTTTTCTGAGAGTAACTGAGCAAGTAACTTAGGCGAATAAATAATAATAATAAGGATGTTTATTAGAGCATTTATACAAAATAAAGATAAATAATAAAAAAGCAAACACTACAAAAACCTGAGGATTTGAATTGCCATTTTTCACAGAGAGAGTCAGCGAAATTATTTTATGTACAGTCACGAGCTTCATCTTATCTCTAATCTTACATAGCGTATAGCAGTGTTACGAGGGATGTATTTTAAGTTTTGCATATGGAAATAAAACAACACGGTAGGTGGTGTTAAATGACTTTATTGTTTTTCGAAGTATTCTCCACGAAGACTAATACGCTCTAAAAATGAATATTTCAGCCGCAGTAAAGAACCAACGTTGGTGGATTTTGGTTCTTGACATCCTTTACGATCGGTTACGATGCCTAGAGTACGGAGACCTGTACGATTTCGTCAACTTAGTGAGTTTGATAGGGGCCGTATAATGGGACTTCGGGAAGCTGGGCTTTCTTTTCGGGCAATTGCAGTTAGAGTGCAAAGAAGTGTAGACACTGTGGTTAGGTGTTGTCAGGCATGGCTTCGAGAAGGCCGTACGCAAAGAGCAAGGGGCACTGGACGCCGCTGTAGAACAACAGACCGTGAAGATCGCCGCCTAAGATTATCGGCCTTAAGGGACCGTTTCTCCACTACCAGGTCCATTGCAAATGAATGGTTTGCAGAACACGGAAGACCTATTGGCATGCGAAGTGTTTACCGACGAATGAGAAGTTTTGGCTTGTTTTCATACCGGCCACACTGGGTCCTCCCTTTAACTCGAGAACACCGACGTAATCGCCTTGAGTGGTGCAGACAACGGTCACTCTGGGATCAGGAATGGAACAGTATTGTCTTTAGTGACGAGTCTCGATTTTGTTTAGGCATGCACGATGGTCGTGCCACGGTTAGAAGGCGACGTGGTGAAAGGAGGAATCCATAGTTTTTTGTTGAAAGACATGTTCATCACACTGTTGGAGTTATGGTTTGGGGTGCTATAGCTTATGGTTCCAGGTCACCTTTAATCTTCATCAGAGGTAACATGAACGCGCAGCGTTATATCCACGAAGTTCTAGAACCCCATCTTGACACCCTGGCAGATCCAACTTTCCAACAAGATAATGCCCGACCACATGTTGCAAGAGTCACAATAGACTTCTTTCAACATAATGACGTCACATTGTTACCATGGCCACCAAGATCTCCCGACTTATCCCCAATTGAGCACGTGTGGGATATGATGGGTAGGAGATTGCTCAATTTGCAACGTCCTCCTCAGATTCTAGAAGCACTTCGAGAGGAGTTGGCGGTTGCCTGGAATGAGATACCACAGGAAGACATTGACCACCTGATCAGAAGCATGCCTAGGCGCGTTGGAGAATGCGTAGCACATCAGGGTGCATCCACACATTATTAAAGGTCAAAGGGCTTTAAAGCAGTGCAATCATTTTGAAATTTTTATCATTTACTTATTATGCTTCATTAAGTACTTATACAAAATTTTATCAAAATAAAACCATTTAAACTGGGTGTTCGGATTTATATGTCACTTAGTATATGTGGAAAACTTATAAGACATCCCTCGTATAAAATTGAGGTACCAATCTAAATAAAATACAACAGTAAATCGCTAGTTAATATTATGTAGTTACAAAAGCTTGTTACTGAAGAAGCGCCTTCTTAAGCAGTGGCGTAGCAAGGGGGCGGCGGTTGCGGGCCGCACCGAATGTTACCTTTTTTGGGACTCAACTTTTTCAGAATTGAACTCCGGACAAGATCGAAGTCTCTTCAAGACCTGACTGCATTGTTCGAGATCGTACAAAGCAATACTTTGATTTTGGCGAATACTCGAGAACTGAAATTAGCTACAGAGAAATTTACTGATTTTTATGATGAGGTCTCAGAAACAGAATTACTTTTGGAGATACCAAGACTGAAAGCTTAAAAGCCGCTAATGTTACAGTTTCTGATCGGATATCTCTAGACTTAGTGTAGAATAAAAAAAGTCTCTTCCAAATCTTATGATTACACTAAAATTGTGTGCCCGTAGCTTCGTGTGAAAGTAAACTAAAATTAATAAAAAAAATTTTTGATGAAGTTATTTCTGAGTCTGCAGCTATCAAAGCTAGAAAGAAGATATTTTAATTGTAAGATAAAAATGTTTTTTCTGTCTTGGTTTTTACTGTGTTTTGTTATTTGTTCAATATCTTAAATATAAATATTAAACGATCCGAGACGTTTATAAATCATATAAAATGTATTGCTTTTGACTTTCGACGCCTCCAACTTCCGCACCGGGTGCCACCCGAGGAAGCTATGCCACTGTTCTTGAGTTCATTTTTAAAGTTATGACTGGAATTAATTTGGAAAAGTTGTAAATATTTAGTCACCACCAAAGTGCGTGTCAGTGGAAGGTTTTTGAACTTAGATGCTACGTGACCGTTTCTCAGAAAAACATGACGAACAGAAGATCTCTTCTCTAAAACATTATACATATACTAAGTGACATATAAATCCGAACACCCTGTTTAAATGGTTTTATTTTAATAAAATTTTGTATAAGTACTTAATGAAGCATAATAAGTAAATGATAAAAATTTCAAAATGATTGCACTACTTTAAAGCCCTTTGACCTTTAATAATGTGTGGATGCACCCTGATGTGCTACGCATTCTCCAACGCACCTAGGCATGCTTCTGATCAGGTGGTCAATGTCCTCCTGTGGTATCTCATTCCAGGCAACCACCAACTCCTCTCGAAGTGCTTCTAGAGTCTGAGGAGGACGTTGCAAATTGAGCAATCTCCTACCCATCATATCCCACACGTGCTCAATTGGGGATAATTCGGGAGATCTTGGTGGCCATGGTAATAATGTGACATCATTATGTTGAAAGAAGTCTATTGTGACTCTTGCAACATGTGGCCGGGCATTATCTTGTTGGAAAGTTGGATCTGCCAGGGTGTCAAGATAGGGTAAAAGATGGGGTTCTAGAACTTCGTGGATATAACGCTGCGCGTTCATGTTACCTCTGATGAAGATTAAAGGTGACCTGGAACCATAAGCTGTAGCACCCCAAACCATAACTCCAACAGTGTGATGAACATGTCTTTCAACAAAAAACTGTGGATTCCTCCTTTCACCACGTCGCCTTCTAACCCTGGCACGACCATCGTGCATGCCTAAACAAAATCGAGACTCGTCACTAAAGACAATACTGTTCCATTCCTGATCCCAGAGTGACCGTTGTCTGCACCACTCAAGGCGATTACGTCGGTGTTCTCGAGTTAAAGGGAGGACCCAGTGTGGCCGGTATGAAAACAAGCCAAAACTTCTCATTCGTCGGTAAACACTTCGCATGCCAATAGGTCTTCCGTGTTCTGCAAACCATTCATTTGCAATGGACCTGGTAGTAGAGAAACGGTTTCTTAAGGCCAATAATCTTAGGCGGCGATCTTCACGGTCTGTTGTTCTACGGCGGCGTCCAGTGCCCCTTGCTCTTTGCGTACGGCCTTCTCGAAGCCATGCCTGACAACACCTAACCACAGTGTCTACACTTCTTTACAGTCTAACTGCAATTGCCCGAAAAGAAAGTCCAGCTTCCCGAAGTCCCACTATACGGCCCCTATCAAACTCACTAAGTTGACGAAATCGTACAGGTCTCCGTACTCTAGGCATCGTAACCGATCGTAAAGGATGTCACGAACCAAAATCCGCCAACGTGGATTCTTTACTGCGGCTGAAATATTCATTTTTAGAGCGTTAGTGAATTAAAAAAAAGCAGTATAAAAACCGGAATGTCCAACTGATAAGGCTGAAAATTTTCTCACTTGTACAGTAAGATAAATACATTCACCAACTTTTATTAAAATAAAACCATTTAAACTGGGTGTTCGGATTTATATGTCACTTAGTATATAATTTGGAGATTCATATCGTAAAACTTTATACAATAGAGCGCCATAAAAAACGATGTAAAATATCTTCTCTGACATAGTAACCAGTGATGGTGTGATCTTATCTTCCTATATCGTTTTTTTTTTTGTTTTATTTCCCCTGTAAGATAGTTACAATAAACTGTGACACCATAATCCAAACGTATGACTTTACTGCCGTTACAGATGTAGCTTATGCTTTTTATGTAGGAGAACCTTGTGTTGTATCAATTTCACTATACCACTAGATAATGATTTCAAACGATCATAATCCTTATTTAGAGAGACTATCGTAGACCGTGAATAACTTTCAATGTTAGGTAATTTTGTGATGAATGGCATATGCCCTTCTTGAAAAGAAATTTAGCTGTGACTTTCTAAAGTCAGGGCATTTATATTTTTTTAGAAATAGAGAATGCATCTGACTCTGCCCTAATGGAAACGTAAGTAGGTAAAGCACCGTCACAGTTAATGAAATATGCTGTTTCAAGTCTGACAGTAAATACACAGTTTATATATTTATAAAACAAACCGGTTTTTAATTATCCTTGGAGTACATCTTGTTTCCGCAAGTTCCGAACAATGTGCTCAACGTGGCAACGTTGCTAGAGACTTGAGAGAATATAGTCCATAAACTTATCCAAAAGAAGTGTAAATCTAAATGTAAATGTTCAAAATATAAATTGTAAACGTCTAATGGCAGACTGCAATGATGTATAACATCAATAAAAACCCAACGATTCACCGTAGAAAGCAACAAGCATCTGTTCATCATTTCACCCCACAATGCAGCGGCCTATTCTCTCAACATGTTTTTTTCAATAATGCGTCAAGCTGCTGTATTTTGAGAAATGCGTTACCTATATCTTTCCGATTCTGTTGTCACCAAATCTTTGCACCTCAAAATGTGAAACTATTTCAGCATTTCAATCGAAATCAAACAAAGAAGAAACGTTGTTCCAGGATTTACATAGAACTTTTTTGAAATAAGGTCAATGTAGCTTAGGTACCTTATTGTCCCAATCCCTTCAATTTGTTTATATTTTGACAGCACAGCCGTTGGAACAGGCGGTACATCTAGTCAGCTGAAGCTGAAAAACGTTTTCAAACGTAGTTGCGGTAACATTCTAGACCAACGCAGTTTTTCTGCAATGTAAAAAATCCATTAGTGTCCGAAAAACAGTTATTGTATAATTTACGATAAACGATTTTAAGCACGGAACTGGGATAAGCAAGATTGTTACGTGTCTTAATTGTCAGAAACAGTGACGTCACAAATGTGGAGTTCGTGACGTCATCATTTAACAGCTGTGTTGCTTAAAATGAAAAATTAAAAACCAATCACGACCGATTGTGATTAGTAGATCGTGTAAAATTGCTTTATTTAAAGGTGTGAAGTAGTAAATATTGTTAATTTTCTATATTTCAGGTGACAATGTGGACGCCATTTTGATGAGAAACTCCTGCGCGATCTGCCTAGCCAGCCAAATTATCATTTTTGTGATAATCACCACGTTCAACGCAGCGATATGATAGATAGACGACAGATATAATTATGTATCGATAAATGAATTCATTGTGATGTAAATAAGTGAAAAAAACAGACTCTCAAATTATTATTGGTATACGGTAAAACACGTTAGACGGATTATACGGACGAATAGGGAAATATTGAGGAGCGTTTTATAACAAAGGAAGATTTTTGTCTATTGGCAGAGTTATTCGCTAAAAAAATTAATTTGTCACCACTTGAGAGCACCAATTTATAGCATCACAAAATTATATCGGAGTCGCGGTTCGCGACGACTATTATCCAGTGACTGGCTGCCTCTTTTACCTATCGCCTGCCTCAAAACAGGAGTTTTTTCTGCAGGTTCCAGACTCAATAACTTAGATAGTTGCCGATAGATGGTGCTGTTAGTTCTTCGCTCACGCGACAATAGATGGCGCTGTGCTCGTGACAGCTATGGTTTTTACTGGCGCCTACAGATAGCGCTCATAACTCATAGCGTTATACTCTAATATGAGTTATTAGCAGCTTTTTGGAATTTGCAAATATAGAAATCCCACCAAGTCGTAATATTTCATTCTTAAGAATCGTTCACTGGTCAAAGCCTTGTTGTTTTGTATTTTTAGCTTAGGTATGGTTCTGGAATTTTTTTATATTCATGATACAGGGTGTTTTAAACTTTATGGTTAGCGAATAATTGAGCGCGACTGGTTTTTGCAAAAATGGTGTTCATCTCTCAGACTCGTATTGATTCTACTTAGAAAGTGTAACCTTTCTAATAACGATAAACTGATCCGGTTAATGAAATTTTTAATAATCAGCGCCTCTAAACAAAAACTTCAAAAGACATTTTTTAAGTAGAGCTGACTTTAAAATAATGATAGATGATACTAATTTTGCAAAAACCAGTAGCGTTCCGTGTTTTCGCTAAATACCTTATGGACTTACGGTATCAAAACAAAACCTTGCCAATGGACAGATCAAAGAATCGTAATAACTCCGGATAATCTGACCTGTTCAAAAATATGTAACCGAAATCAAAAAATATATCACACAAGTCACATCAATAGAAGAGAGATTATACCTTTATCTGTGTATTTATCACTGAAATACATTGTTGAGTTTGTAAATGTTTTTATGAAATACTTAAATCAAAAAAGAATATCAAAAGACACCGTATGTAATATTATTATGATATAAGCGTACCTTGAAGGTGCTCTCAGAGACATTCGGCAATGAAACATAACCTATTGTCAACGGGTATTTTACAAAATGAAGATAAAAGACATTTACTGCAGTTTTATTTTATAATATTCGTTTAATGAAATATGTTAAAAAAGTGCAGTTAATAGGTTATCTAAACAAATTCTGAACATACTATGTTTAATTAAATTCACAGCTGAAATGGACGTTTGCTTTCTGTCTCAGTCTACAGACTATCTCGTCAACGAACAAGACTTGCTGACGAACTGACTGCCTCGGTCATTGAGTCATTCCTCCATAGCTGACGCTAACAGCGCTCCTAGTGAGCAAAAAGAGCTATCTAGTCAGCAAGTTGACGTTTCTTCGGTTTTTTGACATTATATAAGTATCGGCCTCTGATTATCCATTGCCCTTTACAATTTTTAATTGCAAATAGTTGTGTATTACACGCAATGATTGAAAGGATTTTTCACAATTTAGACTTTATTACAGAGAACATATATTTATTAAAGATTCTCAAAATATGCTCAAATCTCAAATTACACATTGACATGAGACATAAAAGTGACAGTCATTCAGTGATATGACAATGCGATGATAGTTGACATGGAGCATAGAACATTATAGATGGTACAATAGAATGTTTGGGATTTCTTAAGAGGGAAGCTATCAGATGCTTTCAACATTTCACTTTATGAAAAATACTTTATGGTACGTTGTGTTTTGGATAATCTGAGAGCACCTAATAAAAAATAAATGGTTGACTGACTCCGTCATACTCCATCACACTCTTTGTAGAATAAATAGAATTCTAGGGTAATTTTACATTATATTCTCGCCACAAGATCTTGTAAACAGTCAGTTGGTCAGACTTGTCTAAATAAAAATGCGCAAGTATCAAAACCTATAATATGGGGCAACATACGCCTGAAAAAATCTCAAGAAGACCCTGTTCAGAATTGGAAAGACCTGAAAGACGCCACTGGGAGATTCGAGTTTCATAACGATATATTCAAATGATTTTTTCTTAGAATAGAAAACAAGTTCATTGATTAACGTATCCTACTAGAAAATAGCTAACCCAATGCTATATTCCCGCGTTCTAGAAATTATGAGTTTAAATGAGATATACCGTAGCGTCATCTACGACATTCTGTCACAACTGTTTCTCTATTAATAAAGTTAGTATCTCATAGATGGCGCTGCATATATGCCAAGCTCATATAATTGGCTACAGTGCCATCTATGAGACACTCACTTTTTCAAATTATAAATAGTAAAGAGAGAAACAGTTGTGACAAAGTTCTGATATGTAGCTAAGGTATATCATTTTATCTCCCATAATTATTAGGACTCAGGCATATAGGATTACGTTGTATGTCTTTAGGCAGAATACGTTAAAATCAGGGTCTTACATGTTGTCCATAGATTTTTTCAGTATTAAGTTTGCACAATTTGTTTAGCCTAGGATCTTGAAACCTGACCTACTGGCAGTCATGATCAAATGTTTGAACAATAATGACGTAACTAAATGATTCTGTAAATATTAATTTAAAAATGTTATTTGGATGAGATACGTACAATTATATTCGTCACGGTCCAAGTTAAGATAACATGGCCACGCAAGACAACTGTTTAAATGTGTTCTACGAGACTCTAGAAGACTATCCGTAGACAAATTTTTGCCGAAATCTTTGCACATTTAAAAAAATGCAAATGAAAATTGGAAAATTGCCGCTTTGTCGTTCTAAAGAGATCCATCGATACCCCGGTATAGACATCCGTCTATGCGACAGATAACCTTGTCATTCATGCTTCCTGTATTGTGGCGTTGCCAGCTCATTGGACGATTTTGCTACCTCTGCTATTTTGATAGAATGTTATAAAAAAAAGGAGTTTTGACTAAAATATTGAGGCATACCAATGAAGATATATAAAAATTGAGGCGTGCCCAGTTTTATAGGATAAAATACTTTTTGAATACCTGACTTCTTCCAACAATTGGAAAAAAACAATGTTTGATTGTATAAATATATTTAATAACTATTTGATCTAAAATTACATGATGATTACTAGGAGAAGTACGATTTTCATTTTATTCTACTATTTATTAGTATCCGACTTATACGCAGAGATATGAGGCATTCATTTTGAGGAAGCTAAAGATGGACAGCTTGATAACTTGAATCCAACTTATAACTCGTCGATCATGTGGAATTACAAGTAGATGCACTTTGGATGCACCACATCCCCACTCTTCTTGGACATTTGGTGCCCATGTATCCTCCAGCAACCTCGGTAAGACATTGTAGTTTCCTAACCACGGGGATGAGATTCCAGGTTTGAAAACGCCAGAGAATCAACGCTTGATTTTTTGTACCATATTTAGTAAACATAGTAGGGCCAAGGGCATACTGTCACTTATAGACTCACCAATTCCTTGGACTAAACATAATATTTTGTTCAAGGCTTTACTAATAGTTTTGAGATTTTTCAGAAATGAATGTAAGTACATAAGAATACTTACAAGAAAGTTAGATTAGTGCACATTTCTGTGAATTTCTTTTTATAATAATGCATTACAGGGTGGCCAAGATAAGGATCAGACTAGGTTAAATTCAGTAATCACACAATCTTACATCAAGCATTTGTTTGCAATGCCTACTTAAATAAAATGAAAAAATATAAAAAACACGTTGGTTCATAACTTAAAAAAACAAGTTTGTTCATAACTTAAAAAAAACAAATGTAACGTGATACATCGTTGAAGTCGTAAAAAAAGATTCTATTAGATTTTTTTAAATGTTGTGCACTTCGGGCACGTTTAAAAACACCATCATCTAGTGCTATTATTTTTTTGACATTTGTTAAAATAAAGTCAGACAAAAATAAAAACGATTTGGCCAAATTTTAGTTTTTCCCAAATACCTCAGTATACGACTAATCTCTCAGTGTATGCAATGTGCGCAATTTATTTAAAAAACATAGGATGTCAATCCTAACACACAAGTAGATTTGTATGCAAGGCTCACCTAGTATCCTGTTTCCCTCAGAAGAGTTGGAAGTAGACCTAATTTCCACTTTGGAGACACACACCCACGTCACAACACTAAAACATCAAAGCACCACTGAGAGACAATCGAGAACCATACAGTGAACACCACTATTTAAAAACAATAGCTTAACTGAATAGACTTCTCCACGGAGCTGTGAACGCGTGGACATTCCGCTTCGCCGACGGTTGCCGAGAAACTGATGCTTTTGAATGCTGTACCTCGCTGCGGCGATACAGTACGGCCGGGTAGTACAGCCACGCCCCTTTCCAGCTCCCACTCCGCGCGTCTGCGTTTTCTTATCCGACAGTATCACGAAGCGACTCGATATTTACGTTGACGGGAGCGGACGCGCGGAGTCAGAGCTGCAAAGGGGCGTGGCTGTACTACCCGGCCGTACCGTATCGCCGCAGCAAGGTACAGCATTCAAACGCATCAGTGTCTCGGCAACCGTCGTCGCAGCGGAATGTCCACGCTTTCACAGCTCCGTCCAGACCTCTATTTGGTTTAGCTACTTTTTTCAGTAGTGGTGTTCACTATAGGGCTCTCGATTGTATCTCTTTGGTGTTGTGATGTGGGTGTCAAGTGTCTCCAAGGTGGAAATTAGTCTATTTCCAATTCTTCTGAGGGGATCAGGATAGCTGTGCAGCAAATTAGGTGAGCCTTGCATACTTATCTACTTGTGTGTTAGGGTTGGCATCCCATGTTTTTTTAAATAAATGAGAATTTTAATAACGACAACGATATTGTATTCGTTTACATTTTTTGCCGATAGTCATTAAACGGCTATAAAACCGAGAACCGGAGGCATGAGGACAGAGACGGATCTGAAAATGTTCAAACATTTTCTCTTGCAAGTCTGGATGAGATGAAAGATGACTGAATCAAGTTGTTGAAGTAACGTTGATTGCTATTGTAATTAATTATCTAGACATTAGTTTTCATACTATTAACCAAAATATACATATGTATATGATAGTAGCGATGTCAAAGGTGTATAGTTACTTACCTAATTTGCCTTCTTCCAGAAACACGCACAAGATCATTCACCTAAAAACATATTTCATTTCACTTTCGCACTTTACTGCTTTATTTAAAAAATGTGCTACAAAACTTAATCCTTTTCTTCCGAAGAATATCTTCCCGAGTACCGCTCTGCTGCATCGCGCTGGTTTCACCTGCGTGCGGGGCTCGGGGGAGGGCAGCGGAGTTCAGGTCTTCATAGTGCAGTCACATTATGTGAACTTGACAGTATCGACATGCGATTTTTTAGATTCGCTACATTCAAACTATTTATATCGAACTATTAGAGCGTCTTAGGTTATTGAAATGACACTCGTATAAACCGTTACCTCAATGGTACTTTTTTTTAGGTTAATAACTGTGGCATGCTGGTGATTTTAGATTGTACAAATGAAGCCAGAATTGAGGAACGGCTCAATTTTTCTTCAGCTGTTACAATTAATCTTAGCAGTAACGGTTGAGGTTTTCTAGTATTTCTCGCCCAAGTGCGAATGCAGTCACTAAAAATCATATTCCCCTAATAAAGAGCAGAGAAAAATAAAATCGTACTTCTCCTATTAATGATCGTGTAATTTTAGATCAAATAGTTGATAAATACACTTATATAATAAAACATTGTTTTTTTCCAATTGTTGGAAGGAATTTATCCTATACAACTGGGCATTTATAAAAGTGTTCAGAGACATTAATGTTCCACCGCCTAGACGCCAGGCGACGCAAAATGTAAATAACAGCTTTTTTTAGTTTTTTGGCTAACATTGCTACGCCTCAAATTTTATATATCCATTGGTATCCCTCAACATTCTAGCAAAATAGCAGAGCTAGCAAAATTGTCCGATGAGCTGGCAACACCGAAATCTAGGTGACAAGATCGTATGTCTATCCCGGGGTAAGGACGGAGTCATTTATTACGTCAAGGCGGCAATTTTGCCGATATTCATTTGCATTTTTCAAGCGGTTTGCAACGATTTCGAGAAGAATTTCTCTACAGATAGTCATTCTACAGTCTAGTAGAGTATATTTCAATAGTTGGCTTGCGTGGCCATGTTATCTTAACTCGGGCCTTCGTCACTCACGATTTTGTTATAATATAGATTTTACATTTTAGGAATGCCAAATGACACCACATTGCTAAATGCTGTTTTACAGGAAAATGTGAGGAACTTTGTAGTAGCATTGATTAACATATTCCACCAGAAGAAACAGCCTAAGTGAAAGCCTTGCCTGCGTTCACTAACATACAGGGTGTTCATTTAAAAACTTCCTACCACGGATTTATCGAAAACCATTGATTAAAATAAAAAACGCCCAGACACGTCAAAAGATTTGTCAAGCAAATACTACTTCACCCCCTTTCGCCGTCTGCCCCCAGGATCATCCCCTTAAAATCTTTTAATCCAAAGGGTATGGAGTAATAGCTTTTTAGTATTTTTTGGTTAAAAAGTTGACCCCCTTGACAAATCTTTTGACGGCGTATTTTCGATAAATCCGTGGTCGAAAGATTTCAAATGAACACCCTGTATATACGTGTCGACCACTGTCTTTTGGTGTCTCCGCAGATCATGAGATTTCCGTTTCGGTTATTGAAAAATTCTAAGAATACGAAATCTTAGCAACTTTTACGTGGAGTGTCGAGAGGTTGATATTTCATATTAATTCCCCTTTTCTACATTGACAATACGTTAAGGGATTTCTGAATTGAGTTTGTTGCAAATTTCAAAAGTGTAAAACAGGAATTTGATGTCAAATACGTCCATGAAGCTTTGCACGAAAGTAGATTTTGTTCTGATCTTTTGCAAAATTGAACGTCCAATTCCATCGTGCCAAGGTTAACCTTGTTTTCCTTTCCATTATATCGAACAAATTTTCAATTCAAGTTTAGAACTTTGATAAAACTACAGTACGAGCTCTGAAACAAAAATGTTCGGAGATTATTTAATGTTATCTAAAAGTTTATTTTTCTAAGGTTAAAAATTAATTGTTTTTCTTTTATAAAACAATGAAATATATTGTTTGTACATATTAACAAAACTGTTTTCAAGTAATATGTTAATGAAATATAAAATCAAACATTTTGCCGACACAAATCTTCGGACACGATATTAAAAAGAAAATAGAAGCATGCGATGGAAACAAGAGTGTTTACAATTTGACGTTTTGATTTAAGAATCAATTTGGGCCGAACTGTACTTTAGCGCATAACGCAAATATTACATTTCTTATTTTAAAATGAAAGACTAGGATGTAACTTGCACGAAAATATAATTTTCTCTTTAAGGAACCCTCTGCTTGCTATTTTCTAGAACTTCAAAGTTGCATTTTGTGTGGTAATACTGTGGTATA
Organism: Acanthoscelides obtectus; assembly: GCA_963669975.1. Classification (NCBI taxonomy): domain Eukaryota; kingdom Metazoa; phylum Arthropoda; class Insecta; order Coleoptera; family Chrysomelidae; genus Acanthoscelides; species Acanthoscelides obtectus. Next base: position 3,418,667 of record CAVLJG010000004.1, on the reverse strand, counting down.
GAATACTGCTTTATAAGCTGTTTTTTTCTTGTTTACACAAATGATTGCTCAAAACTATATGAATATAACATACAATGTAAATTACTGTGACGCTGTTCATCGCAATAATGCAATTTTGCATTATTTTAATGATGAAAATAGTTCATTGTTAAGTAGTCATTTCTTTTATTTTAGATAAATATTCCCATCACTATACCACCATCACTATCATACTCTCTCCATCTAGTTGCGATGTTGCCAAATCATGGATAGTTATATACCCTAATTTGATTTGTCAAATTCTTACTTATATACTAGCGCAAAAATGGGCAATCGGCACAGGATTAGCGTTAGCTAACGACACTTTTTTGAAGAATTCTATTCTACAGTATTACCACAAAAAATGCAACTTTGAACTTCTATAAAATAGCAAGCAAAGGGTTCCTTAACGAAAAAATGATATTTTCGTAAAAGTCACATCATAATGTTTCATTTTAAAAGAGAAGAAATAAAATATTTGCGATATGGGCTAAAGTATAGTCTTACCCATTTCCTTCCAGTAGTCCTGATATAAATGTTATCGAAACATTTCTGATTTATGAGTAAAATTACAAAATATATTGGACTCCTTTAAGGCGGAAGGCTGCGAAAACCTTGTCAAAACTATGCTAGCCAGAATTAATGCTGTTATTGAGGCAAAGGGAGGCGTAACATGAGTCAACCAAATATTGTTGTTATCAACATTAATTTAGTTTTATAGTTTAATATCATATCACTTGATGATAATTTTGTTAATATGATGATATTTCAATGACTATTAAAAGAAAAAAATATTTATAACATTAAAAAAACAAACAGACTAAGATAAAATTAGATAATGTCCGAATTATTTTCTGTTAGGGTTCAACAATATGGTTTCTGTTTATGAGATTCGCTTCAAAATCAAAACCTCAATAGACATAAAATCTTAAAATATTTCTATCAAGAATTTGTTAAGCGGTTAGCAGCATTGAGTACTAACAGATAATGAATCAGAATGACGTTGAAGAAATCCATCTCACTAAATTCGAGAAGAAATTGTTGATGTAAAACTGGTATAAGAGAGTTTGAATTTGGTCAGATTCTTTTAGAATATGTTAATCGATGGTAATAGCCGAAGATCCTTTCCATTTTTTGAAAAACAAAGATACATATTTGGTGACTTGTACATATAAATACCACTAGGTTAAGCTCACAAATAAACATATACATACATAAAATGTTCTGCGAGAATTTTAACATATAAAGACTCTTTTTATTGTCCACCGTACTTGTGTACTGTACATACGTTTTAATCTTTTTACTGTTAAATACGAGTATATACCTACATTTCCGCAAGCATTAGATGTCCCTTCACTTTTTCAGGAAGATCATTTTTCGTTGACTGTAAGTACCTTTTTTAAAATAAAGTTATATTATACATGTACCTAGAGATCTTTTTTTCCTAATTTACCTATCTGAGAGGTGTTCTACCACTGAGCAAACCAAGGACAGCCTTTTTACATTTTTTTTTTCAACTCGTCAACATGATCTAGGGTTAGTCTCTGTGTACTAGAGCCAGAGTCGTCACTGTAAATTTGAAAAAAAACGTGTTTTTTTCTTATCCAGTCTGATCATTTTTCAATGCTTTTTCTGCTCTAAAAACATTGCCATTGTTTTTTATCACCGTGTATTTCGAGGTCTCCTATTAAGGAATGTTCGAAAAACAAAGAAAACACATCAGAACATTGTATATAATTTATTCATCCCTTTTCCGCATAAATAATACAAAATAGATAATATATGTTTCTTCAAAAATTCTCATCAAAGGACAACGTTTACCCCATATTTAACAAACGTCCTGTATAATATAAAAAAATAGTTTCTCCTCAACCTGCAGGAGAATGCTGTTGTTGTTGATACGTCAGTGACCAATAGTAGCCTCTCAGTTTCTTCAAAGATTCATGCGTCCCCATCTGGAGTCCAACGGAAACAATTCTAATAAAACTACTTTCTGAAGAAATTTCATTAACAAGGAAAGTTCGGTTCACAGAAATATCCGTGAAGCTGTTCGATGTTAGGGAATATAAAGTTTCAGGGAAAGCTGCCGGTAAAGTCTAGGATTTTTTTTTGCTTAGCGTTTAGTTTTTCTACTAGACGGAGTTTGTCTAGAATTACACTTGAGGGTGGTAGGCTCAACAACAAAACGTCGATTTTATATACCGGCAAAAAGATTCTCCAAGGTGGCCAACCCCTATAACTTTTTTATTGTTGAAAATAGAATAACGAAATTTGGGGGTTGCGTATTATAGATGAATTTACATTTTTTGACATATTCATTTGCTTTGACGTAATTCCGTTTTGACTGGAAACGACTCCAACTTTCGATTTTTAAATGGGAAACCCTATATATTTTACTAATTTCCATCGAGGATGGCGTTCTGAACTCAAGAACGACTCACTTGTCAATATTTGATAAACAATGTCATTTTTATTTTTCGCTACAAATTTGATCAAGTAACTCGGGGAAAAACACGATTTTTAGGCGAACCACCTTACACAATCGTTTTAACGATTTTCTAAAAGTTACAAACACTATTTTTTTCAGTTTACCTGATTTTTCAAATAGAATTTTGTGGCTCATCGGCTTTTTCTAGAGACCATTTTCTTACGAATAATTTGACACTACACACTCTTATTTTATTTTCACTATTTTTCTGAATGATTTTAAGAAATTATCATACCTAACAACAAATAATACGTATTTGCATTCGGTATACTAAGTACTATTATTCTAGTCATAAGTGAGAAACAATTGAAGGTATGCTTTCAAAATACATAATATCGGATGTGACCTCAGCCTTATTGCACGTCTTCTGATGCAGATATCAGCTTAATATAATATAAACTAAAGGGTTGTCCAATAGGGACGCAGGAAAGTAAACGTCAATTTGACATAGACGCCATCTTTGTTTTCTGTCACCGACATGTCATTTTGTTAGTTGAATGTTTACCATTGATCGCTATGGAGTCGTATTCGATTGAAGACCGCATTAAAGTTATTCAAGAGCACTACAAAAATGGTGCAAAAATAAAAAACACGTTTCGCGCGCTTCGTGAACATTTCGGTCGCAACAACCGCCCAAACGAAACAACCATCGGTCATCTGGTGCGTAAATTCGAGGCAACACGTTCTGAGGCAAATCTGCCAGGCTCTGGCCGGCCAAGGAGCGTTCGCACACCGGAAAATATTGCTGTTGTGAAGGAGAGTGTGAGAGACGAGCCGAAACAATCAACAACGTGTCGATCCCAAGAATTGGGCATTTCGAGAACCAGTTTGCTCCGCATTCTCCACAAGGATTTGAATGTACACGCCTACAAGATCCAATTGACGCAAGAGCTGCGTCGGGCCGACCATTTTTCGCGCCGAACGTTCTCAGATTGGCTCCTTGAACACCGCCAAATTGATGCCAATTTTTTATCAAAAATCATGTTCAGCGACGAAGCGCATTTCACTTTGAATGGGACGGTAAACAAGCAAAACTGCCGCATCTGGGCGAACGAAAATCCCCGTGAGTATCAACAGCAGCCGATGCATCCTCAAAAAGTGACTGTGTGGTGTGCATTGTGGTCAAAAGGCATCATCGGACCTTACTTTTTCGAAAATGCGGCCGGGGACGCCGTTACCGTCAATTCTGAGCGATATCACGTGATGATAGAGGACTATTTTTTGCCGCAACTTGAAGGAATGGATATGGACGATGTTTATTTCCAACAAGACGGTGCAGCATGCCACACAACCAACGTCAATATCCATCGATTGCAGTCCTTCTTCGGTGATCGCGTGATTTCGCGCAGAGGAAATGTGCCATGGCCACCAAGATCGTACGATTTGACTCCCTTGGGCTTCTTTTTATGGGGATATTTGAAAAGCAAAGTCTACGTCTACAAACCAGCCACCCTCCAAGAACGCAAAAACAACATCATTGCCGAGATAAATGCCATAGAACCGACCATGTTGCGGAATGTCATTGAAAATTTCGACCATCGCGTGGACGTCTGTAAATCCAGTCGTGGTGAACATTTGAGCAATATTATTTTTCATACATAAATGGTATAAATGAACCTTCAAAATAAAATACCCAACTTGATTTGAACATCAATCTTTCTTGTTTTAATATGCGTTTACTTTCCTGCGTCCGTTTTGGCCACCCCCATACTATTAAAAAAAGGAGAATTAAATTTTGAACCAAAAAGACTTACCTCAACAATCTGACCTTTGTCTAATACTACGATCAAGTCAGCATTTTGTATAGTAGATAACCTATGTGCTATCACAATAACCGTCCGTCCTGCCCTTGCCTTTTCCAAAGCAGCTTGGACTATTTTCTCAGACTCTGCATCTAACGCACTATAAAAAAAATCGGTTACGAATAATGTTGAAGTCTGTCTTTATCATTTATAAGGGAACTAGCCTAAGCTAGCCTCGTTGTTTGAAGCACAGTGCACACGCCTTGCATTAGTTTTAAAGAGATCAGTTTTAGTTACTTTGGTAATATAGATTGTTCAGTAACTATGTTCAAAGTCTTCCTATGGTTTTCTTTGATATCACTCACATAAACGTTTGCGTAGAAAAAGAATACCACTCTAAACAGTGAAAGCTAGTCTTAATTAAACCTCTCCCTAAAATCTCAACTCCTACTGAACTTGAACATCTTAGACCTGTACTTTAAAAAATTACAGACAAAATATTGATTATACTCGAACTAAAACGAACCACCACACAAATCTAAATCATAGCCATCACGAATATCGAAATGAATGATAGAAATGCCCTATTTATATATCCTTACTAATTTCGGTCGGACCAGCGAGTGTGTGCTTCCGCGTCAGTCACTCCATTAATCCGTTTGATCTACCGATAGTAAAATAGATATTTCAAAGTTATTTCCTCGGATAAAAAGCTATGTGCTATTCCACACTATAATTTCATCCAGATCCATTCAACCATTTTGGCGTGATTGAGTAACAAACATCCACACTTTCTCATTCATAATATTATATAGAAGAGATTACTGCGATCGCACTTGGTAGCATGATTGTGACGAAAGAAACTACAGGTGGTTTTCTAAGTTCCATATCGTCAGTCGGACATACAATAAGTGTCGGAGGCCTTCTTGATTTTCATATTTTTCTACTTTTCCGAGTCATCGCTCTATTTTGAGGTTATGTTACAAATACCTGAATCAAATTGTACATGAGTTTGATTTATATCATCTGTCTTATTAGCCTAAAATTTCCCACAATTTAAAGAGAAAACATAACCTTACAAAGGAAAGAGCTGACACTGACACGGAACAGGTGAAATCTAGATATTCCCCGGCCTCCCAGAAGGAGAGAAGAGACTATGAAAATCAAGGAGGCCATAACAATTCAAAGAGAAAACATAACCTCACAATAGGAAAGAGCTGCCACTGACACGGAACAGGTGAAATCTAGATATGCCCCGGCCTTTAGGAAGGAGAGAAGAGACTATGAAAATCAAGGAGGCTATAACATTTCAAAGAGAAAACATAACCTCACAATAGAAAAGAGCTGACACTGACACGGAACAGGTGAAATCTAGATATTCCCCGGGCTTTAGGAAGGAGAGAAGAGACTATGAAAATCAAGGAGGCCATAACAATTCAAAGAGAAAACATAACCTCACAATAGGAAAGAGCTGACACTGACACGGAACAGGCGAAATCTAGATATTCCCCGGCCTTTAGGAAGGAGAGAAGAGAATATGAAAATAAAGGAGGCAATAACAATTAAAAGAGAAAACATAACCTCACAATAGACAAGAGCTGATACTGACACGAAACAGGTGAAATGTAGATATTCCTCGGCCTTCCAGAAGGAGAGAAGAGACTATGAAAATCAAGGAGGCCATAACAATTCCAAGAGAAAACATAACCTCACAATAGGAAAGAGCTGACACTGACACGAAACAGGTGAAATCTAGATATTCCCCGGCCTTTAGGAAGGAGAGAACAGACTATGAAAATCAAGGAGGCCATAACAATTCAAAGAGAAAACATAACCTCACAATAGGAAAGAGCTGACACGGAACAGGTGAAATCTAGATATTCCCCGGCTTTTAGGAAGGAGAGAAGAGACTATAAAAATCTAGGAGGCCATAACAATTCAAAGAGAAAAAATAACCTCACAATAGGAAAGAGCTGCAAGTGACACGGAACAGGTGAAATCTAGACAAAATCTACAAAAATAGATGACAGACTAACCTTGTAGCTTCATCTAACAAAAGCACTGAAGGATTCTTCAAAAGAGCTCTTGCGATAGCGATTCTTTGCTTTTGACCCCCTGAAAGTGTGACACCTCTTTCTCCTACCATAGTATTGTAACCTTTTGGAAAACTTGTTATAAATTCATCCGCATTCGCCAACACTGCTGCTTTTTGCACCTGAAAACATTCAATCCGTAAAAAGTCATATTTTTTGTCAACTTGGTTTCTATTTTGTATTTCACCTCTTCGTCTGTAGCGTCCGGTTTTCCGTACCGAATATTTTCGATTATAGAAGTACCAAAAAGGACCGGTTCTTGACTGATGAGTCCCAACGCCCTTTTTCTCAACCAAGTCGGGTCCAAAGTTCTTATATCTTGCCCATCAAGCGTTATAGACCCTTCTTTGACATCATAAAACCTAAAAAATCAACCATAATTTAATTGAAAACACCATCAAACGTTTTTTTTTTTTCGATTTGAACTCTTTTATCGAGAAATGGTATATACTAACTGACGTATAAATCCGAACACCCAGTTTAAATGGTTTTATTTTAATAAAAGTTGGTGAATGTATTTATCTTACTGTAAATAACGATTTCGTCAACTTAGTGAGTTTGATAGGGGCCTTATATTGGGACTTCGGGAAGCTGGACTTTCTTTTCGGGCAATTGCAGTTAGAGTGCAAAGAAGTGTAGGCACTGTGGTTAGGTGTTGTCAGGCATGACTTCGAGAAGGCCGTACGCAAAGAGCAAGGGGCACTGGACGCCGCCGTAGAACAACAGACCGTGAAAGTCGCCGCCTAAGATTATTGGCCTTAAGCGACCCTTTCTCCACTACCAGGTCCATAGCAAATGAATGGTTTGCAGAACACGGAAGACCTATTGGTATGCGAAGTGTTTACCGACGAATGAGAAGTTTTGGTTTGTTTTCATACCGGCCACACTGGGTCCTCCCTTTAACTCGGGAACACCGACTTAATCGCCTTGAGTGGTGCAGACAACGGTCACTCTGGTATCAGGAATGGAACAGTATTGTCTTTAGTGACGAGTCTCGATTTTGTTTAGGCATGCACGATGGTCGTGAAAGGGTTAGAAGGCGACGTGGTGAAAGGAGGAATCCACAGTTTTTTGTTGAAAGACATGTTCATCACACTGTTGGAGTTATGGTTTGGGGTGCTATAGCTTATGGTTCCAGGTCACCTTTAATCTTCATTAGAGGTAACATGAACGCGCAGCGTTATATCCACGAAGTTCTAGAACCCCATCTTTTACCCTATCTTGACACCCTGGCAGATCAAACTTTCCAACAAGATAATGCCCGACCACATGTTGCAAGAGTCACAATAGACTTCTTTCAACATAATGATGTCACATTGTTACCATGGCCGCCAAGATCTCCCGACTTATCCCCAATTGAGCACGTGTGGGATATGATGGGTACGAGATTGCTCAATTTGCATCGTCCTCCTCAGACTCTAGAAGCACTTCGAGAGGAGTTGGTGGTTGCTTGGAATGAGATACCACAGGAGGACATTGACCACCTGATCAGAAGCATGCCTAAGCGCGTTGGAGAATGCGTAGCACATCAGGGTGCATCCACACATTATTAAAGGTCAAAGGGCTTTAAAGCAGTGCAATCATTTTGAAATTTTTATCATTTACTTATTATGCTTCATTAAGTACTTATACAAAATTTTATTGAAATAAAACCATTTAAACTGGGTGTTCGGATTTATATGTCACTTATAGCGTATAAGTTTGCGGTTTCTATCGGCGGTCGTAAAAACGCCATAAAACCGAGTAGGCGGCCCCTACTAGCTTGGGAAGATGAGGGAACGAGACAGGGGTAGAAGTTCGAGTCGCTTCATTTAAATGATGTGAATAATTTATTGCATCCAAATAGCAGCGGTGGCCGCAGTAGTAGACTCTTCGGTCTCCTGATCATTGGCCTTCGCTGTGCGGGTTCGAGTCCCGTCCCAGGAGAAATTTTTCTCTTGGCTATGGATGTTGTGATTGTCCGTAGGTGGTAGATGGTCTCTGACTATCGAACGTGGAGGTACCACCCGGCGGTTCTCGTAGGCGGAGCCAGAATGTGTGCATGTTGCATGCACACGTGTTCCCTAGCCAGAGTCCGTGTGGCGTCCCCCCTTTCCCATGTATCCCCCATAGCCCCACGGTACCCAATGGGTGCTTAGGCCTTAGGCCTTCGTGGTAGTTGGAATATAAAAAAAAGCGATTTATTTTATATTACATTGCTCGAATGTAACATGATGCGGCGTTCATCATTATTTAGACCATAAAGCAGAAAAATGTAAACAAACACTATAAGACTGTCGTAAACTATATGAAAAATATGATCACCTTTCTAAAAGTGCCACAACGGTAGATTTCCCGTTACCAGACGCACCTACAATAGCGATAGTTTTCCCGGCGGGTACAGTTAAGTTGAAATGTTTAAGAACCTCCTACAATAAACGAATAATTATTTGTAATACCAATAGCCTGCCGTTAGACTTACCTGTTGCCTTCTTGTCGGATAGGCAAAAGTGACATTTTTGAACATGATGTCACCTTTCAGTAAACCATCTGGGATGATTTTTCCACCTTTTAGAGGCATCGTTGGTTGCATATTTATATACTAAAACCATTTACACCAATCAAGGTGGATGCATAAAAAAATTATGTTTCGTTTATTGAATATACCTCAAAAATTCTGGACCCTGCAGCTACCCCTCTTATAACTGACCCGAAAAGCAATGAAACTTGGGCAAGAGACCTCTGTATCGTTTGTGAGGCCATTAGATATGCCATAACTTCACCAGCTGACAGTTTATTTGTTGAAAGAAGATAACCACCCATGTAAAGTGTGCTTAAAACCATTCTGAAAATGAAAACGAGGATCAACTCAAACGCTTCCAAATCTTGCTACAAGTATAAAGTGACGCTTTTGATCCAAAGCTTGCAGCGTTAAAAAAGCATAAAAAAAGTACCCGTTAATGAACAAGTTAGTTCCAGCTTGAAACAAACCAATTCCAACGCCTAAATTCTGACTTAGGGACATCCCTTTCTCTGCTTCTGCGTTGAACAGTTCTTTTTCTTGGTCTTCCATTGCAAATGCCCTGACGGTCCTTATATTACTGACAGCTTCATCTGCAACTGCCGTAGTTTTGTCATTCTGAGAAATAAGAAAACGTAGATAACTTAGCCCTGAAGTACTAGATCATAGTTCAAAATTAAAGTCCATACCTGAGCCTGAGCTCTTCTCGATGTCACTCTAAGCAAAGATCCGAAAATTGTCCCCACGGCAATCACAGAAGGTACACAGAGTAAAGTGACAAATGTCATTTCAGGCGAGATCATCACTAGTGAAACTGAACAACCTAAGATTTGAGTTGCTGCCCTTAAACCACCTGACACAGTCTGTTTGAAGCTACTTTTGAAATCTTGTATGTCTGACGTCAGCCTGCCAGAAAAAAACGATTTATTATCACTTAATTTACAAACCCCGTAAGTTTGACTAGTCAAATCATGAAGTAACCAACACTGTTGGTCAATGTTCCACATTTTGGGATTTAACTGTATCCAGATCAGGTCAAACCACTAAATGACCACACAGATGTTTGCTATACAGTCTTGTATAGAAAGTGTATATTGATACCAACCTAGTTATGATTTCCCCAGTCCTGTTTTTATCAAAAAATGCTATATCTTGGTCCAAGATTGAAGAAAATAGATCTGTTTTCATACAGTATGCAATTTTTTCGCCCAAATTAGAGAGCATTGTGATATAAAAAAAGGTGAAGACGCTCTGAAAACAGTAAATGATTAATAATTGTTATAGAAGACATGAACTTCATCTGCTATATACTTCACAGTTTAAATAAACCCCCAATGCCTACATTTTAGAAAAAACGCTCAGATTACCAACTTGGCCACATACTTATTAATATTTTTGACTGGCTGTAAGACATTAAACAACCGGGCAATAGCTTTTGTGAATTTTGGTAATACAGTTTTGTTATTTCTACCCTTTCTTGAAATATGTAATATTTATCACAACTAGTTAGGTATCTTATCAATTTGAAATGAAAGACAAAGTTTTCCTATGATGTACAATTATATTTTATCTGAAGTCACTTGAAATAGCATAAAAACCTTTGGTCGGCGCGTCCTTTGTAATTTCATGACGTATTATAGGCGTGCGGTCCTCGCCTTCGGAGCTGTCGCTAGAGTCATCTTGTAGAGGAATTACAACGGGATTTACAGGAGGCAAAACACAATATTCATTTTCTTTTTCAATAATATGCCTAGAACACTGCTTCCATAGGTCTGTAGCAGCAATATGAGATACTGCATCTCTTATTGTGGCCAATAGCGATTCACTTAATTGAGGGGTCTGATTATGTTTTCTTACTTTTTTTTTAAAGCAGCCCAGACCAACTCAATCGGGTTAAAAATGCAGTAATAGGGAGGTAGACGTAATACTTCATGGCCATTTTGCTAAGGCAGATTGTCAACAACATACTCTTTTTCAAATTTTTGTCTTTTAATAAGATCCAATAATATGGCTTTGGTTGATTTTTGTGGTATTTCCATTCCCTTATCCTTCATAAAATCAATAATGTCTTGTTTTTTTGTGCCTGTATTCGGAATTTTGTTTTTCTGTCGGGAATGGTATGGCGCATTGTCCATAATAATCACTGAATTTGGGGAAATGTTTGGTATTAACTGCTGCTCTATCCACTTTTCAAATAAGTCGGAGGTCAAGTCCTCATGATAGTCGGCACATGATTCTTTGATATTTTTGGCAGATAACAGCAAGGCATTAGGATATAAATCCATTTTCACTTCCAGCATGGAGAACAATGATTCGTTTTCCACGGTTGCATGGTGCATTTAAAATGCACTTGTTTCTGTCGTCAACCCAGCCGTACTGCACAACATCATGGGTATCATACCACGTTTCATCCAGGTAAATCAGATTTCTTTCCTGCTCTCTATAGATTTTAACTTTGTGCAAAAATTCTTGGCGCAATTGAACGATTCGAGACGACTCCATAATCACCATTCTTTTATCTAATTTTTTGTATTGAAAACCACACAGTTTTACAATACAGTGCAGTGAGTCTAAGCATTTGTAATTATAAAAATCTTTAGGATAATCTTTTAATTTATCCCGTATCATTTCCAACGTGGGCACCAAATTTTCTTTATAAAATCCGTATATTATACGACGTATATCTTCCTGAAAACCCACGTCTATTCTTTTTAATTTTTGCCCTATGCGCTTTCTGTGGAAGGAATGGTTGACTACATCTCCCCTTTTTATAACCCGATAAATGGTAGACCGACTGATTTTTGTCAGGATACAAATTCTGTTTAAAATTTGATTTTGCGAGGAATCTGGATTTTCGTTTTTCAGACAATCATACATATTTAGGATTACTCTTTGGGTCTGTTCCTCTAAATCTTTATGAAAGAATTCTGCCTGCACAGGTTCATCAACCATCTCCTCGTGGCTTGGAGCATTTTCCCAAGGTCTCCAAAGAGCCATATTTAGGACACACAAGAACAATCAACACAACAATTAAATCAACAAGTAAACTGAGTATTCAAAAGTCAAAAACACACAAACTAATAAAATCTATGAAAAAACACGGACAGACTAAAGAAAACACGTTTATTCACCGCTACACGGCACTGGCTAAACTGTTTCAATTTTCAGTAGCCACCTGCACTTATTCGGAGCTCTGAAATACACGCTTTCTCATTGGATATGTCCACGCATAGGCGTGCTTTACTCCACGTGGACCGGTGAAACTGCCTTTGGCGATTTTTGCAGCAACAGAGCGTGTTAAATATAGATATATAAAACGCACCCGGTATTTCACAGTGTTTCAAGTGACTTCAGATAAAGTATACACTTACTGATGCTAAATGTTCTTACTGGTATCCATGATTATTATTTTTTGGGGTGCATGCCATTATTATGAGTATTAAGTTAAAATTAAAAAACAATTGAAGATAGGTATAAACTGAATACAAAAGTTACTAAAAACTTCATGGAAAATCTAAAAATTAAAAAAATGGGGGTGTCCATTTAAAAATCTTTAGTGTTATTTTTTGACCACCCTGTATTGTACGGCTATGGATGAAAATATACCAGGAGAGTCACAAATGCGGGTGTGACCTTTTCATTGGGCCACCTTGTATAGACAAATTATAGTTCTTTTTGAAAAGGTGGCGAATATAGCGCAAATTAATTTTTTATTGTTATGTTTTGCATGCTGTTTTCAAAGAAACTTACCAACCTGAGCAATATACATCCCAATCAATTTGAATGCTGTTGGTTTTATTTCGTTCATAAACTGAAGACTATCCTTACTTTCAGTAAATTTGGCCAAAATATTTATCAGACCGCCCATCACTTGAGGAATCTGTATGTTCAGAACTGCCACAACTAGAGCACCCTATAAGACATTCAGTTGTTTTAATATGAAAATATAATCATAATGTCATAGAGGTCCAAATGATTTTAACTCTTGTAGCATAGCATCAGCAAATAAGTCTGTCAATATTAACAAATTTGGACTAGGTAGAAGTAGCAAGCCTAAGATTTGTTTGTCTCCAAAATATCAGTCTGTGATCAGGACTTGCCACAAGTTGAATTTTTTGACAGTTCTGTCATTAAATTCGTAATTATAGTGTTATTATCTAGAAGTGCGTGTGTTTGAAGATAATTGTGGCGTTAGACGATTTTCAGGACATGCTACTTCTTGCATAATTTGCAAATAGACGCACAAGCCAAATGAAGGTAAATCTTTTCACCAGTAAGTATTATTATTGTGTTGATCCAATGCTGTCACTTTGGTAGACAATAGTAGTAAATTGAATCAAAAGCAGGCAATTTTGGTAACAAGTAAAGTTTGGGTTCTAACCTATTCAAATTCATTGGTATACCCCAAAAGTCAGGCAATATTAATCAAAAAAAGGGAAGAGGAAATGAAATAATGAAGGGAAACAGCAAATAGGAAGATGATGGTAAAGTATTTTGATATGGTCCAAAAAGATTTTTGTAGAGGTTTGATCAGAATGCTCCTATTTTGAATATGTAAATTAGTATTCTATTCAGACTTTTTTACTAGCAAACCTTGCAACAGAGGGCTGCTATGCAATTTTGCTTGACACTGCACTTGATATTCAATGTAATGCCTTAAGATTTCTATAAAAAAAGGTGATAATAACTAAGAAAGAAGCACCCATAGCACCCCCCTTTTGTAGTATTTACAGATATTGCAAGATCCAAGGTTCTTTATCCACAACTAGAGGAATCCAACTCCTAGGAACATATATTTTACTTACAGCAATAGCAGCTATAAAATACCAAATATGTGGCCTCAGATATGTCCAGAATTTAGCCCAATCAAATCTCAAATTCTTATCAGAGACTGTCCTATACCCCGCCATCCGTGTTTTCGGTTCACACAATACTTTATTCCTACTTATCATCACGTTTACGAAGGCCCCACCAGCAAGACTCAGTCCGATGGGTATAATTTTGGGGGCGCATTTTGAGACCCTTGTCTTGCTGGGCGCATGAAAGAATGCCTTTCTGATATTGTTGTAATATGTGGGTCTTGTTGAACGGCATTGTTGGAGGATAGTATGCCTAAAATGCAGTTACATAATAAAAATGTGCTGAAAAACAAAAATCCTACAACCTAAAAGTGTTGTGGACATTTGATGAGCACTGAATTAGCTTCCACATATTTTATTTCTCATACAGTAAATTGTTGCGTTGGTTAAATCAAATTTATCCAAATTGCCGAATCATTTTCAAAACCCTTGTTTATTTACGAGTTGGAAAATTGGAAATAAAAATATGGTTATAGGTTATAGGCACAGAACATTGAGTTACAGGGTTACATAGAAGACGAACAAGAAACGAAACTTCGCTATTAACTGTCAAAGAGTCTTCCATCCACACACAACCGCCGAACCGCCATCTTTCACCCAGTCGGCCATTTTCATCCCACTGTTATGCTGAAGATGGCGAGTTTCTATGGATGGCCAACCTGTTTTATGCTCTGTGTCATTTTTTGGTGTTTTGTGATCTCTAACCGTTTGGCGCCGAGTTTTTTGGTTAGAATTTTATTTGACTTGATTTTTAATTTCAAATTCAAAATAACGTTCTCTTCACTCACCGTACTTTTACTCGTATCAAAATACCCCAAATTCAGATAATTCCATTGAGACTATGCAAGCGGTGCTGTGAAAAACTCCAGTATTTTTAGGTTATAAGCGGCAGCGATGAACTCGACAACTTTATACAGCAAAACTATAAACAGTACCCAACTGTCCGTTCCCAGAATGGAAGTAGCAGCAAGAAACGTCGATAAAGCCCTCCTGGCTGACAGCAACGCCCCCAGACTCATAGATTTGATGAACATCAACGCACAGACTGGCCCCACAGTTAGCGGGCTTACAGACCAAGATTACCCCACGTTAAATGGACTGCCACTAGCTTTGAATAATCTCACGCAAGTTAAGTGCGTCAACACGGTGCCTTTGCCTCCAGAGATTGTGGATCACTTTACTCGTATCCTTTCGTAGAGCTAACTATTTTACTTTTATCAATTTTCAACACCCTTAGACCATTCCCTATTCTTATTAGGAAACCTTCAAGGTACAATTCACAAGCACTATTTTTAAAAATAACTTACATTTAAACTAAAAGTGATCCTTAACTATCTCAAAAGATGTGCAGTGCCATTGTATGATGGGTCTATTCTCAGAAATAGGCAGAGCCTGGTTAACAGTAGACAGTGACATCTATGTTTGGACATATGAGGAAAACACAGACCTTGCATATTTTGATGGCATCAGTGAGACGATAATATGTGTAGGGCTTGTGAAACCAAAAGCAGGTGTCTTCCAAGCCTTTATCAGATATTTGCTAGTCATTGCTACTGCTGTTGATATTGTGGTACTTGGAGTAACATTCACCGATGGTCCTACAGTGACAACAGATGAGATTCAGTTGATTCCTGATCCTGTATTTACGATACCAACAGATGGGGCAACTGTTTCTGTTATATCGGGGACTGATGATGGCAGATTGTTCTATGGGACAAAGGAAGGGTCACTCTTTGAAATTTCCTACCAGGTATTTATATTTTTATCATCAGTAACAAACATTTTATTGAAGGTAAATCTTGCTTTTCTTTTCCTTATTACTATTACACCAGCATCGTATAAGGATCCTAAATTTTGAAATCCATTCTGAAAAGAATTAGTGCTTGCTTCTGCTACTGTCTCCTAGATGGCACTAATATCTTTCAGATGCATTTTTGATCTCTGAAACACCAGTAGATAACCCAAACATTTTACATCTGTATCAGTAGTTTTGATGGTAAATAATAATAATGTCTTATATATAATAATATAATAAAGATAACATAAAGCAAACGTTTTTCAGAGGGCCAATGGTATTCATTATTTTTTTAGGCTGAAAGTGGATGGTTTGGTAAAAGATGCAAAAAAGTCAATCTCTCCACCAGTGCCCTGTCATTTTTGGTACCAGCGTTTCTGAATGCTGCACTTAGTGAGGAAGATGGCATCTGCCAAATTTCCATAGACGATAGTAGGCATATCTTGTATACATTGAGTGAAAAGGGAACCATAGAAGTGTATGATTTAGGTGAAAAAGGCAACACATTCTGTCGGGTGACAAAGATGTCACAGACTTTGTTAGTTAACCAAGCTATGAATACAGTCAAGTAAGAAATTATTAATGTAGCAAATTGTTAAAAGGGTATGTCAATTCTGTCAGCTTATGCATAATCAATGTGAGGCTTTTTTACTCCAGAAGCTAAAAGAATTTGGTTCTAGACCCAGTTTTGATTATGATCTATTAGTTAATTAATGTATTATTAATATTACAATTAAAAAATCTAGAAAATCCTAGTATAAATAATTAAAATGATACTCTTTTTAGCTTCAATAATTTTTATGATTTCATTTTAATCAATTTTTAATTTAAATATTTTAAGCTTCATAGATAGAGAAAAAAGCAGGATTCACAGCTCGTTTGCCATTTTCTCTACATTTTTTTTTAATTGCCATCATTTTTCAATTTTTGATGTTGAAATTATTCTTCCTATAATTCCTAGATTAACAATTTCCAATATATTTAATCATCCTATAATTATAATTTTTTATAATTATTTTATTAGGTCTTTATCATACCTTTCTTTCATATATCTACTCATACAATTTCTCTGAATTGATCTCAACAAATTGTTAGGTTCATCAAAATGTCATAAGTCAAAATTGACTTACGTCCGTTTAATTATGTTCCGGTCTCGTCGAAGTAAATACTACTTGTAGTACCCTCGTATCTCACCAAACCGCGCACGCAGCGAAGGAAAGCGGCTCACCGACGGCAAGGTAGGAACCTTCCTCCTCACTGGCCGCCTATAAACTATCATTCCTTGTTGTCGTGCCAAACAGTGAACATGTCAATCAATGCCATGTTTTATTTCTATCTAGCATGTGCATATGACTTGAAAAAGCTAGAAGTGTGGTTTAAATAAGTGCCGAGTTCAGTTTTAACAGCCTTGTTTATATATATTATGAAGGTTTGTTTTATGACAATATCTCATATTTTACAGAACCTTGGACAGTCAAAACTTCAGACCCATAGTAGGTATATCTGCAGTGGAGTCAATAGAATCAACAAATATTAATCTTGTGGCTGTATCTCAAACAGGAGTCAGGTTAGTGTATACAATCCCAGAATATTTGTTGTTATAGAAGCACTAAAGTTTGACAGCCTTCTAGTCCACCAAGTAAAAACATGTCCTAAAAAGTCTGCTTTTCAGGATATAGGGTGTCAAATTTTCCTCATTATGTAACGCTCTTCATATTCTTGAGATATACAGTGGCAGACCCAAAAAAATAGATTGTTTCAAATTTCAGCAAAGAATAAAATGTGTGCCTAATTTTTTTTTATAAAATTTTAGACAAGTTGTGCAGGTGCAAAAATTCTCGTCTTCGACTTGGATTTTTGTTGCCAGCAAATATAACTTAGCAACGTGTTTTTTCGTTTTTTTTTTTCGCAAAAATTAGATGCCCCTATGACAACCAATACTTTTGTCTCTACCTAGGTTCTACTTGACCGTAGTGAATCTTTCCAACATGCACCCGAACCAGCGTCCGTACACGCTCACTCTCGTGCACGTGCGTTTACCACCCGGCTATTCCGCTAATATCACGGTGCGGCCACGTGCAGTCCACGTGTCTCACTACAGAGACAGGAACATCGTGCTGATATCGACGGTGAACGAGAAGGACGTGTTGTGGTGTATCAGTTCGGATTTGTTTCCGTTCAATCAAACGCTCACAGAAGCTTATACGGCTGTCAATCTCGATGGACCTGCGTTGGCGATCGCCGAGGTACGATATAGTTTACGACAAACTTACAGTGTCTAATAGTAGGAGAGCACAAATACATAAACAGGTGGTATATTGATGTATTCACTATATAGCATTGAAGTGAAGGTACAGGACATTGAAGTTGTTGGATATCAATGGTGGTGCATTAACCTGGCAATGAGGATAATAATAATAATAATAGCCTTTATTTAACCTGGCGGGTGTCAGCTAAAAGCTGTTTTTCATACCAACCAGGGCCAAACAAAATTATAATACAAAATCTGGGAGACATAAACATTGTTGAGTAACAATAATGAAAAATCTATTATGCCAAGAATAGGCATTTTTTTAATTTAAAGTAAAAATCATATATAGTCACAGTTAACAGTTACACCATTACATAAGTTAAAAACTAAATAATATAAGGTATTATGACATATTTTCAAAAACAAATTTTTTTACTTTTGACCTAAAAAGTGGAACAGATAAAACTTTAAAGGATACAATCTGTATATTCACTACCAATCTCCAAGTGGAAGCGTCAATCGATTTATTGATTTTTTAAGTAAATTATTACAGGAATTTCACAAATGTACATTTAGGAGATTTCAATATAACTTTTCACATTAAAGATTTCTATAAACAAGGCTAAACTTCCATGAAGTATGGCAGAAAATAAATGACTATGCAAAGATTATGAACTTTTCGAAAACAGAAAAAGATTTGCTTATAACTAATGATCAAAATCCAATTGCTTAAGCATACCACAAAAATAAGTGATCCCTCATATGTGATATGATATTTATATGAATGTCATGATATTCTGGAACCCTGATTAAAGCATCCCACAAACCGGCGCGAAATATTCGCTTTGGCTGCGAAAATTTCGCGGCGATGAATTCGCGATCAGATTAAAACGCGGCGGTTTACGGACAGGCTCAGACTTGTGCGAAGCTAATGCGATTGTTCCAGCGTTTTTATCGCGGCGTATTTCAGTTCGCCTTTGACCGCGTTTTTGACGCCGTTCTTCTAAAATTCGCAATGGCAAAAACGGAATTATTGATAGAGTGATAGTGAAAAAGTATCCTTGTTTGTATGATTTGTCGAACGATGAATGCAGGAATGTGAGAAAGAAAGACAAGATTTGGATGGAAATAGGAAAAGAATTAAATACAAATGGTATGTACCTAATATTTTTTATTAACTTGTTAAATAATTTACAGTCTACACAAATGTGAAAACGAACATTCTATATATTGGGCATAGGCATATCAGAATTAAAATAATTTACGAATTTGTCACGAGTAGAAAATGCTAGCCTTGCTGCCCGCCGAGGATCATTTGCTATATCAGTAAAAGCTTGGGGATCTAAGAATTGAAAATATTTGTCATCGCCACTTTTACTTCGTAAAAAATTGTGTAAAACACATGCCGTACGTACAATTAGAATAGTAGTATCTACTTTAGTTTCTAATGGCCTGTAAAATATTCGCTATTTTTGAGACAAAATACCAAACGCATTTTCCACGACCCTTCTAGCTCGACAAAGTCTTACATTGTATTTCTCTTTTCTGACGTCTGTTAAAGTCTGCTTATAAGGAAATGGTCTCATAAGGTATGGTTTTAAAGCAAATGCTTCATCACCAATTAAGACGTACGAGCAGATTTCATTTTGCCCAGGGAGAAATCTAGGTGCAGGGACACTCATTAAATTTTGTTCAAATCGTTTTCCCATGTTTGAGGTTTCGAAAATACCCCCATCACTATTTTTTCCGAAACCACCAATATCAACACATATAAATTTATAGTCCGGGCCAACAATGGCCATAAGTACTATTGAATATTTATGTAAATAGCACCAGTAATTGGAGCCACTGTTGTTAGGTCTCTTGATTGTTACATGTTTACCGTCCACGCTGCCAATGCAATTGGGAAATCCCATCTATTTTCAAATTCTTCAGCACATTTTTTCCATATATTCTCTGTTGGTTCTGGTAAATATATATGCTCCATATGTCTGCATATCGCTTCACAGACTTCGGTTACGATTGCACTCACTGTTCTAAAGCCAACTCGAAAGCTATGCCCAATGGTATAGAAGGTGTCACCAGTGGCAAGGAATCTATAAAAAAAATCGTTTTTAGGTGATGCAGTAAAAAAAAGGTGGAAGAATATCAGAGACACATTTGCAAAATATATAAAATCTACCAAACCAAAGACCGGCCAAGCAGTGGGCAACATAAAGAAATGGCAGTGGGCTGACTACATGGAATTTTTCCGTCCTTTTTTGGCATTTTCCAAAACGTCGTCTAATGTGAAATATATTGACGTCATACATTATGAGACTGCCGAATTTAACTCAAATATATATCAGGAAAGGGCCGGAAATGTAGAAACCGAAAATTTGGAAGACCGCGGCCATGGAGAAGATGAAAATGCTGATGTAGATGCAGAAGATGCACAGAACGCGTCGGCAACACAGACAGCACCACCTTCTTCATTGAACACTACAGCAGTGACTACTCCAGGGCACACCTTTCCGCAGACTGCAACTACACCAAAATATAAAACGAGCACAAAACGCTATGAACCACCATCTTCGTCTGTACAACAGCTCATTAATTATTTTGAAGGTAAAAAACCTAAAAAAGAGAACGAGGCCATTGATTCACTTTTCTTGGCACATGCACAGACTGTAAAAACACTTCCCTTAAAGAGTCAAGCCCGAATAAAACTAAAAATAGCCGAATTAATAGCGCACGAAGAATTTGAACATATTGAAGAAATGTCTTCAGCCTCTACCCAGAATTCTGCAAGTATGTATGATAGTAGTATGTCGTCCTTCCCAAGCGGCACTGGGTTTACTCCAATAATATACCCAACAGAGGAGGCAAATTCTGCCTCGAATTATTTAGCAACATTTAATCCTAGTGGCAACATGTAGTCCAATTATTACAATAAAATATTTATTTCTCGATCCCTGAAGTTTTCGTATTCGATAAGCCTACTAATTTTAATACATATAATTTTTTTACCTGAGTGTAATAGCAAGTCGTTCTTCTGGCGAAATAGCTTCACGATAATTTGTGTCAGATTTTCGTATTTCATCTTTCACCAAGTTCAATATTTCATCGAAACACTCTGGAGTCATTCTAAAATATACGTAAAAGCGCTGTTCATCCAGCCGAAGTTGTGGCATCAAGGTATGGTATTCCCCAAATTTATTTCGTTCCAAGTTAATATCATGTACCCACTTCCTTCGTTTCCTAAACAAAATTGAAAATATTTGTTTTATGTACTTCGTTAAACTTAATACATACCCAACTATCAAATGGCGTTAAATAAACATAACTTACCGTGCATTTTGTTCCTCTTCTAAAGCAAGAAATAGAAGTGCCTCCTCTTCTTCTGAAGTCGAGCTCATTGCAAAAGACAAAAATAAAATGTACGCAACCTGTCGAAACCTTCACGTTCGCGGAGCGAATAAGACGCTTTGGTATGAATAAATAGGCGAAACAGATTGCGAATTTCGCTCTGAATTTCGTTGCGAATACTTCGCCGCGATTATTTCGCGCCGGTTTGTGGGATGCTTAATAGTGCAATTTTGTCTGTGCCAAAAGTACTCCATGACATGATCAATTCACTATTCTAGAACGATCTTCCTCTTGCCGCTTGGCTGTTTATGAAATTACAGCTTATTACCGAAGGTCTTCACCACCATTTTTTTTAACCTCCAGGTCCGTCACGATACCCACCTCTACAGCCTCACCGACCAAGAACTGCCGCCCTTAGTCGTACGTCAACATATGGAACCACCGAAACGCTACGTAGTCCTGACCTCACACGGCGTCCAAATCTTCACCAAACTCCGACCTGTTGACCTCTTGAGAGAGATCCTCCGAGAAGGCAGAGGAGGTGACACCGAGACGCTGAAGGCGTTCTTTGCCATCCAAAAAGAGGATCAGGCTTGCGCTACTGCGTTGATTTTGGCGTCGTTGACGAATGACGAAAATAAGGAGGTTGCCGAGTTTGCTACCAGGGCGTTCTTCGTCTACGGGGGAGAGCCCAAATTGATACCTATGCCTCCTGCGAATATATGTAAGTGGAATAGGTGATGCCCAACGTGACGTAAACTCATCCGGTCTTTCTTGATCTTACTAAAGCGTATGACTGCCGAGGTGCCTTAAGAATTTACTCTTTACTTGATATCTTTTTTTCAGTTTCAACCACGACGCCTTTCATGCCCCATATAGTCTCAACGCCAGCTCCTCACCATTTCCAGCAACAACAACATTTACCCCCGACCCCCAGCATGTCGCAGTCGCTAGCCCCGCACGGAGTAACGTACGAAGTGGCGTCTCCTTTTATTTTCTCGCCAAAACACAACGGACTCTACCTCTACCTCAGCAGGATTTTGAGGCCGGTGTGGAGCAGAAGATGCGTCGAGAGGTTAGTTGTGGACTACAGGACGTTTACGGTAAGTAACGTTAAAAAATTGGGTCTTTTACTTTGTTCTACCTCTCATTTGTCAGGTTCGTCCGTTTTGTAAAAAAACCTGGATTTCATCACTCAATTTCTTCCTAAAACAGTGCCAAAGCTCTATCACGAACGAAGACTGCGTCCTGATCCTGAACTGCTTATCCGCGCTGCACAATTTCCTGACTATAAACACGCAGTTGTCAACAGTAGTTCCGAATTCTTCCACGATCAACATCAGCACTTCAGTGGACACAACGGCCACTGTGACAAGAGGCAGTTGTACGGTGCAAGATGCTCAAATGGAAGAAAGACAGTCGCTCAATGCTTTAAGGGCGTTCGTGTCTCATTGCTGTCAGATTATTGGTGAGTGTTCAATAATCAGGAAGAAAAGTTCCGACTTTAATCGTTTATTAACATATTCTCTAAGGTACCCGGTCTAGGTGAAAAGTGCGAGAATAAGCGTTCGGTGACGTTTACGGCAGACTTATAGTATCTATTTACATTTGTTTTATCCTGTGCGAGAATAAGCGTTCGTTATAGTTCATGAAAGAAGAAACCAATCTGTAGCAGTTCTACGGGATGAAAAGAAAAAATATTGCAATACCAAAATTGATGATGATAAAAATAATAGCAAACAGATGTGGAAAACATCGTTTCTCCTATTACAGGGTCCGTCAGAAAGAACGCATGTTTTTCGAATCGGTACTACATCGAGTCCCCTGTCGATGGGGCGTGTTGGATAGTGGGAAAAGTACCGTTTCAGTTGGCAAGCTGGTTTGGAACGTTGAGCATCGTGTGTTCACTGTACGTCGTTACTTTCAAAACGGCGAGTCTATCGGTCGAACACAACGTGAGTTTCGCGTTCGCTTTCGTGTTCCACGTCGTTGGACAGATCAGACCGTAACACCATTTTTATTTATTTATATATAATTGCCCAACAGAACTATTCCAATTAGAGGTCAATATAATGGTATCTTCACAACTAACTTAAAAAACAGAATTAGCTATTATGGTAGTACCTGAAATTCGACAAGATCTTACTGATACAATTAAAATTAATGTCAGAACTGTCTGCTATGGAATTATAATTGTTGCATATAGAATGTAGCGGTGAATAAAATAATACATTGGTACGGGAGATACTGCAGTAGAAAGTTAAGAGTTCTTCTCGTATTTAACCTCTGGAGAAGCTCTGGTGCACTCTGTCGTGCAAACGCTTTTGAAGGAATGACAGGCCAGCAGTAGACCGTCTTAACTGTAGAGACTTTAGTTCAAAACGACGCAGCAGAACAGATTTCCGGACCCCTTCCAGAATTATAGTGTTATACACAATTTTTTTGGAATACATAATCTTTTTCGATATTTTTGAAATAATGAATTCATAATGTTCGTGAAACAGTAGCTTACCATCCACATATACAGGGTGTCCCAGAAGTCGACGTCAAGCCGAAACCGGGTGATAGGCAAAGTCATAACAGCTATCAGAAAAATATTTAAAAAAATTTTATGTAAGTGTTTTGAAAATTATAGGTCTTTGAAAAAAATATAGAAATTTCACACCCTACGGCAGTCTGTCAACTCCTGTTACTACAAATATTAACTTTTTTTGGATTTTATTTTTACAATGTAATGATGAATAATGCATCTTCAAACTGGTGTCTCAACCTTACTGCCAACTTTTCTCGTTCAGGAAAAATTGCTGCTTATTTCCCAACCAAGTATTCCAAAGTAAAACTTTGCTCAACTTTAACTGGCTGTACTGGAAAAAAATGTACTACGACAGTTTGGCAAGTAACCTTAAAAGTCGGGGCATTTAATAAGGATTCCAAAATGGGATAACACTTAGAAGATTACTCGTTAACTTATGCACAATTTTTATTTGAAGAAAAACTGATGAAAATTTTTCAAAATTTCCTAATTAAACAGCGATTGTGAAAACGCACAAGGACCCTTAAAGATAACTGTTTGCACAACAGTGGGCGTCAAAATGCTGCTGATGATGATTTACCTTTACAGCAAATGCTCAAACTGTTTTCCTTCAGCCGCAATACACGCTCGACATCTTAAAAAAGATCGGGTTATTAAACGAGCGAATCCACGGTTATTAACAAAGTCAGCTGCTTCCAATAGTCTTTGCCGTAGCTCAGCTACGTTTTGAATCGGCTTGAAATACACTTTTTCTTTTACAGTTCCCCAGTAAAAAAATCTAAAGAATTCAAATCAGGTGATCGGGCTGGCCACGGTATTGTACCAGACCGCCTTATCCATCTGCCTGGAAAGTTTTGATCGAGATACTCTCTCACTGAGTGCATAGTGCGCTGGGCAGCCATCATGCTGAAACCACATGTCCCTGTAAATACTCAGTGGCACGTCCACCAATAAATTTTATACATGATTTTTCAAAAAATCCAAATAAACTTCAGCAGTCAAAGTCTCTGGGAACTCAAACAGACCGATTATTTTACCATTTAAAATTCCTGTCCAATGGTTTATCTTGAAGCGATATTGAGATTTATCTTCTCTCATCAAATGTGGGTTTGCTACGTGCCACTCGTGTAAGTTATGCAGGTTCATGTACCCATCTTTCTTAAATGTGGTCTCATCTGACCATAAAATTTTTTCAAAGAACCGTGGATCTTCCCTGTGTCTTTCTAACATTGTGCGACAAAAAGCAACTCGGGGCTCATAATCCCGGGGCAGAAGAGCTTGAACACGCTGTACGTGGTATGGATGTAGCACGTTTTTTTGCAAGATTCTATGGGTTGTACTTTTGGGCACACCTGTTTTTAGTTCTATTGCACGCACTGAAGTACTCGGGTCTTCTTCGACAGCTCCTAGCACCACGTCTTCGTAAGGAAGGAAAGATCTTCCCACACCGTGTGATTGGTTTGGTAGTTGGCCCTCTGAAAACAGTAAGCGGTGCACATTTGTGAACACTCGATGATCTGGATGACGAGCTGCATTAGGGTACCTCTCATAGTAAAGTCTCGCTGCAGCACTAGCATTGCATCTACATTCCCCATAAATGAGGTACGGTGTACACGGACATAGCGGCACTGCACAATCACACTATCAAAGATAGTCTAAGGAAAGCAAATGTTGTTTTGAAGAGCAATTAAACAGTCCAAATTCAAATCACAAGCGATCAACAGTCCAGTTCACTAATCCGAAATTAGTAACAGTACGAAATCAACAAACACGAACATGTAAAGATGCGCAGTAAACGAAGGAGTACTGATCGGTATCAAATTGTGCAATAGCAAGTAAGTGATGTGCTTCATCCATACCACATACAGCGTGTTCAACCTCTCCTGCCCCGGGATTATGAGCCCCGAGTTGCTTTTTATCGCACAATACTAGAAAGACACAGGAAAGATCCACAGTTCTTTGAAAAAATTTTATGGTCGGATGGTCGAATGGTAAAATAATCGGTCCGTTTGAGTTCCCAGAGACTTTGACTGCTGAAGTTTATTTGGATTTTTTGAAAAATCATGTACAAAATTTATTGGTGGACGTGCCACTGAATATTTACAGGGACATGTGGTTTCAGCATGATGACTGCCCAGCGCACTATACACTCTCAGTGAGAGAGTATCTCGATCAAAACTTTCCAGGCCGATGGATAAGGGGGTCTGGTACAATATCGTGGCCAGCCCGATCACCTGATTTGAATCCTTTAGATTTTTTTACTGGAGAACTGTAAAAGAAAAAGTGTTTTTCAAGCCGATTCAATATGTAGCTGAGCTACGGCAAAGACTATTGGAAGCAGCTGAGTTTGTTAATAACCGTGGATTCGCTCGTTTAATAACCCGATCTTTTTTAAGAAGATGTCGAGCGTGTATTGCGGCTGAAGGAAAACAGTTTGAGCATTTGCTGTAAAGGTAAATCATCATCAGCAGCATTTTGACGCCCACTGTTGTGCAAACAGTTATCCTTAAGGGTCCTTGTGCGTTTTCATAATCGCTGTTTAATTATTAAATTTTGAAAAATTTTCATCAGTTTTTCTTCAAATAAAAATTGTGCATAAGTTAACGAGTAATCTTCTAAGCGTTATACCATTTTGGAATCCTTATTAAATGCGCCAACTTTTAAGGTTACTTGCCAAACTCTCGTAGTACATTTTTTTCCAGTACAGCCAGTTAAATTTGAGCAAAGTTTTACTTTGGAATACTTGGTTGGGAAATAAGTGTCAATTTTTCCTGAACGAGAAAACTTGGCAGTAAGGTTGAGACACCAGTTTGAAGATGCATTATTCATCACTACATTGTAAAAATATAATCCAAAAAAAGTTAATATTTGTAGTAACAGGAGTTGACAGACTGCCGTAGGGTGTGAAATTTCTATATCTTTTTCAAAGACCTATAATTTTCAAAACACATACATAAAATTTTTTTAAATATTTTTCTGATAGCTGTTATGACTTTGCCTATCACCCGGTTTCGGCTTGACGTCAACTTCTGGGACACCCTGTATATAGCAAGATATTTAAATGACTCGACTACTCCAATTTTTTCATCATTAATTATGAGCCTAATTGTATTGTCAACTAAATGTTTCCCTATTGACATACATTTTGTTTTATTAGTGTTTAATTTAAGTTTATTGACTGCATATAGTTTGGTGCCTTCTTGAAGAATATGATAATCAATGATTTAATGCTATCACATACTATAACGACACTACCTTCAATTCTTCCCCAGGTATGTGGAGGATTCTTTGCGAACACCAGATCCACACGCTGATAGCTACTCTTCCGGAAAATCAGCAACAGATTCTACAAAACAGCACCTTTAAGGAGATGTTCATGTACAGGGTAGATATTTGTTCAGCCTTGATCACTGCTTTAATCAACAGCTATTTAGGTGACAATGCTTCGGTTGATTCAATCAGTAACAAACTGAGAGAAGTTTGTCCGAATTTGTACAGGACTGAAGATGCCGCATTTTCTAAGGTATGAGACATTAAGCAGAAGTATCTTTGCATCTGATTCTATTTTTTTTTGCATAATGCATGGACTCGAAAACATTTTTGACATCTCTGGGACTCCCGTTAATAGCCAAGCACCTGCATGGGGGTATTTATTTTTAGCTGGGGGGTAATGCGAAATATTTTTCTTAGCCTGCCTTCCAGGACTTCTCTTTATTTTTTTTTATTCAATAAATCTCTGTGCCTTGTGAGTTTGCGTCTGCTTAGCTCCAGAGACCCAACCTTGTTGCTTGTTACTTCATTTCCTAGTTTTGAAACAAGGTACAAAGAACCTCATCCTGAGGTCGCATATCTGCGGACTAACCTAGTTTTCGAGCAATAACACTGTAAAGGAATGCCCCAACTTTCGCTTGATATTAGTTGTTCTTAGGCTCACGAGCTACTCAAAACTACCAGATCGGTGCAGAACGTGGACGAAAAGGAAGAAATGATCCTGAATGCGCTTCAAATCTGCAAGAACATCGCCCCGAATGTAAACCTGAACGAAGTTTGTAGAGAATTCATAGCTTTGAAAGCTTACAAGGGTATTATCGAGCTTTGCGCTCATTGCGCCAAAGCTGTAGATCCTGACAAGATTGCGGAAAGTTACTATCATTCTGATAATGATGCGGATCAAGAAGGACTCGCGTATTATCAAAAAAGGTGAGTGAAAAAACTATGAATTCGTAAGAATATTTTGTCTCCCAGAAGATTGGTGTTCAGTTAGTAGTAGTAGTAGAAAGATTTATTTAGCCCATTTGGCTACATAAACAGAATAATTGTAAACAACTTAGAACTAGTAAATTCAAGCCATATGGTGTATGATGTAAATGCTGGGCAACCTATAATTGTAGATTTAGCAAGTGATTTCTCAATTTTACTTTAAATTTTGTCAAAGTTTTCTGGTCTTTTACCTCCGAGTATAATTTATTATATTCAATCAACCCTTGATGGAATACAGATTTGTAGCATATGTTATACTTTTTGGTCATTAAATGGAAGTCATCTTTATTTCTGGTATTATGTAAATGATGGTCGACATTTGATGATGTTAAATTAGTTAGACTTGATGGAAATATATTATTTTTTACTTTATAAATGAATATCATTACAAGATATTTGATAAAATTTTTTACACTGAGCCATTTTAATTTGCTAAGCATTTGCCTAATTGGAGTATATTTATCTTTAGTATTATTCTCATACACTTATTTTGTAAAATTTGCAGTCTTTCAAAAATGGAATTATTTGCTAAATATAGAATAGTCGAACAGTACAAGAAATTTGGAAGAATGATGGTATTATAGATAATTTTTCTGCTACATGAACTCAGACATCCAGAAACTCTCGATAAATATCCCACTTTACTACTAATCTTATTTATAACTTTTTCATAATGAATATCAAAAATTAATCGAGAGTCAACAAAAACCCCCAGGTATTTAAAATTTTCATTTGTACATTGTTTTTTTCCTATTAACAAGGCTTTCGTTTTACTTGCATTTAATTTTAGTCTGTTAGATGCTAACCATTTTGAGACAAGCTTCAAGTCTTCATTTATATAAGAGATACCAGACTGAATATTTTTAGTACTTATATAAATCATAGTGTCATCGGCGAAAATCTGAATTTTGCATTTTTTTACTATGGCAGGTAAATCATTTATGTATAAAATAAAAAGAAGTGGTCCCAGGATACTGCCCTGTGGAACACCCAACGTATTTTCAATTTTTGATGAAATAGTGTTATTAGCTTTTGTAACTTGCATCCTTTTAAACAAATAATTTCTAAACCAATCTAAAACACTTCAATTTACCTAACAAAATATCTCTATCAATCGTTTCAAATGCCCTCTTCAAATTCAAAAATACTGCTATGACAACTTCTTCTGAGTCTATGGCTCTTCTCCAATTCTCAGTTACCAACTGGAAAGCTGTTTCTGTGGAATATTTTTTTCGAGAGCCTGCTTGCGCCTCCACTAAAATGTTGTTTTCTTCTATAAACTGCATTAATTGGTCATGCACTATGGACTCTAATAATTTTTCAATGTCTGGTAATGCATTTACTGGTCTCATATCGCTGCATCTTTTAGAATTTTTTATTTTGGGAACTGGTGTTATTGTAGAGCATTTCAAATTTTCAGGGAAAGAACTGCTTCTCAGTGAACAACTGATCCAATTTAATACAGGATATCCTAAAATTTCGAAACAGTTTTTCAGCACGTTTTTAGTAGTGATTTCGGCACAGTTGTTATTTGATTTTAAACTGTTCACTTTTTTTCTTAGATAATTCAATGATACGCTGTGAAATTTTGAAAGTGTATGCAACATTTCCCCCTGGAAACTGATTTTCATATAGTCAGGTGCAGCATTGGCAGTACCCACAATATCAACAGTACTTTCCACAAAATATTCATTTAGTTTGTTTGCAATCACCAAAGAATTTGTTTCGGTACCGTTTTTGAATTGAACTTGATTTACACAATCATGCGGCTTCGAATTGATCAGTCTTTTTAAAGTCTTCCACATCTTTACACTGTAGCACTTGTTATTATCGATTTGTTTATCGTAGAATTTCCCTTTTTCTTCTCTAATTACATATACACATTTATTCCTAAGAGTTTTATATACCTCCCAATCATCATTTGATTTTGTGAATATACATTTATTGTATTGTTTGTCTCTCAAATTTTGAGCTGCATTAATATTCTTGTTATACCAGGGTGTATTTTTTGTCGAGCAAATCACTTTTTTATCAGTTGCAAGATCTAAACAAGTTTTTATATTTCCTATTATGTTGTCATATATTTTTTCCATATTCTCACCAAAATTCCAATAGCAGCCAGCAAGTTCTCGTTCAAGTTTTTCGTACTTAATAGTATTTACGATTTTCTTAATTTTTGTATCAGAAAAATGCCCTACCAAGGGCAGCATTGTCCAACTGTGATCGCTAACTTTAGGTGTATGTACAGCTTTAATCACTGCACATTCGAAATTTGCATATACAATGTGTTTGGTCACGACCTACCGATATTTAAGGGGGTATTTTTCAGCTATTTTATCGACAAATCCACCACCTAAAATATCCTTCCTCACCCCCTTAAAATAACTAGCATAGGGTAACAAATTTGGTGTCATTTTGTAGATAACATAGTTAGCTGTAGAATTAGCACAAAAAAAGTACAACTTCACAAACTAGTTTTTGAATGGTGTGCGGAAATGCACAAAATGATCAATTTTCTTGCATATTTTTTTCCGGTTTTGTCTGTTTTTAAGTATGTTTGACGGTTAGTATCAATACAAGTTTTTCAACATGGTGATGGTTTTGACGTCTTTGAACTCGAGGCATTTTATTATGCATATCACTAGTAAATGAAAGGGCAATAACTAAAAATACATATACTACTCAGCTGTCAGAAACTGCTTTCTTCACGAAAACTAAGAGATACCATTTTAACAAAGGTAAAGATAAACATTGTTGCCTCAGCATACTTTATGTTCAGTATGTTGCCAAAAAACAAGGTTAAGAAATTATTTTTTCTGGGTATATTATTCTGTTATAAATTATGTTTTTACATCAGAGAGAGAAAGAGACCATTTGTATGAAATTCTGTCTAAATATCTTACTTCCTTGTCGACAGCTTTGAATATTTGTTTTTTCTTTAGGATGGAAATCTATGGACAAATATTGAACATGCTAGAATATTTATACAATGAGCAACCACCGTCTATATCATGTGATTCGTATCATTCCGGGCAAGATGGAAGTCAAACCCATGTGGGATCAACTGTAAGTACACTTATTTTGCTACAATTCAAGACATTTTTAACCACCAAAATATGTAACTGCAGCAACGAATATTCAGTTAGCAGCCAGCTACAATTTATTGATCGTCCAGGAACCAAATACTAGCTTTAGTATTCTTCGAAAGCAGGTTAGGAATAAAACAAGAACAACCGCAAAATGTACAAACGGTATTTTTATTGCGTTTAGTCAGTAAAATTAATTAGCCAATGTTTCTTACCTAACATTACA
Source organism: Acanthoscelides obtectus (assembly GCA_963669975.1). Taxonomy (NCBI): domain Eukaryota; kingdom Metazoa; phylum Arthropoda; class Insecta; order Coleoptera; family Chrysomelidae; genus Acanthoscelides; species Acanthoscelides obtectus. The sequence goes on along the minus strand of CAVLJG010000004.1, from coordinate 3,387,468 downwards.
TCAAATGTAAAGTAGAATGACGAATTTGTTTGTTGTAGATTTATTTAGCATTAATGCTACAATATCAATGTTAAACAGTATATCACATAATATATTGTCTTCAAGACTACCTGTACATATGTTTATATTAAATTTCACTACTATGAATTCTGGTTTTCCATGAAATATTCTTTTAATTTTCCTTTAAACATTTTCAAACTATCACACATCTTGATATTATTTAATTTATTAAATTCGTACAATCCTTTTTGAAATTCTGATTTGTTTGTTATAATGCTACTACAATTTTGTAAATAAAAGTCTATACTCCCTCTCACAGAATGGTACTCATTGCTCAATTCATTAAAATTTTCAGTTATTTGGTAGAAGAAGATTTTTAACTTAAATATGGAAATGAAAGCCAAGTAGCTTATGAAATTTTTTATATTTAACCATTCTAGTTTTTTTGTATTCCAAAAGAAAATAAAATAATAGAGGTTTGAGATCCAAGTAAATCCACAAAGCAAAAATGTCCTTTTCTGTTTCCAATCTGGAATGTGTCCTGATGCATTTAAAACAACTGTTATTACTCCTGTTTATAAAAGCGGTGACAGAATGGAAACATCAAATTATAGACCCATATCAGTACTATCGAATATAGCCAAAATTTTCGAAAAATTACTACAAAAAAAGGATATTACAATTTTTGGACAAAAACAAAATTATATGTTCTGACCAATATGGATTTAGAAAAGGAAAATCTACTACAGATGCAATTTTGGCTGCAATGGATGAAATTAACTCTAATGTCAACAAAAATATACCTACTATTGGTATCTTTGTTGATCTAAAAAATGCCTTTGATACGGTTAACCATGTCGAGCTTCTGAAAGTTATGGAAAGATTGGGATTTAGGGGAGCGTCACAAATCCTTTTAAAAAATTACCTTTCAAGTCGGGCACAGACTGTCAAAATCACTAACACTTACAGTAAAAAAATGTACATCAAGTGTGGTGTGCCTCAAGGAACAGTACTAGGCCCACTATTATTTAGTCTCTACTTAAATGACTTATTCAAAATTTTATATATTATATAAAGCTGATGACTGGAGCACACTGAAGCAAATAGCTGAAAAGGATTTTATAAGGATCATTGACTGGTTTGATACTAAAATTTTAACAGTTAACTTCAAAAAAACAAAATTTATTGCATTTACATCCTATTCAAAATTTTTACCTACCTTCGAACAAATTTCCGTTAATTATCATGGCCAAAAGACCAAAATCGATAGAGTTAACACTTTGAAATATCTTGGAATATTTATAGACTCACATCTAAGGTGGGATAACCATATTAAATATGTTATCAAAAAAATTAGAAATCTTGCCTATAAACTCAAAATGCTTGCTAACATTCTTACAGAAAGTTATCTGCGAATCCTATACCATGCCTTAGTTGAAACCCATATAATATACGGCATCACAGCCTGGGGTGCCGCCTGCAAGACATATATTTCTGACCTGAATATAGCACAAAAAACTGTTTTGAAAGCCATTTTCCATAAGCCAAGATTATATCCAACGAACAACTTATATCAAGAAACAGGGATACTTGATACAAGACAACTTTATTTCTTACATGCCACCACCTTATACCATAAGTATTGTAATAAAAAGAAAAAATCCTATAAACACGAGCATAACACACGATTTCGAATAGGCTCATCTAATATCCAAAGACCACACAAAACATTCAAAAAATCATTTAAATTCTTAGCAGCTAAATTATATAATGTTAAAAGATACTTAATTTTGGAAAAAAATTAGAAGAAAATTGAAAGACTGGGTTAGTAATGTGCAGCGAATGACTATACATAATTATATAGAAACCTAAAACTACAAAATTCCAATTACATTAATACCTTTTAGATTTAACAATAATTGTTATACACATATATGATTGATTGTTAGTTATTAAGATATAAACCACACACAGGCGATGCCTTCTGTGGTTTTTTCATATTTATTTGCCCATTTTTTGTATTTTGGCGAATAAATATTATTATTATTATTATTTCAAGTAAAAAAACCAAACTTAAGAAAGAAAATACGCCATCATCACTGAATTAATAAATAAACAGCAAATTGTGGTTTATAACAGAAATAAATTACTTATTACTTATATATATATTCATTTCGGGCATGATGAAGCCAACCAGCAGAAATACGTATCGCTCGGGTTACCTATCCTATTTTCTGCTCGAATCCACTTTTTGGGGATTTTGCCCATTATTTTCCTATTTTATAACTATGTCTAAATTATTTCAAAAATTGCAAAAATATTACTTGTATATTAAATAAAAATAAATACACCAAAATAAAATCTATGTTACAAGAATTGGTAGAACATAAAAATTTCCATTTCATATTTGGTTATTTTTAAATTTAAAATAAAAAAACATCATTTTCCAGAATATTTTAGAAAAGAGCATATTTTTATTCTATGATTTACTTTGATCTCAAACCTTTATTATCTATGTTTGGTTTTGAATACAAAAAAATATTTTATTCGTCATTTTCTATCTTTGATGTAGTGTTATCTAAGAAGCATAAGGAGAATAAAAATAAAGTCCGTATATTTTCCGATTTTTGCTTTATTACCATTTGGCTTTCACCGGATGCCGAATAGTAACCAGATATCCATTGCAATCTTAACTTGAACATTATTTATAATATATATATATATATATACAGAACTCATCGAGGTAAAGCCATTTTATATTTTATTACTTTTCGCTTTAAGGCTCAAAACGGAATGACTTGTGTTTTTGTTCTACTTTGTTTCAGTTGCAACAAGTGATAAACGATATACTGGAATGTCCCGATGAAATCATGCACATAGCCCTATACGAATGGATGGTATCCAAAAATATGACGAACGATCTGATTAAAATCAGCAACGCCTCGTTAGAAATGTACTTGAAACGACACTCTGCTCAAAGCCCCAATAGCACAGCGACAATGGACCTACTTTGGAAATACTACGAGAGTAACAATAATCATGCTGCCGCCGCGAAGATTTTGAACAGTTTGGCTTCCAGAACTGGGTAAGCCTCGAGAAAATTTTTTTCAGAAAAGTTAATTTTCAGCTTTAAAATATATTTCGCATTTTTTTGGTATTGTACTTTCAAAAAGTGTTGATGGAAAACAAAAAGTTACACCATCCAATGGGGGGAAGTAATTTTGAAAGCTAGAAGCAAATGGCGCTAGTTTGGCTTGGGATCATCATGTTTGTATTTAATCTGTTTTTCCGATATGCGTTCGACAGCTTTAACCCCCAGAAAAAAACGACTCTCATTTTCACTATAATTGTGAAAAATACAACTTTATTCGATAGCAATTTTCTTAAACACTCTGTTTATGAAAAAGATATTGCAAGTAAGACTTCATATACTCAATGACATAGAAGATGCAACAGCGATGCAAGAAAAAACGTAACTTTTATTTTTCGCATAAAAATAGCATTTATCTTTCGGAATGGTTTGTGATTCATATCGGCAAGGTAAACACGTGTATTTTGCTATTAAATGCTCTTTGAACGAAGCCTGTATATTGCCCAATAAACTAGTAGTAATGGCCGGAAAACAGGTGTTTTGGGTTGAATAATTAGAAATTCTCAAAAACCAATATACTCCAATTTTTGGTTGTTATTTAGAAGTATAAATTATACTGATTTGAAGAATTTCAAGTAGTTGCGTCAAATTATATCGTCGCGTTACCAACAAGTGCCAAAACCTGAATTTTGCCTCGTTTTTCGGCCATAATAGTTTTGCTATTAGTCTTTTTACGTGTAATCTCGTTTTGTAAATTCCTATAAATCTTATATGAAAAGTTCTTTCGATGCTGCGAACACTATCCATTGGATCCCAAAAGACACGTTTTCTCATTCTTGTTGTATTGTTGTCAAATAAAAAGTTTTCCCACAAAAATTGGTGTACCCATTTTATGTTTTAAATACCCCCTTGAACAAGTGACACTAATAAAACCAGACTATAATGTTTTTATATTCAAAAGTTTTGATTCTATGAACAGCGATTTGGAGGGATATAATAAAGGTTATGCATTGTTTTTATGAACAATTTTTGTGTCATTTGTAAAGAATTTAGATGGTTGTTATTCGTGGATTCCCGGATAATAAATCAACTAATGTTTGATATACTTTTTTTTCATTTTCGACCCACTCAAAGACCCTATACTATTTTTTATTTTCCGTACAATTTCGAATTTTAAAAATACCGTGGAAGTGGGCCATAAAGGTGTTGGCAATTTCAATATTCAATTAAAAAATAACTACGCAATATAAAAGAAAAATAAATATATTTTTAAAAAGTAGAAAGATAGGAGTTTTTAAGACTTGAAAATAATGTTGTTCAAATGACTTCCTTCGGATGCTTGGCACTCTTGAAACCGAAGCTGCAGATTTTGGAAAACTCGCTGAAAAGTTGTTTTCGGTATTTTGTTACTTTCCTGAACAATATTCCTCTTCAGCTGTTCTAAATTAGTTGGATTATTCTCGTAGACCACCGATTTAAGGTAGCCCGATAGGAAGTAATCGCAAGAAGAAAGATCGGGGCTACGTGGTGGCCATTCAATATACCCCCTTTTCGAAATGAGTTTTCCGGGAAAGACATTTTTCAGCAGCTCTATGAAACCACATTCTAGAGGTATTGCCTTGAAGTTCTTGCAAAGCTGGCACCAAAAAGTCTTGTTATCATATTGCAATAATTGTTAGCTTTAACTGTCATCGCTTGCCCTCTTTCATTCTCAAAAAAGTATAGTCTAATAATACCGGTTGACGTAATTCCAGCCCACACGACTAGTTTAGGGCTGTGAACTGGACGTTCGTGCAAGCATCGCGGATTAGTTTCGGACCAGAACCGACAATTGTGTTTGTTAACAACCAATTGAGGTGAAAAATGGCCTCATCACTCATCAGGTTTTAAAACTGTTGAATCGGTCGAGCATCAAATTGACAAAGTTAATTCGGTTATTGGCATCATCTGGTTTTAATTCTTGGACTAGTTGAATCTTATAAGCCTTCAAATGCAAAAAGCTCGTCCTTTTGATGTCCAAAGCCTGACTTCTCTTACGTGTTGACTGTTGCGGATTTCGCTGAACTGAGACACGAACACGCTGGTGACACTGGACGACCACGAGCTGTTATTCTACTGTCGAGCCGGTTGTTTCGAACATAAAATGCACGCTGCGCTCCATGGCGACTAAATCTCCTGGCAACGGCGCGGCTAACAGCTTATCCCGCGCCCCGCGGTTTCCGAGAAATTTAAGATTTAAATCTTCAACACTCTTATGACCTACCCTGTATAAGGATATACATGTCATTGTTTCTTTTTAGCTCTTCTCTTGCGCTAAAAGAAAGGATAGCATACTTGGCCAGAGCGATAATGTGCATGAGGAGTGACAAAGTTGGATACGCGCCGTATCTGGGAGTTTTCCTCAGAGATCTTGAAGACAAAATGGAAGTAGCTAAAGTCCAGGAGCTAATTTTGGACACTATCACGAGCATGCAGGGACAGATACCAAATGCCCAGGAAGCGATAACTGTTTTAAATTCGGGATTGTTTGAAATATCTCAGGTAGGAATGCGTTCTTAAAAAGATACCATATTTCTTGTTTAAATTCTTTTTTTATACTTTTACACTTATTGTCTGGGTTGGCAGAGAAAAAACAGTTTTTCTCTATCTTACTAGCACAACACCAGAAATGCACCGTTTTTCACCAGATTTAGTGAGGTTATTTTGATATATTTCCAATAATCGTAAAATTTCAAGCTGAGTGCGTTCTTTCAAAAAAAAATATATTCATAAAGCAGAAAAGATAAAATCATCGTTATTTAATTACCTAATTCATAATCGCGACTGAATATGACTAAAAATAATAATTGTGAAAATATATCTAATCGCTACTTGTCAGAGTTTGCTAAATAAAACATTGCTTAACCACTGTCTCTATCCAGTTGACGAGTACATTGATATGCTAGTTGATAAATGGTATTGTATTCACATTCTTTTTTCTTTCAGTTGTATGAGAATTTCGCCGAACCACTTAAGCTTCTAGAATGTCAGCTGGCGATCATAGACTGTGCTGGATACACAGACAATGCACTGATAGAATCAATATGGCAGCAGATTCTGTCAGATGAACTGAAGAAGTCTAGTGGTAGCGGAAACGATAGAGTATGTCAAGTGTTGATGAAAGTCAAGCATTTAGCTAGATATTACGGAAGTTCTGCGCACTGTTTCCCTCTAAGTAAGTGTTTTTTTTTTGTCTAAGGCGGATATTTATAGTCGTCCCTTAATGGGAGTAGGGGCTTGATCAATCTTCGGACATTAAACGAATAAGACGCTCTGCAAAGTTGGGGTTTTCCTTTTCAGAAACAATTACCCTTGAAATAACAAAGGTAATGTGTAGTGAAACGAGGGCGACCAAGTAAAAAAAAATAAAGGAAAAAGTACTCACTCTCCAGTTGACGAGAAGGGCTAAGTACGTCTCTGCCCGAAATCATACCGCGCCAACAGAAAATGAAATCAGCTGATGCGCTACCGAGCAGACGCAGGCAAACAAGGAAGGCAAAATGTTGCGTAAAAAGTCTAGGTCTAGGTTCACCATGCCAGCCCAAACATTCACCGAAAATGTTTGTTGAAAATGTGCCCGACGGACAGCGTGCGGATTTTCTACTGACCAAACATGAGTGTTGCGAAAGTTATTCACCCCATTACGCGTGAACGTAGTTTCGTCTGTCACCAATATGCACTTCAAAAAGTCCGGATTATTGTCATGTTGATGCAACAACCACTCACAAAACCGCACTCTTGCTGGAAAATCGTCAGGTTGAAGCTCTTGTACACGTTGGACGTGAAACGGATACAGCCCCTCTTCACGCAGCGTTTGCCACACTTTAGTTTTTGATACTTGCACTTCTCTAGCCACGTCTCTAGTGCTTGTTGAGGGATTCTCGTCTACGCGATTACCTCTACACGCGTGACCGTAACCGTCGGTTGAAGGTTGCATACTGACCTGACACACTGACCCCGACCCAGTTTTTTCGTCGGGTTGAGCTAGTGTCCTAGTACCAGTCGGGGATGTCGCGGCTACAGGACGGTATTCAGATATTTTTGATGTTGCAGAGCCCTTTATCTCGGTTCCCTTAAGACATTGGTGTATATGGTATTAAGAAAAATTGCTTATGTTTTCAAGATCTACACGTCGTGTAAAGGAAAACCCCAACTTTGCGGACACCCTGTATATTTTCAAAATTCTCAAAAATGTCTAGATTACCCAAGTTTTAAAAAAATTTCAATCTACAAAATCTTCGATTTCACAATTCTCAAGATTTACAAAAAAACTTTGATTTTCAGATTTGCAAAGTTTTCATTACAGATACTTATAAAAGATTTTCAACATCCTCAAAATTCTTTTAGTTTGCAAGATTCAAAATTTAGAAAACCTTTAATCAAAATCTTCGATTTTCAAATTTTGCAAGAATTCCGTGGTTTTCAACATTTACAAACATTCCGAAATTTCCATAATTTTCAATTTTCAAAATCATCAAGAATTTTCAACATTTACAAAATTTTTATAATTTTTAATTCTCAGTCATCAAACCCTCCGATTTTCAGGATGATCAAAAATTTTGAAATCCTCATAATTTTCAAAATGTTCAACCTTCATGATCTTCGATTATCATATTTTTCAAGAATCTAGTTATTTTCAAGGTTTTCAAAGCTTTCGGTATTTTACATGAATTTCGAAATTTCCAATTACATATACATTACAGACACTTATAACAGATCCTGAAAATTTTGTTGACTCAAAAAATTCTCAAAACTTTCAGGGTAAAAATCTTCAAAATTTCCAAACTTCAAAATCTTCGATTTTAAATTTGTTCAAGAATTTCATGATTTTCCAGATTTAGAGAAATTCCAAAATTTATATACTTTTCAATTTCCAAAATGTTCATCTTCAAAATATCTGAAATTAAAAATTTTCATGGTTATCAAAATGCATATTTTCAAGATTCTCAAAATTTCCATAATTTTCAGTTCTCAGTCTTTAAACTCTCCGAGTTTGAAAATTTTCACGATTTTCAACATAAATCAAAATGCCCATAATTTTCAACATTTTCAATTTTTAAGATCTTTGATTTTAAAAATTTTCAAGAATTTCATACTTTTCAAGGTTTTTGATATTTTCATGATTTTCAAAAAGTTCCGATTTTTTAAATCTCCAAAGATTTTATTTCAGATACTTATAACAGATTTTCAAGATCCTCAAATTTTTCTTAATTTAAAATTCTCCAAACTTTCAGGGTTATCAAAGTTTACAAAATTTTCCATTTTCAAAATGTCCGATTTTCATAATTTTCATATTTTAAAGAATGCTCAAAATTTGCAAAACTTTCAAGATTTTGATAATTTTTAATCTCCAAGATCTCCGATTTTCAAAATTTTCTAAAATCATCGATTATCAAAATTTCTAGGGTAATACAAATTTTAAATCTTCATCTCCGATTTTAAATTTTTTTAAGAATTTCATAATTTTCAAGACTTAAATTTCCATAATTTGCAATTTCCAAATGCGCTGATTTTCATGATTTACAAAATATACTAAGTGACATATAAATCCGAACACCCAGTTTAAATGGTTTTATTTTAATAAAATTTTGAATAAATACTTAATGAAGCATAATAAGTAAATGATAAAAATTTCAAAATGATTGCACTGCTTTAAAGCCATTTGACCTTTAATAATGTGTGGATGCACCCTGATGTGCTACGCATTCTCCAACGCGCCTTGCTTCTGATCAGGTGGTCAATGTCCTCCTGTGGTATCTCATTCCAGGCAACCACCAACTCCTCTCGAAGTGCTTCTAGAGTCTGAGGAGGACGTTGCAAATTGAGCAATCTCCTACCCATCATATCCCACACGTGCTCAATTGGGGATAAGTCGGGAGATCTTGGTGGCCATGGTAACAATGTGACATCATTATGTTGAAAGAAGTCTATTGTGAGTCTTGCAACATGTGGTCGGGCATTATCTTGTTGGAAAGTTGGATCTGCCAGGGTGTCAAGATAGGGTAAAAGATGGGGTTCTAGAACTTCGTGGATATAACGCTGCGCGTTCATGTTACCTCTGATGAAGATTAAAGGTGACCTGGAACCATAAGCTATAGCACCCCAAACCATAACTCCAACAGTGTGATGAACATGTCTTTCAACAAAAAACTGTGGATTCCTCCTTTCACCACGTCGCCTTCTAACCCTGGCACGACCATCGTGCATGCCTAAACAAAATCGAGACTCGTCACTAAAGACAATACTGTTCCATTCCTGATCCCAGAGTGACCGTTGTCTGCACCAGTCAAGGCGATTACGTCGGTGTTCTCGAGTTAAAGTGAGGACCCAGTGTGTCCGGTATGAAAACAAGCCAAAACTTCTCATTCGTCGGTAAAGACTTCGCATGCCAATAGGTCTTCCGTGTTCTGCAAACCATTCATTTGCAATGGACCTGGTAGTGGAGAAACGGTCCCTTAAAGCCAATAATCTTAGGCGGCGATCTTCACGGTCTGTTGTTCTACGGCGGCGTCCAGTACCCCTTGCTCTTTGCGTACGGCCTAACCACAGTGTCTACACTTCTTTGCACTCTAACTGCAATTGCCCGAAAAGAAAGTCCAGCTTCCGGAAGTCCCACTATACGGCCCCTATCAAACTCACTAAGTTGACGAAATCGTACAGGTCTCCGTACTCTAGGCATCGTAACCGATCGTAAAAGATGTCAAGAACCAAAATCGGCCAACGTTGATTCTTTACTGCGGCTGAAATATTCATTTTTAGAGCGTTAGTGAATTAAAAAAAAGCAGTATAAAAACCGGAATGTTCAACTGATAAGGCTGAAAATTTTTTCACTTGTTATTTACAGTAAGATAAATACATTCACCAACTTTTATTAAAATAAAACCATTTAAACTGGGTGTTCGGATTTATATGTCACTTAGTATATTTTTTAGGATATCTTAAAATTTTCGAAATTTTCATAATTTTCAATTTCCAAATTCTCAGATTTTCAAAATTTTTCAACAATAGGATTTTTCGAAATTTAAAAGTTTTCATTAGGTATCAACAATTTTCAAAAATGTCAAACGTCGATTTTCAAATTTTTCAAGATTTTCAACAATCTGAAAATGTTGAAACTTTTGAAAAATCTGAAAACCCGTGATGAGAACTATTTCGTCCGGCATCCAATAATTTATTAACCCTCAAGAGTCGACTATAAATGTGGGCCTTCCTATCTTCCATCTGTGTTTTGTTGATCCTTGTTGTCTCGATTTCTATAAAACCTTGACTCTCCAAATAGCGAGCAACTCAAATATTTTTTTTATTTTTATAAATCAAGCTTTTAATGTTATATTTTTTACAGATTATATTGTTTATGAACTGGAAAGAGTGAATGCCCGACTGAAAGGTGACAAGCACCTGGTTCCAAATGCGTTAATTGCGATGAATCTGCCATATGAAAAACTTATTACTGTATATAATAAGTAAGTGTCTTCTTTTTGTTTCTCAACGATAATGGTACAAGATGGAATTTTATTACTAAACATTGTCTCTTTATACAGTTTATTTCACAATTGTTTTAAACCTTACATCATTTTTTTCTGTATAATAGGACAGGTTTAATCGAAACACGTATTTTTAGAAATATGTTTTTTTTATGTTCTAAGACCTTTTTTTTTTTCGTTTTGCAGTTTAATCACTTTATCGGTAAACGATCACTTTTGGCAAATAGAAGAGAACGAGTTTCATCTAGCAGAAGCTGCCGCAGCTTTGATATCCTGCTTTGTCAATAACCACGGTAGTTACAACAGTGTTGAAAAGTAAGAAAACATTATATTTTTTAATTTTTTTTTTGCTATGCCTTGCTGTTTTACCCGCGGAACATGCCACAAATAAATCAACCAAATATCCCAAACATTCAGCTATTTGTGATGGCTCGTCTATCTGTGTAGTATCATCAGCGTCTAAAATAAATTTCGAACTAGCATCACACTCTGCAATGTCATGTACGTAAATTAGAAAAAGTGTTGGACCTAAAATCGAACCTTGTGGAACTCCAGACCTAAAAATTCTAGATCAAATTTTGCACCGCTTTCTGATACATATTTTTTAGGCAATCCTCATGTTAAGCGAGTATTTTTTATTTTAACAAGCATAATTTTTTTGTAACATTTTCTCGATCTGTCATCGGTACTTTTTTATTATAATCTATCATGATTTTTTTCAGGAGGAAAATTACGTCGATTTGTCAGGACACAGTTGCGGCATTGTTGTCAAACTTGTACAGTAAACCAAATTCAGATCATCTGGTAAACAGATTGCGGGGGATTCAAGCGAAAATGTCTAGAATTTAGGTTTTAAATTGTGAATTTTTCTATAAGTATCAAATTTTGTTATCTTTATTATGTACTGTCTATTTTTTAAGATTAAATAAATGTTCGTACCTTTTTACGAATCGGTGTCTTGTATTATTTTTACCGTAAATCTTATTTAACTAGAAACAATCAAGTCAAAAAGGACAAATTGCTGCGTTTTATTATTAATTCCAATTTACAGGTATTTGTTTCAAATGAGTGACATTTACTTTGCCGAAATTATATGGTTAAAAATTATTAGGAACATATGCTACAATAACCTTACAAGTTGGGCGCCAAAACCGAATATAATAAAAATTTTCAGTTAGCAATTAAGAATTTATCATTAAGCAAGGATGCACGCTTTTAAGAGAGATAGACACTTTTAAATTCTTAACGAGAAAATTGCAAAGGAACACTTCTTTTTCAGCTCCCTGCCTCCTTCCATCCCATCATCCATTTCAAACTTGAAAATGGACTTTTAAAGATTGGTAGATTAGTAGAAGCGCAGCTTAGGTAGCAATATGAAACTGTCAGTGTCAAAAACGGCTGCTATTTCGGCGGAGAAAATTGCATATAAATTTCGCTAATCACGAAGACTAGAAATAGGAGGTTAAAAACCAGCGTTGCCAACTCTTTAAAATAGTTTCCGCCAAATCAGTGCTTAAAATCCGCTAGATCCAATCTGAATCCGCTAAAAAAAATATTTGCAAAAGAAATTCCCTTCCTTGGTAAAAAATATAAAATAAAAATTTACAGCAAATCTAAACAAAAGTAATTGAACAGTAACAGTAGTTTGGGACTGTTTAAAACTTGACACAAAATGCTCACACTTGTATAGTCAAAATCACGAAAGATGACTATTACGTCACACCATAAATTGTACTGAAGTAATCAATGGATGTACGTCGATGATAAAATTAAGATGTAAGGAACTCAATGACAACAAATTTATATTATGATTTTGCGAAGTTAGGTTATGATTATGATTATTTTTATTTTCATTTTATTTCAGGGTTTTGGGTGATGCCTTAATAATAATTTTAGGGGGAAGTTTTTATTTTCAAAAAGAAAACCATTATGAGTAGAACCTTAAGACAGGAACAACAAAGACCAAAGTATTATTCGAAAACAACATAACCTAACTATTCATCTTTCAAAGATGATCGATCATGCAACATGAAAACATCGTCTATCTTTGTCGGATACATGCAAATTAGCAATACAGTCTGTTTAGACGATAAAATTATGTTTGTCTCTGTCTAACATATCTGAAACTTCATTAAAAATATTCACAAATCGCTGTCGTTTGTCTTTACTACAGACTAAAATGATGACGTAATCGTCATCTTTCATGATTTCGACTATACCAGAGATGCTGAGATAGCCAATCATAAAATAAAGCACACAGCTAGAAAATAGACTGGCACAACCGCATGTGGGTAATTCCCCGATTCCTTGGAATGACTCATTGCCACATAACTTCTTATGGCATTGTTGTCAAAGATATTAGGAGGTCCAGGGCGCCATAAATATATGAGTAAGTAATGATTACTATGTGCATTGACTACATTTACGTATGGAAAATATTTGATGTTTAAATTGTTTTTATTCTCAATTTAATAATCCGCTAAATTCCGTTAAAAAATCCGCAATTGCAGATTTTGTCCGCTCAGTTGGCAACGCTGTTGAGAACATGACGCAGAGCGTCTATGTCTATACCCTATTTCACCAGTATCCATCACGCGTTCAGTTGATCAGCAGGTTAGTCTGCAACGTTGGCGATAATCGTATAAATCTAGTAAAACTTGTTTGTAGCGTTTTGTTTTTTGTATGCAAATTAACTTTTCTAAATAAAAAAAACTGTTAGCAAGTACAAAATGAATCTGTAGTGTACAAAAAACCAAAACGAAATTCGGCTCTGTCTACTTGACGTTGACGGATCCGTCAGAATTATGTGTTCTGTGCCGATATGGGGAATTATGAGATAATCAGCTGTCATTCTACGGTGATGGATCCGTCACGCTTTGACTTCTACCGAGGTGAACAGCTGATCAGCAAGTGACATTTTTGTGTTAATCTGCGACGTTGACAATAATGAATCGGATATAAATCTAGTAAAACTTGTTAGTGACGTTTTGTTTCTTGTATTCAGATAAACTTTTCTAAATAAAAGAGCTTTCAGCAAGTACAAAATGAATCTGTAGCGCACAAAAAACCAAAACAAAATATGACTGTCTACCTGGCATTTGTGTCCTTGCCGATCTGGGGAATTTTGAAAAATTACTATATTGTTGGATACTCGTGAAATAGGGCACACCCACTGAAAAATGTCAATATAACCTGCCGCAATCCTTATCTACATTTCACTCACGTTTTGCCAGGCTTTATAGGTTTATTACTACGTGGTTTATTAATATTATCCAATATGTCTGCTTGCAACTTGTACGATCTGTCAAAATTGGAGTTGTTATAGCCATGACGATAGCATCAGAAGGAGACGCCACAGAAGTTGAAATTAGTTTTGCGCAGTGTACCAACTCACTTCATCGTCGACATTGTTGGCTCCGCCTCCACTCCATGAGTTTAACCACCTATGTCTAGTCTTCATGAATCCGAGATTCTACCGTGAAAACAGGTTTTCCATCTTAGGAATCTACCCCCGAATATGGTGGATTCTTACGTCCTTTGAGGATAAAATGTTCTGGGGAAAAATCAAATGGTTGGGTATTTTTTGAGTATTTTATGCTTAAGTACGAAAAACTGCCAACTGCTAAATAAAAGGTTTATCTTTCTGTAGCTTTGTCTCCACAAAACATCTACACTGACCCATCTCTACACCTTTATGTCAATAGTTGATTGGTAGACATAAATCAAATTCAAGCGTATAACCAAATGGAAATGGTATTTACCATTTTGGGTTGGTATTTACCAATCCGTTCAAGCGAGTGTAGTTATCAGTTTGGTTATAAGATCCGTGACGTCACGAATCAGGTGTTATATGTCACAGTTATCACCGCAAAATTGTGGTATTTACCCAGCTCAAGAGTAGTTTTATATTTCTGGTTATTATTTGAAATGTGACAAGTTAGAATTTTGCCGGGTATTGGATATTGTTATTGTACTTCAGCTTCATTTTTGAGAAAAATGATACAGGATGACTTCAGTTTTACCAAAAAGTGGAGCACATTATTAGTTATACTCATTACGGTTATTGAGGACACTTTAAATGTAGTTCCTATGCTTAACAAAGTATCCTGTGTAGCCATATACCACAAGAATATTAAAATATGGCCATATAAACTCACTAGATGATATCCACCTGTATACGGTTTTGCTAATATCTTTTTTCATCATTTCTGCTGAATCAATAAATGTTTTCTTTGACATGCGGAAAAATTTAGAGAATTGAAAGTTATCATAGCTACAAAGCCATGGTTCCATCATTAAAAAAAATCTGAAAAAAACATTTCGCCCATGAATATTATGAAAGGTTTCTTATTTAAACTTTCCATATACAGTTGTAGACGAAAAAGCACCGATTATTAAGTGATAATAAAAATAATCAGAGATTATATACGCGCTTTTCTAAAATAAACAACTTGCAACAAAACCGTGGTTAAAACCAACGCGTTCAAGCGATTCGTGTAACTGACGACATCAACCCGTGTGTCATCTTGAACCATATTATAACCGCGGCACATAACACAGAAATGTTGGTTATTCGCTTGGATTTGATTATTCATCCATAGCCATAGAACACAAAAATGTGTAATGGAAACTGCAACAGACCATAAAAACTATCCATTATCAAATGACAGCTAATTATCTAGTAATATCTCAAAATTCCCCATATCGGCACAGGACACATAATTCTGACGGATCCGTCAACGGCAGGTAGTCAAAGCCGTATTTTATTTTGTTTTTTTTTTGTACGTTACAGATTCATTTTGTACTTGCTAAACGCTACAAACAAGTTCTACTAGATTTACACCCGATTCATTATTGCCAACGTCGCAGACTAACACAAAAATGTCACTTGCTGTTCAGCTGTTCAACTCAGTAGACGTCAAAGCGTGATGTTAAAAATTATTATTATGAATATATTCTACAAAAGCCGATAATTTGAAAGTTGGGCGCCAAAACCAAACTGTTAGTAAAAATTTTTAGTCAGCAATTAAGAATCTATTATTAAGCAGGATGTACGCTTTTAAAAGGAATAGATAGTTTTTAATTTCTTAGCGAGAAAATTGCAAAAGAACATTCCTTTTTCAGCTCCCTGCCCCCTTCCATCCCATCATCCTTTTCGAACTTGAAAAGGGATTTCAACAGAATGGTAGATAGTAGAAGCACAGCTTCGATGATAATACGAAATTCTCCTGTCAGTGTCAAAAACCTGGTGGACATACATTCATAGTCATAGAACACAGAAAATGCGTAATGGAAATTGCAGAAGACCATAAAAACTATCCATCATCAGAATACTTAAGAGTGACAAGTAACGTTTCCATTTCGAACTGGAAAAGCTATTTAAGAATAATAGTGAGTAGAAGATTTAGACAACTGAGAGCTGTCCGATTTTGCGCAGCTAAAACCAATAAAATCGTAGACAAACGAAACTAACATGTTGCACAAGCTACCCTAAGGACGGTAACGTCTATCGTTTCTACAATTTATTGTAGGGCGCCTTTACGGCCTCCTTGATTTTCATAGTATGTTCTCTCCTTCAGAAAGGTATTCCTAGGTTTCTACTGTTCCGTGTCAGCATCACCTATTATGAGGTTATGCTTTCTTTTTGACATTTCTTAGAATCCAAAAAGAAAATATAACCTCAAAATATTGCGCGGACATGAAACAGTAAAAATTTAGCCTTTCTGAAGGATAGGAACAACTATGAAAATCAACGAGGCCATAAAGACGTCCTACAATCGAAGCAATGACTGCCAATACGCCCCTAAGTATGCGTGGTACGCCTCTGTGGTTGGTAGTTGTGTATCAAACATTTTCCCACACATTTGCCCAGTATTCGAGCGTTCACAAGCGGCGGCGTTTGACAATAAACAACACACTTAACCGTAGTCACACAATCGACCAGCGAATTCATTCGCCCGGTCTAAAGTTAATTGATATTATCGATTTTTGTTGTTGTGTTGAAGAGCGACAGCTTTTACATTTCAATTTACGCGCGGAAAATTGCCGGATAAGCCAGGCGAATTAGAGCAGGCCATGCCATGTCTCGAAGAAAATTAGCTGTTTTCAGTCGAATTAAAACAAAAATTATTTTTAGCAAGAGACATGGTGCATAAAAATCCATCAGTCACCAATGCATGCAAATGACCCTAATAATTTTCTTAATTTACGCATTTTAAAGCTTTATAACATCAGAAGTGGGATAGAACTCACTCGTCCTTTCGGCCTATGTGAGTTTTGTATTGTGTCTACTGTTTGTCGCCGAATTAAAATAAAAATTATTTTTAGCAAGAGACATGTTCAATTGTCAAATTCATTCATTTGGATTTTTCTTGCCAGTTTGCTTGCAATTCTTGTGGAATAGTAACTTACAAGTTACCAATGCATGCAAATGTCCCCGATAGTTTTATTAATTCAAGCATTTTAACGATTTATAACATCAGAAGTGGGATAGAACCGACTCGTCCTTTAGGCTTACGTGAGTTTTGTTTTCGTGTGATTTCGAAATCATGTGTATTGTCTCGAAAAGTATCATGACGAAGTTAAATTGGCATTTTCGGAGTGCCCCAGTGGTCGATAAGGGGAACCAACATAGTGTTTTGGAGGCTATCTGGCACGAGATTTGTAACTAGCGGGATTTCGAGTCAGAGGTAAGGTGACCAACATTGTGTTTTGAAGGCTATCTGTCATGAGATTCGCATCTAGCGGGTTTTTGAAGTCATAGGTAAGGATTAAGTCACGTGGCAGGAATGCAGACCTGACAGTTGTAGGACAGTGTCAAGATCCTGGACTGCCACTAATAGTGCCTAGTCTATCCAATCATTCCCTGATACCTAATTTGTCCACGTTACTTGTTGGTCTAAATTCGTCCATAGCGCACTGGCAGCAGCGCTGTGTGGGGCAATGAAGGGCCACTACACTGTCAGGTGTTCCTGTCTGGCCCTTGACGGCCTCTGAATTGCACCCAATTCCGACCGACAATCGAACCGCTGATGCTTCGACGCCGAGCGTCGACGCTCCGATGAAAAATCAGAGAAATGTCGAACGCGCCAAATTAAATTAGTTGTCTTCTCCGATAGAGGATTTTTTCTTGCCTTTTGCCTCCTCCTTACGCGGAAGGACCGAAAAAGGAATCGCAGCGGCGTGGAAAGCAGTGACGTTCTCATTATTTTATGTCTAAAAAACAAATCTGTCAACACTAGAATAAAAAAACGGACTGATTCCGTAACAGGTAGTTCTCTATTCCGACAAATTCCGTGCTGATTTCGAATCGGTTCTGAAGTGTTTCTAACAGTTCTGGATCTCAGAAAGAACTAAAAGTTCGTATTCGTTAACGCATGCGCGTTTACAGAATAAATTGCCTCGATCTGCTGTTTTGTAGCCTCCATTTTGTGCATTTTCCAACATTTCAATCTTCTCATTATAACAAGATTACTTTTGAACAAATTGAAGTTAAGATGAAGATATTCCTCTGATAAATAATCGTAGTTCCAAGCACAATAAATGAAAATTACATAAGCAAATGTTGTTAATTTTCATGAATTTGTTTCAATCATCAATTGTAGGACGCTTTTATGGCCTGCTTGATTCTAATAGTTTTTTCTGTCCTCCAGAAAGGGGTACCGTGTCAGCGTTCTATGTTGAGGTTATGTTTCCTTTTTGAATCCTAAGAAATTTCAGGCTGATGCAACTTGATTTTTATCATCTGTTTTAAAAGCCTGATTTTTCTTAGGATTCAAAAAGAAATCATAACCTCACCATAGGAGAGCGGTGACGCTGCCATGGAATAGTAGAAACCTGGAAATAACCCAGCCTTTCTGAAGAAGAGAAAATTCAAGGCGTCCTACAATTATAGGAAAGACTGACTGATAACCCTAATTTAAGATACACTTCCCCTAAAGTCAAAATGATGAATTCTTCCAAGTCTATAAAAAAACAAAACTTCTTAGTATTTGTTTTAAGTATTCTACCAAGCTTCCATCTCTTATTGAATCTAACATCGCATTTTCCCAATTTTTTAAAAAAGATATATAGTACGTCAAAAATAAAAAACAATATCGTCACCCAAATTCCAGGTCCCACACACGTGAACTTGATAATTTCAAATTTTACGTCAATTAAGGTTATGTTTACGACACCAAATATTCTCTGTTCCAACAGAATTCTTCCGGGGCATGCGCAGAAGAATAAGTCTGAGTTAGCTCTAAACTGCTTGTTGGAACAAACCTAACAATTTATAAACGTGTAAGATGTCCAGAGCCTTAATGTAAGACTTCAAATTCGGTCTTAGAAGACTTGACGATTTTTGCTGGTCATATTCAAATTCTGCGCCCCAAATTACCTTTAGAGGCTTCCTATGGGTAAACCCTTGCATATCTGAGACCTCAGAAAAATTTGTTCTATGATTGGGCTTTGGGAAGAGTAGTGAAATAATTTACAATTAAAAGAAATAAACTTATATTCACGACACATCTTTAAACGACTCTACAAAATCAATGATCTTACTAATTGCACCTAAAATACTGTATTGACAGTCTTCGTAGTAACTGTTGCACTTCTCATTCAGGCCATCTTGTTCTGCTTTTACGTATTCTCCTAGATTTTCTTCTTTTGACGAGGTAGGCCTACGATAAGAAGGACTTATACTTAAATTATAATTTTTCTCATCGAACACCTAGAATAACGCCATCCTTTCTTGAAGGAGCTAAACATTTATTTTGACTTACGTTAAGAGGATATGTACAATGTCTCCTAAAACTCCAGTGGATTTCGTGGATATCTGTGCAGCCTCACAAATTATTCGTTCCAGGCACTTTTTACCAGGATGCCCAAACCTAAAATTGGAAATACTAATCTTAATACCGTATAGAATACGGAAATGTGTATTTCCCAAATTGAAGGATATTTGATATTCTGATTTGTCATTTTTTATAATCTCACCAATCTTATGCATTCTTATTTTGACGAATCTCATGTTGCCTGGCTCAGAATTGCGACCAAAAATATCTGATTTTTTTTTAAGCAAATTCGGCTTCAGACACGTGTTTTTTGGCTTATTTTGAATAAAACAGGTTCCTTGTAACTTTTCTTTCACGTTGATGCTTTTGGAGACCTAAGCTACTTATTGCTTGAAAAAGTGTAAAACTTGGTATCTTCAACCGCAAAAAAACAATAAGTAAAAACAGAAATTTTAACGTTGCCAAAGTTTTGGAATATTCTTCAAAAATCCAGTAACACAATTCCAAAGCATTTGATGATTTGAATCTTGAGGCAATTTTTGGGCCTAGCAAAATACAGAGTCGTTGAAGGTGCCCAATAGGATGTTTTTCCAGGCAGGTACGAAGATACTTCTTGGACTACAGTCATTGAGGGCAGCATCTGAACCACTTGAGGAAGTCTATCTACTTGGTTTTTCCTAGTACAAAAATAGGTGTTGTCAACTTACTCTTCGATTTTTCTTTCGAACATTTTGTAAATGATTGTCCTCTCCGATTCTCCAAGAATTGGTGGATACTCGAAGGATGTTTGGTTCTGTGGCATGTTGTAGTTTGCTTCCAAAATCATGGATAGGATCACATCACCAGGTGCTTTTAGCTCTATCGGAACTGCGAAAGTAGCAATCAACTGTAAAAAACAAAAAATGGGAATGAATAAAGTTTATTAAGTAGGTACTATCGATATCAAGGATTAAGGGTTCTGTATAGCACTGATCCTCGAGAGGAGATTGCACATTTGCACACAGTATCTGTACACAGTCTGTCACAGTATCAAGGACTTTCAGATCCTCTAATTTGACAAAGTTGGAAATTTTGAAACAACTTTGAAGCACCTGATTTTCAATATTGTGACATTTTTTGAAAATATAATATGTAATAAATGAAAGTTTTCAATATTTTGTAAATTTTGGAAATTGAAAAAATTTTGATTTGGAAATTTCGGAAATTTCAAAAATTGATTTTGATAATTTTGCAAATTTGGAAAACTGGATTTTTTAAGAATCTTGGAAATTTGTATGATTTTGGAAATTTAGAAAATTTTGAAACATTTTACAAACTGAAAAGTTTTGAAACGTTGAAATTGAACATTTTTAAAATTCTGAGAAATATGAGTTTTGAAAATATTGAAAACCTTGAAAATTTTGAAAATTCCGAATATATCGGAAATTTCGTTTTGGAAACTGAATTTTGATATTTTTGAAGCTTTTCAAAAGTTCTTAAATTTTTGAAATATTTGAAATTTTCAAAGTTCAGAAACATTTGAAGATGGAAAAAACTAGAAAATTCCGAGTATTTCGAACAACCTTGACAATTTTTAAAATCCCGAAAATTTCGAAAAAATTTAAAATTCCGAGGATTCTGATAATTTTGAGAATACGGGATACTTATTTTGAATATATTGACAGTATTAAAAACTGAAATTTGAAATTTTTGAGACTTTAGAAGCAGAATTTCTAAAATTTTGAAAATCATGGAAATTGTGTAAATTTTGAAAAACTTCGAAATATCTGAAAATACTGGAAACATTTAGAAATCCTGGATAATTTTTGAAATTCTGAGAATTTAGAAAATACTGAAAATTCTTCAAATTCTGAGAATTTTGAATGTTTTGAGAATATTGAAAATATTGACAATTTTGGAAACGGTAAATCTTTAACAGTATTGAGTTTTGAGAATTTTAAGAGAATTTTGAAAACCTTGAACATTTTGAACATACTGAAAATAACGGAAATTTCGGTTTGAAAACTAAATTTTGAAATGTTTGAAACTTTCCTAAAGTTATTAAATTTTTGAAATATCTGAAATTTCCAAAGTTTAGAAACATTTGAAAATGGAAGGATTTTGAAAATTCGTAGAATTTCGAACAACCTTGAAAATAATGAAAATCCCGACAATTTCGAAAAATTTTAAAATTTCTAAGAATCTGATAATTTTGAGGATACGGGATACTTATTTTGAATATATTGACAGTATTCAAAACTGAATTTTGAAATTTTTGAAACAGAATTTCTAAAATTTTGAAAATCGTGGAAATTTTGTAAATTTTGAAAAACTTCGAAATATCTGAAAATCCTGAAAATACTGGAAAAATTTAGAAATCCTTCATAATTTTCAAAATTCTGAGAATTTAAAAAATACTGAACATTTTAAAATTCTGAGAATTTTGAAAGTTTAGAATATTGAAAATATTGACAATTTTGAAAACGGTAAATTTTTAATAGTATTGAATTTTGAGAATTTTGAAAACCTGGAAAGATTTAGAAAATTCCGAGAATTTCGAATGACCTTGAAAATTTTTAAAATCCCGACAATTTCGAAAAAATTTAAAATTCGAAATATCTGAAAATCCTGAAAATACTGGAAAAATTTAGAAATCCTGGATAATTTTTAAAATTCTGGGAATTTATAAAATACTGAAAATTCTTTAAATTCTGAGAATTTTGAAAGTTTTGAGAATATTGAAAATATTGATAATTTTAAAAACGGTAAATTTTTAACAGTATTGAGTTTTGAGAATTTTATGAGAATTTTGAAAACCTTAAAAATTTTGAACATACTGAAAATAACGGAAATTTCGGTTTGAAAACTAAATTATGAAATGTTTGAAACTTTCCGAAAGTTATTAAATTTTTGAAATATTTGAAATTTCCAAAGTTTAGAAACATTTGAAAATGGAAAATTTTAGAAAATTCATAGAATTTTGAACAACCTTGAAAATTTCGAAAATCCCGACAATTTCGAAAAAATTTAAAATTCCAAAGATTCTGATAATTTTGAGGATACGGGATACTTATTTTGAATATATTGACAGTATTAAAAACTGAAGTTTGAATTTTTTGAAACAGAATTTCTAAAATTTTGAAAATCATGGAAATTTTGTAAATTTTGAAAAACTTCGAAATATCTGAAAATACTTTAAAAATTAAGAAATACTGGATAATTTTCAAAA
Source organism: Acanthoscelides obtectus (assembly GCA_963669975.1). Lineage (NCBI taxonomy): Eukaryota > Metazoa > Arthropoda > Insecta > Coleoptera > Chrysomelidae > Acanthoscelides > Acanthoscelides obtectus. Next base: position 3,364,869 of record CAVLJG010000004.1, on the reverse strand, counting down.
TTCTGAGAATTTAAAAAATACTGAACATTTTAAAATTCTGAGGATTTTGAAAGTTTTGAGAATATTGAAAATATTGACAATTTTGAAAACGGTAAATTTTTAATAGTATTGAATTTTGAGAATTTTGAAAACCTGGAAAGATTTAGAAAATTCTGAGAATTTCGAATGACCTTGAAAACTTTTTAAACCCCGACAATTTCGAAAAAATTTAAGATTCGAAATATCTGAAAATCCTGAAAATACTGGAAAAATTTAGAAATCCTGGATAATTTTTAAAATTCTGAGAATTTATAAAATACTGAAAATTCTTTAAATTCTGAGAATTTTGAAAGTTTTGAGAATATTGAAACTATTGACAATTTTGAAAACGGTAAATTTTTAACAGTATTGAGTTTTGAGAATTTTAAGAGAATTTTGGAAACCTTGAAAATTTTGAACATACTGAAAATAACGGAAATTTCGGTTTGAAAACTAAATTCTGAAATGTTTGAAACTTTTCGAAAGTTATTAAATTTTTGAAATATTTAAAATTTCCAAAGTTTAGAAATATTTGAAAATGGAAAGATTTTGAAAATTCGTAGAATTTCGAACAACCTTGAAAATTTTGAAAATCCCGACAATTTCGAAAAATTTTAAAATTTCTAAGATTCTGATAATTTTGAGGATACGGGATACTTATTTTGAATATATTGACAGTATTAAAAACTGAATTTTGAAATTTTTGAAATTTTTGAATCAGAATTTCTAAAATTTTGAAAATCATGGAAATTTTGTGAATTTTGAAAAACTTCGAAATATCTGAAAATCCTGAAAATACTGGAAAAATTTAGAAATCCTGGATAATTTAGAAAATACTGAAAATTCTTTAAATTCTGAGAATTTTGAAAGCTTTGAGAATATTGAAAATATTGACAATTTTGAAAACGGTAAATTTTTAACAGTATTGAGTTTTGAGAATTTTAAGAGAATTTTGGAAACCTTGAAAATTTTGAACATACTGAAAATAACGGAAATTTCGGTTTGAAAACTAAATTTTGAAATGTTTGAAACTTTTCGAAAGTTATTAAATTTTTGAAATATTTAAAATTTCCAAAGTTTAGAAATATTTGAAAATGGAAAGATTTTGAAAATTCGTAGAATTTCGAACAACCTTGAAAATTTTGAAAATTCCGACAATTTCGAAAAATTTTAAAATTTCTAAAATTCTGATAATTTTGAGGATACGGGATACTTATTTTGAATATATTGACAGTATTAAAAACTGAATTTTGAAATTTTTGAAATTTTTGAATCAGAATTTCTAAAATTTTGAAAATCATGGAAATTTTGTGAATTTTGAAAAACTTCGAAATATCTGAAAGTCCTGAAAATACTGGAAAAATTTAGAAATCCTGGATAATTATTAAAATTCTGAGAATTTAGAAAATACTGAAAATTCTTCAAATTCTGAGAATTTTGAAAGTTTTGTGAATACTGAAAATATTGACAATTTTGAAAACGGTAAATCTTTAACAGTATTGAATTTTGAGAATGTTAAGAGAATTTTGAAAACCTTGAACATTTTGAACATACTGAAAATAACGGAAATTTCGGTTTGAAAACTAAATTTTGAAATGTTTGAAACTTTTCGAAAGTTATTAAATTTTTGAAATATTTGAAATTTCCAAAGTTTAGAAATATTTGAAAATGGAAAGATTTTGAAAATTCGTAGAATTTCGAACAAACTTGAAAATTTTGAAAATCCCGACAATTTCGAAAAAATTTTAAATTTCTAAGATTCTGATAATTTTGAGGATACGGGATACTTATTTTGAATATATTGACAGTATTGAAAACAGAATTTTGAAATTTTTGAAACAGAATTTCTAAAATTTTGAAAATCATGGAAATTTTGTAAATTTTGAAAAACTTCTGAAAATCCAAAAAATACTGGAAAAATTTAGAAATCCTGGATAATTTTTAAAATTCTGAGAATTTAAAAAATACTGAACATTTTTAAAATTCTGAGAATTTTGAAAGTTTTGAGAATATTGAAAATATTGACAATTTTGAAAACGGTAAATTTTTAATAGTATTGAATTTTGAGAATTTTGAAAACCTGGAAAAATTTAGAAAATTCCGAGAATTTCGAATAACCTTGAAAATTGTGAAAGACCCCGACAATTTCGAAAAATTTTAAAATTCGAAAGATTTATTTTGAGTATATTGACAGTATTAAAAACTGAATTTTAAAAATTTTTAAATTTTTGAAAATGGTAAGTTATTAATAGTATTGATTTTTGAGAATTATAAAAAGTTTAAGTTTTGAAAATTCAAGGCTGAAGGTGTGCTATTTTAAGTATAGTGGCCAGGGCTCCGAGAGGTAATACTCATACTGGTTCTGGGCCCCCGAACTCTGGTATCGTCAGCCGTGAGTTACTCGCAACTTCCAAATGGCGGCCTACTGAATTCTATATCAAGTATCATACAAATCATTGGGAAAAAATACACTAAAGGTATGTTGGCGATATTGTCTCACCCCCATAAAGGCATCTGATCCTCCAGGAAAATGAAAGTATGGGTTGGGTACTCGACCATCACCTTTTATTATTTTTGCACAGCTGATAGTCACAAAAATAACAAGTACAAACCTAAAACAAAATAACAATGAAACGGATATGAAAAATTGCATATTAGAAGAATCTATGCCTCGTACAAAACCGCGGAAAAACAAGCTTCAAATAAAAAAATATTTAAAAAAATAAAACTGTGAGGCCTAAAAAACTTTTGGTACTGATCAAGTCTGATTTTGAAGGTAATTAAAGCTTAGAACTTTACATACACTGAGAGTAACACAACCACTACTATTTGTAAAATTGTAAAAATACGCTCATTTGTGACATATCGTAATTATTTGCGTGTCATTAGAAATTATGGACGAAGTTTTATGTAATGTTTTCCAAAAAGTCCCTCTACTTATTTTTCTGCGTGCCATTTTGAAGCATTTTAAATGGAATGATACCTCATTTCAAAACTCATGAGTATTTTATGCCAAAATCTTGAAACTTCCAACTGTTATTTTTATGTTAAAATATAGTATAGGATCACTTCTGAAAAGCAGTGAATCCAGGAATCAATTATAACTGTATTTTGTTACCGAAATAAGAAAGGCAAATTGTAACTTGTATAAATGGTATTATTTGTGTTATGACCACTGGACAAAGGATTCTACCCCAGTCTTTTTAAGGCAACATGTGTTCGCAATCTTATTAATACCTTTAGTGTTCTGTTTTATTTACAGAAGGGGTTAACGTCATGTTATTTTTAAATTGAAGCATCAAAATGTCCATATTTAAGTATATAAGCGTATACGAGAACAATATGAAAAAAGTCACAGACAGATCTTACCTACAACTACACATAACTGAACTGGTGTACCACTTTTCACATGGTCTTTAACGGTTTTCGTATGTCACGATACTGAAATATAGTCCGGTTTTTGTTTTTCGACAGCGCGTAACCTGTGTATTCATACAAAATTAACACTTTTCGGATGTTTGTTGGGTGCCTTTATCAAACAAAGGTTGGAATTCGCCACGCAAGTTTCATTTACATAAAACAACTTTGTTGGGTACGATTTTTTCTACTGCTCACGACTCGGAAGTCTCTTATTAACCCAGTTGTAGAGGAAAGTCTCCTAAATGCATCTAAAAAACTCAACCCCTCAGAAAAGTCAACAGATTTCAGCATTGAAATATTTCGCTTCATGAAGGCATTTCCCTTTAATGGTTTTAGTTAAATTTTCATAGATACGGATTGCTACGAGCCCCTTCCCACTTCAATTGCACACAAATAATAAAAATGTACCAGGGTGTTATAAGGTTAAAATATTAACAATGAATATTTTGATAATATACTAAGTGACACCCAGTTTAAATGGTTTTATTTTAATAAAATTTTGTATAAGTACTTAATGAAGCATAATAAGTAAATGATAAAAATTTCAAAATGATTGCACTGCTTTAAAGCCCTTTGACCTTTAATAATGTGTGGATGCACCCTGATGTGCTACGCATTCTCCAACGCGCCTAGGCATGCTTCTGATCAGGTGGTCAATGTCCTCCTGTGGTATCTCATTCCAGGCAACCACCAACTCCTCTCGAAGTGCTTCTAGAGTCTGAGGAGGACGTTGCAAATTGAGCAATCTCCTACCCATCATATCCCACACGTGCTCAATTGGGGATAAGTCGGGAGATCTTGGTGGCCATGGTAACAATGTGACATCATTATGTTGAAAGAAGTCTATTGTGACTCTTGCAACATGTGGTCGGGCATTATCTTGTTGGAAAGTTGGATCTGCTAGGGTGTCAAGATAGGATAAAAGATGGGGTTCTAGAACTTCGTGGATATAACGCTGCGCGTTCATGTTACCTCTGATGAAGATTAAAGGTGACCTGGAACCATAAGCTATAGCACCCCAAACCAAAACTCCAACAGTGTGATGAACATGTCTTTCAACAAAAAACTGTGGATTCCTCCTTTCACCACGTCGCCTTCTAACCCTGGCACGACCATCGTGCATGCCTAAACAAAATCGAGACTCGTCACTAAAGACAATACTGTTCCATTCCTGATCCCAGAGTGACCGTTGTCTGCACCACTCAAGACGATTACGTCGGTGTTCTCGAGTTAAAGGGAGGACCCAGTGTGGCCGGTATGAAAACAAGCCAAAACTTCTCATTCGTCGGTAAACACTTCGCATGCCAATAGGTCTTCCGTCTTCTGCAAACCATTCATTTGCAATGGACCTGGTAGTGGAGAAACGGTCCCTTAAGGCCAATAATCGTAGACGGCGATCTTCACGGTCTGTTGTTCTACGGCGGCGTCCAGTGCCCCTTGCTCTTTGCGTACGGCCTTCTCGAAGCCATGCCTGACAACACCCAACCACAGTGTCTACACTTCTTTGCACTCTAACTGCAATTGCCCGAAAAGAAAGTCCAGCTTCCCGAAGTCCCACTATACGGCCCCTATCAAACTCACTAAGTTGACGAAATCGTACAGGTCTCCGTACTCTAGGCATCGTAACCGATCGTAAAGGATGTCAAGAACCAAAATCCGCCAACGTTGATTCTTTACTGCGGCTGAAATATTCATTTTTAGAGCGTTAGTGAATTAAAAATAAGCAGTATAAAAACCGGAATGTCCAACTGATAGGGCTGAAAATTTTTTCACTTGTTATTTACAGTAAAATAAATACATTCACCAACTTTTATTAAAATAAAACCATTTAAACTGGGTGTTTGGATTTATATGTCACTTAGTATATGTAGTAAAAGTAAAGTGTTTGTGATTGTTTTAAGTGTTAAATATCTAAGTCAAAGTAGGGTTAGGTTTACATAAGATTTTCTATGCTATACTGTAATTGGGCAGTCGCTCGTTGATAAATAAATAAATAAATAGATTCACACCCTTAAATATCCGCATATCATCAAGGAACACCCTGTATAGTGAAGCGCATCTGGGACACACTTTATATTTTGTGCGAGGTCCTTTCTTACAGTTTTGTTCCGCCAAATCTTCATCCGCTGTCTTCATGACTGTCAAAATTTACTTGAAAAAATATGTTTCCGCGTTCCAAGGCTAGGGAGTCGACAACAAATGGCATTCTATTGCCAAGCTGGCCGTACAAATGTTATGACAAAATCGCCAATTAATTTCATGTGCTGCGTCATGAACAGTGTTACTGAATCGTGTGATATTTACAGTGACAGTTGTGCAACGATTATTAACTGTCATAGATCATCCAATCTTATTTAGAATGTGTGATACTATAGATTTAAGTCCAAGAACCATGTCTCTTTAATTGCTTTTTTTTCAGCGTTTCCTGTAATTGGGTTTCACCTGTTGGAAATAAATAAATAAATAAATAAATAAATAAATCCGCAGGCCCGTAGCTCCCATCTACCATCTGTCTCTCTTCTACCGATATGCCACCGGACGTTGCTCCTCCCTGAGTCAACCTGCTTGAACTCCGTCTTCGCGTGGCCTCAATTACAACGCAGATGATCCGTAATACCTACAAGAGGGAAAAAAGAGATGAACGCTTCCTAATGATTTGACTAGGGACTTGTCTGCCTCCGCGCGGAGTGATCAAAAATCCGATTTGCAGCTCATCTCGTCGGTATATAAGGAGACGGTCGAATCGATGTGGTGCAGGCTCGAGCAGTCCATGCAAAATTTAATATTCCACTAGTTCGACTCACAATCGCCCGGAAATATTTAATAACTGCACATGGCGCTATTGGGGATACGGGCAAACTATTCCTACTGGTGCTTCAAGATTTTTAATCGAAGACGTACCTGGACGAGTATGAATCTAGATCGAAAACGCTTAATTTATTATGAATGCAAATTTCATTTACGCCACGTCAAGACGATATCTCGTCTATTAGCTTGTTGCTGCCTGCCCAGGCATTCATGGCCCGCTGGCCAATAAGAGCACACGCCATTAAAACTTCATGGTTTCCCTATTACCTGCCAAATTCAAAGTTTGACCAAAAGTCCGATGATCGTTCCCCGATCATATTAATATTTACTTTTGTGTTGTTAGAATCAAATGGAAAAAATAGAGGTATCCCTATCTCAATTCGAACAAAAATTCGCTCTCGTCGGCTGGGCCACCTTACAGTATATTCAGATAAGAGATAGACCGGACATAAACAAGACCACGTGATCATCGAACGCTGTAACATTCGGCAGGGACGTATTAAGAGTCACGCAGTACATATTTTAGATAGTAGATGCTGCTTTGCGTAACTTTGTAGTAAATTAGCACAATTCGATGTGTATACGATTGGTGATGGATATAGTATCATGTGGGGGTGGGGTAAGAAATATATAATGATGTAAATATACATAAGGGTTTTAAAATTTTCGCTTCGATTTCCAGCTTCGGATGCCGCCTGATGTTTGGTGAAATACAGTCGAATATAATCTCAAAATGGCGTTTAAATTAGCCTAAATTAAAAATAATCGTATATCTCTTAAAATTGCTTTTAGAATATTGATTAGTATATTTTTTGATATCTAGGTAAATATGTAACCAAATTAAAACGTTCAAAACGTAAAAAAATGTGCATGGTTGAACATTGTCAGAAAGTAGATTCTTGAATAGGTTTTGCCAAAATGGGTTCAAAAATGTCAATAATTAATTAAAAAATACAGTAGCTTTATAATTACTTATAACTTACCGAATTTGATGAACGACATCTTTTATTGGAAAGATGAGCTTGATGAGCTTTCATCATCGCTACTGCCTGAAGCACCAACGTCAATAATTAATGGCTCGACTTGTTCCTCTAAAATATTGTCCAGTTCCCACATTCTCTTTTCAACTTTGTCTTTCACGTGCTTAATACAGTTTTCCCATTTTTGCGCTGTGATTAATTCTAGTGCTTCTTTGAAAAGTCCTTTGAGGTCACAAAATTTAAAAGTTGTATTGTGCTTAGCTATATAATTTTAAACCTCTGCCCATATGAGCTCAATGGGATTGAGCTCGCAATGGTATGGAGGTAAACGGAGCACAGTTTTATTTTGACTTGCTGCCATTTCGTCAATGGCGTATTTTTGATATTCCGCCTTGTGATCCTTGACAATTCTTAATAATTGTACTTTCAGCATTGCTTCTTCAAAGTTGATATTTTTCGAGCGGAGCCAATTTTGAACATCAACTTTCCTTGAAGCCGTTGTTGGGACCTTCTCCATTCTTCGAGAATGATAAGGCGCATTATCCAACACAATTACTGCGTTTTCCTCTAAGTTCGGTAAAATTTTTGAAAACCACTGTTCAAACGATTCGCCATTCATTTCCTCGTGGTAATCTCCAGTTTTCTTAGACTCAAAGCACCACAGACCGTCAACAACAAATCCATCCTCACTGCCAATATGGCAGATAATGAGCCTTTTCCCTTTACCTGGAAATCGAAGTACTAACTGGTGTAGATTTATTTCAATAAGCGAACCTTTTTCAAATGTTTTCATCACATTCAGCGAAAAAACATTGAGACATGAGTATCAGATTGCTATAATTGGGATTATTTAGTCATATTGAAAGAAAGAATATTGAACGTCGTATGATTACTCAGCGCTTCACAATTTAATTTAAAGTTATAAACCTTTAAAAAATGAATGATCAGGAACCTGAAATACGCGCAAATATTAATATTAACAAATTATAACTTTATAAAGCTTAAAGTATGAATTAAAATGATTAGAAATATTAGGAACGGTACACAATATAAAACTTAGTAACTTTTTTTAAGTTTATAATATTCGACATATTTTAAGATTATATTAAAAAATTATTGAAATATCGAAAACACATAAAAACATGGCTTAAAAAAGTTCTAACAAATGAAAATGACAATAAAACATCCACGTATTTTATCGAAAGTTATAAAAGTTTTGTTACTTGTAATATGTTTTATCTGCCCCCTGGAATTAATGTTTAGAACCTTGTTCCCAAGGTTTTAAAAACATCCGATTACTCGTATTTACCTGCTGGATTTTTTTATCCGGTGGACAGTTCATCTAGAAAGGCCCTCCTGGATGAAGTTACAGAATCATCAACCCATACTTTACTTGTAGTGTGTCCTGCGTTTACCCACGTTTCATCAAGGTAATAAATCTTCCTGTTTTGATTTCTATATTTCCCAATTTTTGTTAAATAATCCCTCCTCCATAGCACAATTTCTTCTCTATCCAGTAGTAAACTATTACAACCCCGTTTCTTCCATTTGAAATTTAAATGCTTCAGTAACGCATGGAAAGTTGATCGTTTGAAATTTGGCAACGTTGTATCTCCATTTACCTCCTGCAGTACCTTATCTATAGTAGGTATTTCATTCCTAAAGAAGAATTCATGCACTTTCCTCCTAATCGCATGCTTATCAGCTTCATCCAATGATTTAACAATACTTTTGCGATGTTTACTGGTCATTGGCTCAGAAAAGGTGTGTTTTTTTTGTATTGTCTTAACACATTAAACACTGATGCGCGACACACCCCAACTTTGTGAGAAACCTTCACAACAATTTCTTTGATGGTTGATGCCTCGTTCTCCTCGCGCTCGATCTTATATATATTCAAAATGACCTCTTTCATTTCTGCCCTCAGGTGTCTTTTTTTAGAGCGTTTCCTAGGTGGACTACAGGAGTTTACAACTTCATCGACAGTATCTGTACTACTGGGCATTTTGCGCAAGCAGTTGATAACAATAACAATCAATAACAAGGTATAACAATAACAACGACAAACTCAACAACTTAATAAGATAACAAACGAAAACGTCCAAAGAAATATCAAATTGCAATGATGCACACGACATACGTAACACGCCTGAACCTGAATGTGACTCTGCCTTGATACGACTGCTCTGCCGCTCGGCATAGGCATTTAATTGCGAATTGACCAATGAGGGCTCCTGTTTTACGTCGAGACGGCGGCGTTAGCGTGAAAATCACCCGAACCTTTTGTTTACATCCGGTCTATCTCTTATCTGAATATACTGTAGAACTACCATTCACGTATAGAATAAAATTTAGCCCTATAGTGTTTAAAGTCATAGTCAATAATTAAAACTTATAACGAGACAGAAACCCTGGATTATTGAGTGTTATGAACATCGATGATTTTTCCCTACTTTCAAAGTACGTGATAAAGAATGGAGGCGACCAATAAACGAGGGAAGATGGTATCGCTGGAGCAGTATACGTCTATATAACGACGATCGTGTTTAGCAGAAAAACGGGCCAATCAGAAACGGATCCGATCGTCTTGATCGGGTGGAAAAGTTGGTCGGAAAAACAATATATGCAAATTCATATCGTCAGATACATGTTGCTGACGAGATATTATTTTAATGGTATACCAGGCTACTAGTGTCCCGAGGAGCTGCTGCAATTCACTTCACTCGTTTTCTTATGGATGAGAAAATTCTATAGAGAGACATACTGCATAGCACTAAAGGAGGGGCCTGTCTGTATTATACTAAGTGACATATAAATCCGAACACCCAGTTTAAATGGTTTTATTTTAATAAAATTTTGTAGTACTTAATGAAGCATAATAAGTAAATGATGAAAATTTCAAAATGATTGCACTGCTTTAAAGCCCTTTGACCTTTAATAATGTGTGGATGCACCCTGATGTGCTACGCATTCTCCAACGCGCCTAGGCATGCTTCTGATCAGGTGGTCAATGTCCTCCTGTGGTATCTCATTCCAGGCAACCACCAACTCCTCTCGAAGTGCTTCTAGAGTCTGAGGAGGACGTTGCAAATTGAGCAATCTCCTACCCATCATATCCCACACGTGCTCAATTGGGGATAAGTCGGGAGATCTTGGTGACCATGGTAACAATGTGACATCATTATGTTGAAAGAAGTCTATTGTGACTCTTGCAACATGTGGTCGGGCATTATCTTGTTGGAAAGTTGGATCTGCCAGGGTGTCAAGATAGGGTAAAAGATGGGGTTCTAGAACTTCGTGGATATAACGCTGCGCGTTCATGTTACCTCTGATGAAGATTAAAGGTGACCTGGAACCATAAGCTGTAGCACCCCAAACCATAACTCCAACAGTGTGATGAACATGTCTTTCAACAAAAAACTGTGGATTCCTCCTTTCACCACGTCGCCTTCTAACCCTGCCACGACCATCGTGCATGCCTAGACAAAATCGAGACTCGTCACTAAAGACAATACTTTTCCATTCCTGATCCCAGAGTGACCGTTGTCTGCATCACTCAAGACGATTACGTCGATGTTCTCGAGTTAAAGGGAGGACCCAGTGTGGCCGGTATGAAAACAAGCCAAAACTTCTCATTCGTCGGTAAACACTTCGCATGCCAATAGGTCTTCCGTGTTCTGCAAACCATTCATTTGCAATGGACCTGGTAGTGGAGAAACGGTCCCTTAAGGCCAATAATCTTAGGCGGCGATCTTCACGGTCTGTTGTTCTACGGCGGCGTCCAGTGCCCCTTGCTCTTTACGTACGGCCTTCTCGAAGCCATGCCTGACAACACCTAACCACAGTGTCTACACTTCTTTGCACTCTAACTGCAATTGCCCGAAAAGAAAGTCCAGCTTCCCGAAGTCCCATTATACGGCCCCTATCAAACTCACTAAGTTGACGAAATCGTACAGGTCTCCGTACTCTAGGCATCGTAACCGATCGTAAAGGATGTCAAGAACCAAAATCCGCCAACGTTGATTCTTTACTGCGGCTGAAATATTCATTTTTAGAGTGTTAGTGAATTAAAAAAAAGCAGTATAAAAACCGGAATGTCCAACTGATAAGGCTGAAAATTTTTTCACTTATTATTTACAGTAAGATAAATACATGTACATTCACCAACGTTTATTAAAATAAAACCATTTAAACTGGGTGTTCGGATTTATATGTCACTTAGTATATTAAAAGATTCTAGACAAAAAATCAACCCTCAATATTGGTCATTATACCCGTCTCGTGACATAGGAGCATATCCCTGCATGTACTTGTAATGTATAACCATATGGTATACATATGTCCAATAAGTTGGTAGCATTATCAAAGTTGAAAGCGTAGATTCGTTTCTCTATATGTGGATCTCGGCTCCTGTTATGTCAATTGAAAATATCAGCGAAGAACCGAAAATGGTAGAATTAGATTTTTGAAAAGAGTGTAAAATTTCCAGCCTAGTGGTGTCTCAGAAGTGCATAAAAGATTGAGGTATCACCGAAATACGGGTGGTCCCAGAAGTACCCGGCCTGACCTAGAGATGTCGATAGTTGTTTGAAAAATATCATTGTATTAGAAAGTATGCTACCTATAAAGCATATGTGTCAAGTTTGAAGGCGCCACGCTGTTTAGTATGTGTTTGGCAGCCATCAATACTGAACGTTTTCAGTGAATTTGTGAAAGTGGAGAAAAATGGTCATCGTTATGTGGTACAAAACTTTTATTTCAAAGGCCAACCAATATAAAAGCTGAACTGGATTCTACTCTGGGTGAGTCTGCTCCTTCGTTTACAGCAGTAAAATATTGGGTAGCAGAGTTGAAACGAGGCCAGAAATGGTGAAGAAAATTCACAAAGCGGTGCTGAAAGTGCAATCGAGCACAAACAGTGTCGTGAAGATGTTTCAATTGAGTGTTTAGCGAAGTTTCTCAGCAACAAAGCAGAATTTTTGCGTCGTTTCATAACCATGAATGACACATGGGTCCATCGCTTCACAAACGAGACAAAAGAACAATCAAAACAATGGACTCAAACGAGACAACCGGCTCCAAAGAAGGCGAAGACCGTTTCAACTGCAGGCAAGGTTATGGCGTCGGTTTTTTGGGATAATTTTCATTGACTATCTTGAAAAAGGTAAAACTATCAACGGCGAGTATTATGCGAACTTATTGCAATGTTTGAGCGATGAAATCAAGCAAACACGGCCGCATTTGGTTAAGAAGAAAGTGTTGTTTCATCAAGACAATGCACCAGCTCACAAATCCGTTATTGCAATGACCAAAATTAACGAATTAAAGTTTGAATTGCTACCTCATGCACCCTATTCATCGAATTATTTCCAAACTTTAAAAAATGGCTCAGTGGTAACAGATTTTCCAACGATGAAGAAGTGATGTCGGCAGTTAATGGCTATATTGAGGAGCAAGATAGTTCTTATTATAAAAAGTGTATCGAACTTATTGAACATCGCTGGGAAAAGTATATAGAGCTCAACGGAGGTTATGTTGAAAAATAAATACTTTTTTTTACAAAATTTTTGTCTTTTCTTCGTTGGGTCGGGTACTTCTGGGACCGACCCGTATAATCATACGTAATTTTTGTATTAGTGTTTTTAAGGTGGCCACGATTTATTTGTCAGAAAATAACATTAACGAGTAAGGCATAAAAAACACATAAACGCCTTGAATTTTGAATAGATTATTAACGTTAATATCGACCTCTCAACAAGTCAAAAGTTTTGGTACAAATTTCCAACTATGAGTGCGTTAAAAAACAAGTCATAAAAATCGTCGTAAAGTTATTTATTACAGATTTGCAAAATAAAGTCAATTTGCATCCAGACATTTTTGACAATCGGCGGCTGTTTCCCGTACAACCTTAGCTAGCGTTTTTCTGTTAAAGTTTCTAACTGTGCTCAAAATTCTTTGTCTCAGAGAATTTCTATGGTCGCGGGAGGATCAAATTCATCGACCTCATTCTTTGTGTAGTGATTTTCATTAGATTTCCTAGTATACCACTCACAGAAGCGCATTAGCCTTGGGAAATCAGTTTCCTTGTATTTTAATAAAAGTTGGTGAATGTATTGCCTAGAGTACGAAGACCTGTACGATTTCGTCAACTTAATGAGTTTGATAGGGGCCGTATAGTGGGACTTCGGGAAGCTGGACTTTCTTTTCGGGCAACTGCAGTTAGAGTGCAAAGAAGTGTAGACACTGTGGTTAGGTGTTGTCAGGCATGGCTTCGAGAAGGCCGTACGCAAAGAGCAAGGGGCACTGGACGCCGCCGTAGAACAACAGACCGTGAAGATCGCCGCCTAAGATTATTGGCCTTAAGGGACCGTTTCTCCACTACCAGGTCCATTGCAAATGAATGGTTTGCAGAACACGGAAGACCTATTGGCATGCGAAGTGTTTACCGACGAATGAGAAGTTTTGGCTTGTTTTCATACCGGCCACACTGGGTCCTCCCTTTAACTCGAGAACACCGACGTAATCGTCTTCAGTGGTGCTGACAACGGTCACTCTGGGATTAGGAATGGAACAGTATTGTCTTTAGTGACGAGTCTCGATTTTGTTTAGGCATGCATGATGGTCGTGCCAGGGTTAGAAGGCGATGTGGTGAAAGGAGGAATCCACAGTTTTTTGTTAAAAGACATGTTCATCACACTGTTGGAGTTATGGTTTGGGGTGCTGTAGCATATGGTTCCAGGTCACCTTTAATCTTCATCAGAGGTAACATGAACGGGCAGCGTTATATCCGAAGTTCTAGAACCCCATCTTTTACCCTATCTTGACACCCTTGACCCGCAAGAGTCACAATAGACTTCTTTCAACATAATGATGTCACATATCCCCAATTGAGCACGTGTGGGATATGATGGGTAGGAGATTGCTCAATTTGCATCGTCCTCCTCAGACTCTAGTAGCACTTCGAGAGGAGTTGGTGGTTGCCTGGAATGAGATACCACACGAGGACATTGACCACCTGATCAGAAGCATGACTAGGCGCGTTGGAGAATGCGTAGCACATCAGGATGCATCCACACATTATTAAAGGTCAAAGGGCTTTAATGCAGTGCAATCATTTTGAAATTTTTATCATTTATTATGCTTCATTAAGTACTTATACAAAATTTTATTAAAATAAAACCATTTAAACTGGGTGTTCGGATTTATATGTCACTTAGTATATTTGCAAAATAAAGTCCAGACATTTTTGACAACTGGTGACTGTTTTTCGTACAACCTTAGCTAGTGTATTTCTGTTAACGTTTCTAACTGTGCTCATAATTTTTTGTCTCAGGATTTCTATCGGAGGATCAAATACATCGACCTCATTCTTTGTGTGACCCCAGAGGTAGAAATCCAAGGGTGAAAGTTCAGGGGTTCTAAGAGGCCAAGATATTGAACCATCCGCAAAGTTGTGGTTTGGGTTGATCGTACAAGAAAGGGGGTCGTTGATATGTAAGACAAACAGTGTTGAAGCCAAGACCGATCCCTGAAGAACACCCGCGTTGACGTTGTGGGATGAAGAGAAGAATCCGTCAGTTACGACGGATATCTTGCGGCCAGCCACCCATCTGCAAACCTTCTCTGAGAGGCCATGGGATGGATTTCGTGATATGAAGAGCAACGACATGAGCCTTACCATAAGACTGGATGAGTTTACCCCACAATTGTGGAGCGCCTTGCCAAATGACATGAAACATATTTAATAAACGATTGACGATCCTGCCATCAAATATCGACCTCCATTACGAACTACCATTGGGGAGCATCTCACCTCCAATTTAATTTTTAATTGCGGCATACCTATGCTCCTCCCCCCCCTCGCTTCTTGTTACCCCGTGCCTCTCCTTACCTACCTCCCCCGCCAAGATCTTCTCCTTCGGTGACGTCTTCATCGAAGAAGTCATTTGCAGTCCTCCGCGCGAGATGCTTATTGCGCCCCTTCCCTCTGCGAGGGTGGCGGGGGGACACCCGGAATGTCCGGAACGCACAGTTCACAGCCGCCCGGATCCAATATAAAGCATACTCGGCGCCCGACTGAATACGCGAAAGTATTCCTGCCGACGATAAAGTAATTTCGATGAAATGTGATGCTAGATGATGCGCTTCGGGTGCCTACCAGCCTGGCGGTTCCGTAAAGATATTCAGGTCAAGTGTTTTTCGACTGATTTGCGTAAAGGACGATGCGGAAATGACCGTTTTGAAAAAATACTAGCGATGCACCGAGGAGTCGGTTTGCACCCGGTACTCGGCAGGCTCGGCACATTTTTTACATTTCATCTGCTTATTTTGTGGTTTTTCAATTTTACGTCAATTATATCTTAATAAACAATTTCTTGACTTTACAACTAAAAAAAATTTGTGTGAATCTTTGGTAATGTCCAAAATTAGTTATTGCGATTTAGTTTATCTTGCATTTCTCTCTAGCACCCCAACTAGCAAAGTAGTGCTATAAGCTTTTGGTAAAAGAATCATTCAGCCATAAAAGCTCTCTATTGTTGTTGCGTGAACACCAAAACGCTGGCTTAATGTTGTGTGGAATGCAAATTTGCTTTCTGCAACATATTTGCTCTAAAATGAGGTGTTTAAAATATTCTTTAGCATAGTTATACCACACCTTATAGGACAAATTTTTAACTGTTGCGTAAACGTTTATACAACTATTTTATACGGCATATTTGCACGTTAGTCAAAATGGTTGTGTTGTGCCATAACCAATTATTTAAGACAAACAACGCATGCATATTGGTTCAAAAGGTTTTATCAACTGTTCAAACAGAAGATATAGATCTGGTACAAATTCTGGGTAAATCATTGGACTCTGTCGATATTTCATTTCAGACATCTGTCAAATTGTTGTATAGCACCTGCAGGCAACACCAAAATATTCTAATAAACTGAAGACAACATGGACGATGCCATGATTATACACAACCACCAGCCATATTGGGCAAACATTTATTCCTCTATTTAATATTAAATAATTATGTTTCAGTTCGGATTTACAGATATAAAATGATAAACATTAGTGTAATTGTGTCTAAATATAAGATTTGTGGAAGATTTGACGCAGATAAGTTCAGTTTTCGATCTTAAAAATCTAGACATACTTTTGATCATTATCAAAATATGCATGAAATAAGAAGCGCGTAGAAATTGCGTCACTACTTTACACGATAATCACAATAAAATTTGCTGCGCAAGTAATTCAATAGCCCTATATCACAGTGTAGAAGTTTATCATATACCTGTGTATGAAACTCACAATGGCCATTATGTAAGTAAACAAGATGACTGTAATGTGTTAGTTATATATTCTTCACTTCGTCTATGCAATAGATAAGAAATAGTTTGGTTGCAATAAAGTAAAATCGCGTAACAGAATAGTTGTGTAGTTGACAAAAACTGAATCTTGCACTGACGCAAATGTGCTATAGCGGCTGCAAGTGGCTTACACTTTTGTTGTATAAATGTTACCTGCAGCTCTTATAGAACCTCTTAAATGACTGAAGTGTCCTATTAGGTGTGCCCATTCCCTCCAAAAAATCCAAAACTCATGTTGTAGGCTGATCAATAATTTGAAAAAATATGATCATATCAGCCCTTTTTTCAATGACATGAAGTGGTTGAGAGTAAATGAACTGTGTGAGCTACATCTAGTTACTTACACCCACAAGCTTTTACTGTCATCCGTTCCGCCGTTTTTTGAGAAATAAGCTGATATCTACAGTATATTCAGAAAAGAGATAGACCGGACATAAACAAGACCACGTGATCATCGAACGCTGTAACATTCGGCAGGGACGTATTAAGAGTCACGCAGTACATATTTTAGATAGTAGATGCTGCTTTGCGTAACTTTGTAGTAAATTAGCACAATTCGATGTGTATACGATTGGTGATGGATATAGGATCATGTGGGGGTGGGGTAAGAAATATATAATGATGTAAATATACATAAGGGTTTCAAAATTTTCGCTTCGATTTCCAGCTTCGGATGCCGCCTGATGTTTGGTGAAATACAGTCGAATATAATCTCAAAATG
Organism: Acanthoscelides obtectus; assembly: GCA_963669975.1. Classification (NCBI taxonomy): domain Eukaryota; kingdom Metazoa; phylum Arthropoda; class Insecta; order Coleoptera; family Chrysomelidae; genus Acanthoscelides; species Acanthoscelides obtectus. The sequence continues at coordinate 3,347,559 of CAVLJG010000004.1, read as the reverse complement.
GCGTTTAAATTAGCCTAAATTAAAAATAATCGTATATCTCTTAAAATTGCTTTTAGAATATTGATTAGTATATTTTTTGATTTCTAGGTAAATATGTAACCAAATTGAAACGTTCAAAACGTAAAAAAATGTGCATGGTTGAACATTGTCAGAAAGTAGATTCTTGAATAGGTTTTGCCAAAATGGGTTCAAAAATGTCAATAATTAATTAAAAAATACAGTAGCTTTATAATTACTTATAACTTACCGAATTTGATGAACGACATCTTTTATTGGAAAGATGAGCTTGATGAGCTTTCATCATCGCTACTTCCTGAAGCACCAACGTCAATAATGAATGGCTCGACTTGTTCCTCTAAAATATTGTCCAGTTCCCACATTCTCTTTTCAACTTTTTCTTTCACGTGCTTAATAAAGTTTTCCCATTTTTGCGCTGTTATTAATTCTAGTGCTTCTTTGAAAAGTCCTTTGAGGTCACAAAATTTAAAAGTTGTATTGTGCTTAGCTATATAATTTTTAACCTCTGCCCATATGAGCTCAATGGGATTGAGCTCGCAATGGTATGGAGGTAAACGGAGCACAGTTTTATTTTGACTTGCTGCCATTTCGTCAATGGCGTATTTTTGATATTCCGCCTTTTGATCCTTGACAATTCTTAATAATTGTACTTTCAGCATTGCTTCTTCAAAGTTGATATTTTTCGAGCGGAGCCAATTTTGAACATCAACTTTCCTTGAAGCCGTTGTTGGGACCTTCTCCATTCTTCGAGATTGATAAGGCGCATTATCCAACACAATTACTGCGTTTTCCTCTTAGTTCGGTAAAATTTTTGGAAACCACTGTTCAAACGATTCGCCATTCATGGTAATCTCCAGTTTTCTTAGACTCAAAGCACCACAGACCATCAACAACAAATCCATCCTCACTGCCAATATGGCAGATAATGAGCCTTTTCCCTTTACCTGGAAATCGAAGTACTAACTGGTGTAGATTTATTTCAATAAGCGAACCTTTTTCAAATGTTTTCATCACATTCAGCGAAAAAACATTGAGACATGAGTATCAGATTGCTATAATTGGGATTATTTAGTCATATTGAAAGAAAGAATATTGAACGTCGTATGATTACTCAGCGCTTCACAATTTAATTTAAAGTTATAAACCTTTAAAAAATTAATGATCAGGAACCTGAAATATGCGCAAATATTAATATTAACAAATTATAACTTTATAAAGCTTAAAGTATGAATTAAAATGATTAGAAATATTAGGAACGGTACACAATATAAAACTTAGTAACTTTTTTTAAGTTTATAGTATTCGACATATTTTAAGATTATATTAAAAAATTATTGAAATATCGAAAACACATAAAAACATGGCTTAAAAAAGTTCTAACAAATGAAAATGACAATAAAACATCCACGCATTTTATCGAAAGTTATAAAAGTTTTGTTACTTGTAATATGTTTTATCTGCCCCCTGGAATTAATGTTTAGAACCTTGTTCCCAAGGTTTGAAAAACATCCGATTGTTGTCTATTACTCGTATTTACCTGCTGGATTTTTTAATCCGGTGGACAGTCCATCTAGAAAGGCCCTCCTGGATGAAGTTACAGAATCATCAACCCATACTTTACTTGTAGTGTGTCCTGCGTTTACCCACGTTTCATCAAGGTAATAAATCTTCCTGTTTTGATTTCTATATTTCCCAATTTCCAGAAAAGGTGTGATTTTTTTGTATTGTCTTAACACATTAAACACTGATGCGCGACACACCCCAACTTTGTGAGAAACCTTCACAACAATTTCTTTGATGGTTGATGCCTCGTTCTCCTCGCGCTCGATCTTATATATATATTCAAAATGACCTGAAAGATCATTTCAGCACTCAGGTGTCTTTTTTTAGAGCGTTTCCTAGGTGGACTACAGGAGTTTACAACTTCATCGGCAGTATCTGTACTACTGGGCATTTTGCGCAAGCAGTTGATAACAATAACAATCCATAACAAGGTATAACAATAACAACGACAAACTCAACAACTTAATAAGATAACAAACGAAAACGTCCAAAGAAATATCAAATTGCAATGATGCACACGACATACGTAACACGTCTGAACCTGAATGTGACTCTGCCTTGATACGACTGCTCTGCCGCTCGGCATAGGCATTTAATTGCGAATTGACCAATGAGGGCTCCTGTTTTACGTCGAGACGGCGGCGTTAGTGTGAAAATCACCCGAACCTTTTGTTTACATCCGGTCTATCTCGTATCTGAATATACTGTAGAAGCAATATCCATTCTAGGGGCATTCGATTCACTGAAACACTCACAATGCCCCTCCACAGGACATCATTCTTTCGTAAATGCTTCACCTACAACGCAATTATTTTTAACAATGCTCTACCTCGATCCGCAAAATTGCTATCATATGACGAATTTAAAAGACATATGAAGAAATTTAATTTGAATAGAAGTATATAAATTAGTTGATAAAATTTATCTGTCACCTCACACAAAACTATTTCCAAAATAGCATTCCTTTGTTTTGTATGACTGTTACAACTTTATACTTTTAAATCATGAAATATTGAATAGCCTTAACTTATACAGGGTGACTTCGAAGCATAAATCCGTGTAAACATGTGCCATTTTTTGTTTCGTTTGAGCCACGCAACAAACACCACTATTCACTCACGCGTTACCGACTGACACATCGACTGAATACAACTAAAAACATTGTGATAAGCGTTTCAAATTCTTCCGCTTTTTTGTTTCCGATGCGATGAACCGATAAGGTGGATTATATCCGTTGTTGCCAAACACGAGCACATAATATTATTATTGAGACAGGGCTGTACTCAAACTTCTAAAGGGCTATAACTTTGTTACTTTAATTTTACCAGAAAAATGTTAAAGGAAAAAACATTTCTTTTGATCAGATCTACTCACTGTTAAAATAAATGACTCAACTTCGAAGTCTGTATATGTTATATACCATATTTTTTATACACCTACATTTGTAATCTTCTATGTTTTTTGTATTGTTTTTTCAGTTTTTATTTTTTTGGGGTTAAGTGGCAGAGTAGCATTATGCTAAACTTCGCCCCCTAAATAAAGACGATTTATTATTATTATTATTATTTTAGTCCAAAGAATCAGACACAATATAATAATACTAAGAATAATAACGCGGTTACACTTACGCATAACCTAAAATCAGTGGAAATGGAAAAATGCTCCAAATATCAACATCTCAAAATAGAATAAGCACTGATGCGGAAGTTAAAAGAAATAATGATTATTCCGTTTGTCATATCAGTGGAAGGAGTATTCACAAACACTTTATCGGACAACTTGAAGGTTTAGAACCTCCCAAAGGATACATGCATTCAAATGCAGCAGGCCGTGATTCTCGACACTTATCGGATTACAAGATAGCTTTAACGATGCAGGAGATTGAGGACGGATCATGATGAATTTCATTCTCACCCACAGCCTCACTCTATAAACATCACTCGAGGGGGTGAAAACCCAGGATAATAATAATAACAATAACTTGGATCGTACTATATGCGTAAACCGTCCTCAAATAGTCATAGTGTACATTGTAGGAAAGAAAGAAAGGAAGGAGGAAAAGCAAAAAGGGCGAATTGCGCCGGTTAAAGGGATGCCTTGCTATTGATAACTGGTATTCGGTTAATTTAAATTGATCCAAAAATTAATTTAGGAATTTGTGTGTGATAAAAATCCTAATTTTGGTTGGGTATAGAATTGCACGATTTGATTTTGATCACAGTGCGAGCCGCGGTCTTGTGTGCTTGCGAACTTGCTCGACTGTGTAGTCTACTGACTCACGCAACAGAGGGTTGCTGTGCGATTCCGCTTGACTATAACGTAACTGCGCTTGATGTTTCATGTGGTCCCTTAGGTAGGTCTCTGTGAAGGGTCTCGTTGGAGACATACCATGGTGCGTTAGTGATGGTTCGCAAGGTTCTGTTCTGCAAAACCTGCAGATTACGCATATGCGTTTTGGCAAGAAAACACCATGCTGCACATGCGTAAGTGATTGCTGGTCTGATAACCATCTTGTATAGCCGAACTTTGTTAACCAAACTTAATTTTGAGGTTCTACATAGTAAAAGGCAGAGTGGCCGAAACGTAATTTGGAATTTAGTTTCTAACGCTTCAGTGTGATTCTGCCAGGTCAAGAGTGACACCGAGATACTTAGCAGAATTTCTCCATGGTATGCGAGATCCATTTACTGAAATCTCAGGCGGGACGCCGCTAGGTTTTTTAGTACAATAGATAGCCTGCGTTTTCGAGTAATTAATTTTGATTAGCCACCGATCTGCCTATTCCAATACCTCAACCACCGCTCTTTGTAACCTGTCGTGAACCAGACTTCCGGTACGCGACTGGGCCACCAGTGCAGTGTCATCAGCGTATAGATAGACTTCACAGTCGCTAGGGCAAGGGACATCATGCGTGAAAAGTGAGTAAAGGAATGGCCCTAGAACCGAAGCCTGAGGGACGCCGGCTCTGATGGGCCGTACTATCGAAGAGAAATTACACTGGACAACAAATTTTAGTTTTTTAATTGTATCTTGTGGGAAAAGTGCACCTCTTTGTTAATTTTGGGGCGCTGAATCCAAAAATGACAATGAAATAAAAGAAATAGTTACGGTTTAGAAAAAAAACCTTTTATTTTTAAGGATATATTAAAAAAAGTAACAAGATTCATATACTTATAAGAATCACTATATGCGCTGTCTTTTTGCTGTTCTTTTATGGATCGTTTCTGGAGCATCTCTACCAAGAGTCCAACAGTAGTCTGCAAGCATGGAAGGATTCCACTTTCCCTGGTACCTTTTTTCCATTGTTGAAATATCCTGATGAAAACGTTCGCCGTGCTCATCACTTACGGCTCCGCAATTGTCAGGAAAAAAGTCCAGGTGTGAGTGTAGGAAATGTATCTTAAGAGACATATTACAGCCCATCTTTTGATACGATGACAGCATATTTTTGACAAGGGTTTTATAGTTGTCAGCTTTTCTATTTCCCAAGAAATTAGTGACCACCAGACGGAAATCATTCCAAGCAGTTTTTTCAATACCTGCTAAAGTGTTTTCAAACTGTGTATCTTTCAAAATATTTCGAATCTGTGGCCCAACAAAAATACCTTGTTTAACCTTTGCCTCACTTAGTCTTGGAAATTTCTGACGCAGGTATTGAAAAGCTGACCCATCTCTATCTAATGCCTTCACAAAGTTTTTCATTAGGCCCAACTTGATATGCAGTGGTGGTAATAAATTTTTTTTCGAATCTACTAATGGCATATGCTGTACATTTTTTTGACCTGGCTCTAGGAATTGACGAACAGGCCAGTTTTGTCTGGTGTAATGAAGTGCCTTTGCCCGACTATCCCATTCACACAAAAAACAGCAAAACTTTGTGTAGCCTAGCTGCAGCCCAAGTAAAAGTGCAACAACTTTCAAATCGCCACAAATATGCCATTGGTGCTCATCGTATTTTATGCACGTCAATATTTACTTCATATTGTCATATGATTCTTTCATGTGAACTGCATACCCTACAGGAAGAGATGGTAAAATATTTCCAATATGCAATAACACAGCCTTTAAACTCAATGTTGAACTGTCTATAAACAATATCCATTCTTCTGGGTTATAGTTTATATTTAAAGCCGTTAGTAAGCCGTTAATGTTACTGCAGAAAACCAAGTTATTCTCTATATTGAAAAATGGTTCTAAGTCTTTGTGGCGTTTACGAAAAACACATACCGAAACATCGTCTTCTAACAAGTTCCACTGCTGCAGTCTTGATCCAAGTAACTCTGCCTTACATTTTGGAAGTTCTAAATCTTTTACAAGATCATTTAATTCTGACTGTGTTATTTCGTGCGGTTGGTGGCATGACGTGGTCGGTATAAAATCAGGATCTCTTGACGTTGATGGCATATATTCTTCCTGACGAATCACTCGATCGCCATGATCTGATTCGTTTTCTGATTCGCAAGTGTAGGATTCTGGGGGTTTTGGAATAGGATTTTCGTCACTGTGAGGCACAGGTCTCATCGCAGATGGTATGTTTGGGTAGTTAATAACCGATTTTTTTTTCTTGGACATACCTGTGGCTTGTCCAACACAAGGTACCATGCAACAGTAACAATCATTAATATGATTTGTAGGCTCTCTCCAAACCATTGGGACAGCAAAGCGCATAGACCGTTTTTTGCCATTTAACCAGCTCCTCAGACTTGAAGCACATGTATTACAGCAGATGTGGGGTGCTCACTGTTTGTCTTGATCACCTAGTTTACAACCGAAATAAAGCTGATATGCCTTTGTTATTAGTGGAGTAATAGACCGTCTCTGAGACGCAAAAGTCACATCACCACACACGTAACAAAACTGATCTGGATTGTTTACACACTTTCGAGACATCTTGCATGAACGCTGTCAGCCAACTGAGGAAAAAATGGCTAATATAAAACAATATAATGTACACGTATGTATAACGTAACACAATCATGCCGATTACATCATCTTTCCTTGCCGAATATAAAAATGTAGCACGTGCATTCTTGTGAATTACAGTATATTAACACTGTCACAGCAGGAACACATATAATTACCGTATCTCTAAAACTTAAACTAATATTGAAAAAATAAGTTTCATTCCGGTTTTAGCACATTAAAAATAGTAATATTTTGTTGATGTTATTTAGGATATTTTTTGGCTGTTGATCAGTGTTATTAATTTTGATCCGAAATTTCCTACCTTCAAGGAAGGATTTCAAAATCTTTAGGAGCCAAAATGGAAAGCTTTTTTAAATTAGTTTATAGAGAAGGCCCTTGTATCACACCTTGTCAAATGCCTTCGAGACATCCAGAAGCAAGATGCCAGTACTTTCGTTAAAAGTGAAGCCCCTGGTTACTCGCTCCACAAGCCTAACCGCCTGTAACTCCGTACTATGCTCAGACCGAAATCCAAATTGCACGTCAGGAATCACATGGTGATCTAACGAGAAATTCGCAAGGTGACGTAGAATCACCTTTTCAGCGAGCTTAGACGGAGCAGACAGTAGCCTGATGGGACGATAGTCCTGGGGAAATATCGAACCCACCTTCTTTGGAATCATTATAACTTCCGCACTCTTCCACGCCGATGGAAAGTACTAGGTCCTTAGCATGGCATTGATAATAGCCACGCGATAAGTCAAGGACTTCCGTGGAAGTTGCTTTACACACGCTTTACACACATTCAGGTCTTTAATATGACCTTGAAGCTCTGCTGGCGTGCAATGCGGGATCTCGGGAGAAGCCGCTGATGTGCTGTGCAACTCTTCAGCTGAAGAATCTTCCGAAAAAGAATCTTCTGAGGAAGAATCACTAATGGCGGCGCCGGGATCACTGACGCCATTGGTCCTAAAATATCTCCAGACGGATCTTACAATTCGCATTGATTATTGTCATCAAGTATGTCAGAGCTTTCGGCGAGAGCAGCTTCAACGCCTTGTTGGTGATTTGATCCCCCCAGGTGCTTTACGCACCTTGAGGTCTTTAATATGACTTAGGAGCTCCGCTGGTGTGCAATGTGGAAACTCGGAGGGTTCCGCTAATGTGCTATGTGGAGCCTCAGACGAATCTTCTGGAGAAGAGTTATCTGAAGAGGATTCAGTGCCTCCGCTAACGCCGTTGGCCCTAAAATATCTCCTGACGGATCTTACAATTTGTTGCTGCTCGTCGAGATCATTATCAAGATCATAGTTGGGAGAGAACTGTCGTTCCATAGCATCAGCGAAAACCTCGACCTTTTCCTGAAGACTATGCCCCCAGGACCGTGGATGTGCTTGAGTTGTTCTCGCTTTCCGTTTCTGAGCGACTTCGCCACTTTCCAGAGAGGAGTACTTGAGTCAAGCATCCCCGCCAGAAAATCGTTGCTCATTGCGGAATTCATGGAGAGCGTTTCGTACATCATGAACAAGATTCGTCGCTCTGCGAATGTCATCAGCTTGAGTGCCTGACGATAAAGTCACTCTAAAGGAGGCAGAAAAATTGTCTAAATACAAGAACCTACCGATTGAGATCTAGAGCATGTGTAACGTTACGTTGAAGCAAAGATAGTTCCGGTAATAAATGGTACACTCGGAACCAAAAAGAAGACGTATACATATTTAGAAGAGATTCCTGGATACCCTAGCATTTATCAAGTCCAAACGGTGGCACTGTTAGGATCGGTATACATCCTCAGGAAGATCATAACGTGAGAACCTCTCAAAACACCGACACCCCGTCCTGAAACCAAATAGAATCATAGCTTTGCCTACAATGCTGTCAAAGGTTATAAAGATTTCTGGAGGAAAGTCAAAAATAAACAAGTCTTAAAGGCTACGCAAGGCAATGACGTGGTCATATTTTCCCTCAAAGATAAATTTTGCAACTTTCCTATCAGTCACATGAGTCAAGACCGTCAGTGGAATAAGCCATTTCCTCATTAAGGGGTCCTCAAATGTAGGAGCGATTCTGCTTTCGATTCTAACACGAAATATCTGTATTGTTAATATAAAATACAATTACTGGTCTTAGATTTAGACTGATCGATAACCCCTGCCTACCTCAGGAAAGAACATTCGTCATTCAGCACCACGTGTACACCCGTCACCGAGCATGCGGTGATAAAAAGCAATCAATTAAAAACAATACAGTAATTTGGGGTGCTTTTTCATAGTGACCCTGCGCGTATTCTGACTGGTCGAGTGGCGTTTTTAGTGGTTTTCCGTGTCAGGCAGGCTAGAAATCATCTCTATGTTGGAACAATCGGTCATGTACTCTCCTCATACAGCGGCGTGCTACATTTCATGATACTAATGAGATACTGCATACTGCAATCAACAGCACAAGTGCCATATATGACCAGAATTGATATAGGTAAATAGCAACTGCTTGTTGGAACTCTAGATGGAAGATCATCATGTTAGATTTCACAAAAAAATGTTAAAACAACTTTACTAAGTGACATATAAATCCGAACACCCAGTTTAAATGGTTTTATTTTAATAAAATTTTGTATAAGTACTTAATGAAGCATAATAAGTAAATGATAAAAATTTCAAAATGATTGCACTGCTTTAAAGCCCTTTGACCTTTAATAATGTGTGGATGCACCCTGATGTGCTACGCATTCTTCAACGCGCCTAGGCATGCTTCTGATCAGGTGGTCAATGTCCTCCTGTGGTATCTCATTTCAGGCAACCACCAACTCCTCTCGAAGTGCTTCTAGAGTCTGAGGAGGACGTTGCAAATTGAGCAATCTCCTACCCATCATATCCCACACGTGCTCAATTGAGGATAAGTCGGGATATCTTGGTGGCCATGGTAACAATGTGACATCATTATGTTGAAAGAAGTCTATTGTGACTCTTGCAACATGTGGTCGGGCATTATCTTGTTGGAAAAATGGATCTGCCAGGGTGTCAAGATAGGGTAAAACATGGGGTTCTAGAACTTCGTGGATATAACGCTGCGCGTTCATGTTACCTCTGATGAAGATTAAAGGTGACCTGGAACCATAAGCTATAGCATCCCAAACCATAACTCCAACAGTGTGATGAACATATCTTTCAACAAAAAACTGTGGATTCCTCCTTTCACCACGTCGCCTTCTAACCCTGGCATGACCATCGTGCATGCCTAAACAAAATCGAGACTCGTCACTAAAGACAATACTGTTCCATTCCTGATCCCAGAGTGACCGTTCTCTGCACCACTCAAGGCGATTACGTCGGTGTTCTCGAGTTAAAGGGAGGACCCAGTGTGGCCGGTATGAAAACCAGCCAAAACTTCTCATTCGTCGGTAAACACTTCGCATGCCAATAGGTCTTCCGTGTTCTGCAAACCATTCATTTGCAATGGACCTGGTAGTGGAGAAACGGTCCGTTAAGGCCAATAATCTTAGGCGGCGATCTTCACGGTCTGTTGTTCTACGGCGGCGTCCAGTGCCCCTTGCTCTTTGCGTACGGCCTTCTCGAAGCCATGCCTGACAACAGCTAACCACAGTGTCTACACTTCTTTGCACTCTAACTGCAATTGCCCGAAAAGAAAGTCCAGCTTCCCGAAGTCCCACTATACGGCCCCTATCAAACTCACTAAGTTGACGAAATCGTACAGGTCTCCGTACTCTAGGCATCGTAACCGATCGTAAAGGATGTCAAGAACCAAAATCCGCCAACGTTGATTCTTTACTGCGGCTGAAATATTCATTTTTAGAGCGTTAGTGAATTAAAAAAAAGCAGTATAAAAAACGGAATGTCCAACTGATAAGGCTGAAAATTTTTTCACTTGTTATTTACAGTAAGATAAATACATTCACCAACTTTTATTAAAATAAAACCATTTAAATTGGGTGTTCGGATTTATATGTCACTTAGTATATATTCCTGCAGCAATTTTTAGTGTCGCACTATTAAAAATCGTATTAACAAAATTTCTTTGGGATCATCATAGCAACCGCGGTGTTCCGGCATTTAGACTTCTGCCTGCTTCGATATAAAAAAAACTATGATAAATTGACAAATGGTCATTTTTTGTTATCGTATCATGGCTGACTCAGGAATTCTTTTTAAACCAAACTCTGAAGTAAGTCAGATATTCACTGATTTGATAACATTATTAACTTGCAAATGGAACGTAGCTTTTGTCATCTTTGGTTTTGAGCCGTTTTTCAATAATCCCGGTTTATATAATAAAGAATCGTTTTGTTTCAAAAGAATTTAGATTTTTTCATTTATCACTTAAAATACTTGTAATAAATGACACTTCTGTTCTACGTTTGTTCGTTCTTCTACCCGAAACGTGCTGATGGTTGCCACCAGACATGACGCAGCTGTACGTGGTCTTGCATTATTATATAATAGACAATATCAGCAATGTCTAGCGGTCATAGTCATTACTCGACTGTCAACCTCCAGCTGTTTATATATAGGCTCATATGTGAGTTATGTCAGAAGATCGAAAAACCTCCATACTTCTGTTTCTGAATGCCTGATCGCTCTTCTAAGTTTGGTAAATCTAACAGAAGTATCAATGCTAATATGGGGTTCTGCAGTACTTCTATCAAAGACCAACGTATGTCCTAAATGTTTTGTCGGATTTTTTTTGATTGAAAAAATTCATTACAGAAGAGATAAGAGAAATTTACTTTACGTAGGCATACATAGCTTGTTTGATTTGGTTTGAAAAAAAAACGCAATACAGTAATCACTTTGTAAATGAAATAAATTAATATCAAATGTATAATCAGAATAACAATAAATTATACGTGAAAACTCTCACAGTCTGTGTGACATATCTTAACGATCATAACTGAATAACTGTTTTTATTTATTACACTTGAAGTAAAACTGACCACAAAACCAATCTAAATCAAAACAGTCACGACTAGAAAACAAATATCGAAATGTAGTAAATGCACGATGACATCTCATGTCAAATTCTATTAGGTCGTTTGGGATGTAGCTTGTGAAATATTCATTTCAAAGCTATTTCCCGGGATAAAAAGTAGCTCATGTGCTATTCCAGATTATATTCTATCCCTGTACCAAATTTGATCCAGATATGCTCAGCCATTTTGGCGTGATTGAGCAACGAACATCCACACTTTAGTATTTATAATACTAAATAGGGATTGTAAACCTTGTTTAAGACCAAGGATTGATAACCTTGATCGAATGTGTGTTCAGGTATTATCGTTAATATATGATTAAGCGATTTCGACCCTGAAAGTTGACTAACGTTTCTACTGCTTACATATATAGGCTAAAATTAAATCATACTATCGGTGTCAGTGTATAGCAATAATATCAACGTAACTAAAGCCAAGCGATTGGGCATTCCAAATCAAATATGTATCAGGTCTATTGTTGTTCTGTGAATAGTTGATTCCGGTATAGATTACTAACGTTTCTACTACTTACTCACATGACCGAAGATTAAATCATACTATCGGTGTCAGTGTATAGCAATAATATCAACCTAGCTGAAGCCAAGCGATTGGGCATTCTAGATCAAATATGTATCAGGTCTATTGTTGTTCTGTGATTAATTGATTCCGGTCTAGATTACTAACGTTTCTACTACTTACTGACATGACCGAAGATTAAATCATACTATCGGTGTCAGTGTATAGCAATAATATCAACCTAGCTGAAGCCAAGCGATTGGACATTCCAGATCAAATATGTTTCAGGTCTATTGTTGTTCTGTGTTTAATTGATTCCGGTCTAGATTACTAACGTTTCTACTACTTACTCACATGACCGAAGATTAAATCATACTATCGGTGTCAGTGTATAGCAATAATATCAACCTAGCTGAAGCCAAGCGATTGGGCATTCTAGATCAAATATGTATCAGGTCTATTGTTGTTCTGTGATTAATTGATTCCGGTCTAGATTACTAACGTTTCTACTACTTACTGACATGACCGAAGATTAAATCATACTATCGGTGTCAGTGTATAGCAATAATATCAACCTAGCTGAAGCCAAGCGATTGGGCATTCTGGATCAAATATGTATTAGGTCTAATGTTGTTCTGTGATTAATTGATTCCGTTCTGGATTACGAACGTTTCTACTACTTACTCACATGGCCGAAGATTAAATCATACTATCGGTGTCAGTGTATAGCAATAATATCAACCTAGCTGAAGCCAAGCGATTGGACATTCCAGATCAAATATGTTTCAGGTCTATTGTTGTTCTGTGTTTAATTGATTCCGGTCTAGATTACTAACGTTTCTACTACTTACTCACATGGCCGAAGATTGAATAATACTATCGGTGTCAGTGTATATCAATAACATAAACCTAGCTGAAGCCAAGCGATTGGACATTCCAGATCAAATATGTATGAGGTCTATTGTTGTTCTGTGATTAATTGATTTGAGTCTAGTTTCCTAACGTTTCTACTACTTACTCACATGGCCGAAGATTAAATCGTACTATCGGTGTCAGTGTATATAAAAAATATCAACCGAGCTGAAGACGAACGATTGGTCATTCAAACATGAATCGTACTATCATTATCACTGTATATCAAGAAAGCTGAGTTTGTTAAAGACGAGCGATTGGTCCTCCCCGAATGTATGTCAGATTTAATGTACCGTCTCCCACAATTAAGCGGGGATCCCGCCTTCTTGTGGGAGCAGGTCAACCGTGGTGGCGGGAGGCAACAAGTGCCGCGCGCGTTTCAAGAAAGGCCGATGCCGGCCGCCCTATCGTCATCCCTTCACTAGTGGGGTTGCGCAATCGCGCCCGACTGATATCAGCGTGAGTTTGGTCGCCTACACTCTCAGCTCCGCCGAAGACGACGCGGGGCGCGCGCCCTTGTTGCGGGGCCCCGCAGCTCGCACTGCGGCCCTACAAGGACCAACATCGCTCCTGGCCAACGCTCAACACGCTCTAACTGGGAACAACATCAACGGCAAGACATCTTCAATTCCGGCGGCTTGAGGTAAGTTCTTGATACTTGCATGTTGTTTTAAACAACTTTTTTAGTGCAGTTCAAATTTTTCCATCGCTTAAACCTTGACATCTCAAGCGGTAAATATTTGTAATAGTTCTTGAGTAAGGAACTGTGCTTTAATGTGTTTTGCGCCACTTCAAAACAATTTAAAATAAATGAGTGGTTTTTCAGAAGATGAAGGAATGACTTCCAAAATTATTGCAAAGTTATTTTTGTTCTATAACAATTTTCAAAAAAAAAATGTTTCAAATTTACATTACGAGCTTTTATAAGTCAAAATCACATGTTGGGGTTTTTAATCTATAAGAACTGCGAAAGACTGTTTTTAATAATGAAAAATGTATAACAAAATGAGTTACCGTTGTTAGCATATTGTTTTTCACACATCCCGTGTAGTTTTCAAGTTTTTACATTGCTTAAATCTTAATATATCAATCAGCAAGTATTTGTGATATTTTTTTCGTAAGCAACTGTGCATGCCATTTTAATGTGTTTTGCGCCACTCCAAAGCAACTTCAACAATTTTTTTATATGGTGTTTCTAAAGCTCAAAGAATGACTCACAAAATTATTATAGAGTTATAACAATTTTCAAAAAGAAAAATGTTTCAAAGATATATTACGAACTTTTATAAGTCTAAATCATATTTTGAGCTTTTTAATTTACAAGTACTATTAGAATGCAAAATGTATAATAAAATGAGTGTCCGTTGTTAGAATATTGTTTTTCACAGATCCCGAGTATTTTTCAAGTTTTACATTGGTTAAACCTAGATATCTCAAGGACCTGTGTTTCAATGTGTTTTACGCCACTTCAAAAAAATGTATGTGTGGTGTTTCTTAAGCTCAGAAAATGACTTCCAGAACTATTGCCAAGCTATTTTTGTCCTATGACAAAAAAATGTTAACCTTTTTAGTTTAAAAGAAATGTTCAAAACAGTTCTTGCTAATGCAAGCTTTTTGTCTTGTATGCCTCAAGTGAAACGATTTTCGAAAAGGGTCAAAGGAAAAAGGAATTAGATTTAGATTTTAGATTTAGAATAAATTGTACAAGCCTGAAACAGCAAACAACCTGTAGATGTATTACGATCTTGATTCTTGTTTAAACAAAATTACGTATTTAAGTTATTATAGCACTACAACCTAGTTCTGCAAAGCCCTTATAAACAGCTTTTTAAGCTTTTTTTATGTCCTCAAAGGATCTAAGAACTATCTGGTCATAATTCATTCACAAATATAAGAAAATTTGATTCTTGCTTAATATTTGATAAGCCTCATAAGTTGACGGTCTTTTTGGAATCAAGGCTTCTTTTATCAACTCAAAGTAATTTTTAATTTTCATATGGGCCACTTTCATAATCCAGATCGCGTATTTAACGATTCAAAATTGTTCCCAGTCTCTATTTAAATCAACTTCCTACCTGCGACCTAATTACTGTTTAATTTACTTCCCAGAGAGAGAAATAATATTCCTTAATTACTATTTCTGGTAATCTGCGGTCTGTGCGAGTTCCTGGTTTAACCAGAGGACATTCATAATCCTAGCTTCTGGTATCTGACTTTGTGGTCTGCTGAAGGTAAACGTAATACTTGTCCTTGTATAACCCATTTTAATCGTTAATCAAACGATTTTTCGCACCTGTTGATGTGTCTATTAGGTGCTCACATTTTCAGGAAACCATTTGTGCATGTATATGTCTAAGATTTATGAGAATGGACTTTTATTTTGGAAAGGAGTAAATGCATACTTTGCATTATGCTTCAGGAGTTTCGTATCTACAATTTTGTAAAAATAGAGATATCATTACCGCGCCAAAATAGAGTGGAGTACGGTTAACTATATTTCATTTCACATAGATTATAAATATCATTGTTCGACACCAAGTCCTCAACCTAAGAAGAACTTAAGTTATGCCGATCTTAATACGTATATTTAAAAAACTACTGGGTATAGTAATAACGATTTGTAGAACGCGAACCTTTTAATACCGAAATTATTTTTACTTTATTAACACTGACCGATTGCCCGGATTGATTTATCCGTCAGCAATCGCAATTCTAAAATTGAATTTAGAACAAACATGTTACGTATTATTTATGGTTTAATATACATTGCTAGAGCAAACAGAGCGAATCAATTATAATCAGATCATCAAAAATTTAGGCAGTTATGTATTTGCTACTTTTTAACTAATTGGACAAGAAAATTTCTGATCGGGATCGCTTACTAAGGAATGTTTTCATAGATATTATGTTAATATTATAGCCCTTATCGTGCTATCTGAAACTTATACTAAGTGACATATAAATCCGAACACCCAGTTTAGATGGTTTTATTTTAATAAAATTTTGTATAAGTACTTAATGAAGCATAATAAGTAAATGATAAAAATTTCAAAATGATTGCACTGCTTTAAAGCCCTTTGACCTTTAATAATGTGTGGATGCATCCTGATGTGCTACGCATTCTCCAACGCGCCTAGGCATGCTTCTGATCAGGTGGTCAATGTCCTCCTGTGGTATCTCATTCCAGGCAACCACCAACTCCTCTCGAAGTGCTTCTAGAGTCTGAGGAGGACGTTGCAAATTGAGCAATCTCCTACCCATCATATGCCACACGTGCTCAATTGGGAATAAGTCGGGAGATCTTGGTGGCCATGGTAACAATGTGACATCATTATGTTGAAAGAAGTCTATTGTGACTCTTGCAACATGTGGTCGGGCATTAGCTTGTTGGAAAGTTGGATCTGCCAGGGTGTCAAGAAGGTGACCTGGAACCATAAGCTATAGCACCCCAAACCATAACTCCAACAGTGTGATGAACATGTCTTTCAACAAAAAACTGTGGATTCCTCTTTTCACCACGTCGCCTTCTAACCCTGGCACAATCATCGTGCGTACCTAAACAAAATCGAGACTCGTCACTAAAGACAATACTGTTCCATTCCTGATCCCAGAGTGACCGTTGTCTCTCAAGGCGATTACGTCGGTGTTCTCGAGTTAAAGGGAGGACCCAGTGTGGCCGGTATGAAAACAAACCAAAACTTCTCATTCGTCGGTAAACACTTCGCATGCCAATAGGTCTTCCGTGTTCTGCAAACAATTCATTTGCAATGGACCTGGTAGTGGAGAAACGGTCCCTTAAGGCCAATAATCTTAGTCGGCGATCTTCACGGTCTGTTGTTCTACGGCGGCGTCCAGTACCCGTTGCTCTATGCGTACGGCCTTCTCGAAGCCATGCCTGACAACACCTAACCACAGTGTCTACACTTCTTTGCACTCTAACTGCAATTGCCCGAAAAGAAAGTCCAGCTTCCCGAAGTCCCACTATACGGCCCCTATCAAACTCACTAAGTTGACGAAATCGTACAGGTCTCCATACTCTAGGCATCTTAACCGATCGTAAAGGATGTCAAGAACCAAAATCCGCCAACGTTGATTCTTTACTGCGGCTGAAATATTCATTTTTAGAGCGTTAGTGAATTAAAAAAAAGCAGTATAAAAACCGGAATGTCCAACTAAAAATTTTTTCACTTATTATTTACAGTAAGATAAATACATTCACCAACTTTTATTAAAATAAAACCATTTAAACTGATTGTTCGGATTTA
Organism: Acanthoscelides obtectus; assembly: GCA_963669975.1. Taxonomy (NCBI): domain Eukaryota; kingdom Metazoa; phylum Arthropoda; class Insecta; order Coleoptera; family Chrysomelidae; genus Acanthoscelides; species Acanthoscelides obtectus. The sequence goes on along the minus strand of CAVLJG010000004.1, from coordinate 3,330,396 downwards.
TATGTCACTTAGTATATCTTGTGGTGTTCATGCTGTTATAGCTTTCTGGCGGCTAGTGTAACTTTTAATCTGTAATTTGAAAAAATGGTACGAAAGACAGATACCTCATCCGTTAAATCCCATAAATATTTGCAGAATTTTTGTAAAGTTGCTTCTGAAATAGCTTTGTCGATTCTTCCGTAGGCCTTCATTGCCTTCAAAAAAACATAAATACTGATTAGGTGCTTTTACCGCTAAAGTGCATTGCAACCACGGTTTCACGTATGTTGTTACGACGAACCTATCCTTGAGCAAAGTTTCTTGTAAATCTCGGAAACTTCATTTACAACTGTTTTGACATTGTCCAAGCAAAATTAGATGGTATGCGTTTGAAAAAAGAACTTTCATTTCCAAACAAATTATTTTACACTCTTCTATGGAGCTTATCTAATTGATCAGAGAACTCGTCAATCTAACAATTAAATCGTAATTCGAATCTTACTCCAAAATACGACCCTGTCGACTGTAATCAAAACATGATAAAGCCCGTTTTACGTGCAATATAATTTCGTCGGTATTTCTTAATATTATTAAATCGTAATGGGTAGCGCTTAGTGTTATGGGTATAATGGAGGCATGATGGCTCATAATACCATAAACTTTTATATGGCAGAGTACATTTTCGCCTTAAATAGCTCTATGGCGGCTCCCGGTCACGTTTATGTCTGATCAACAATCAATTCTGGGGCTGTATTTAAGGTGTTGCGAGAGTTGCTCCTTAGGCCGAGGTTATACTTCGAGGTGGCAGTCGTCGGATGATGGGTGATCCGCGATTGGCGGTGCCGCTTGCGTCTGCCTTGCGTTTTATTAATAATAATAATAATGTTTATTGTCACAAAATAATAATAATAATAATATTTATTCACTCAATGTACAAAGATAACAAACAGTATGAGTAAATAAATATAAAATCAAAACAGGCCCAATAGAAGGCATCGCCTGTACATGGACCAATAATTTAAGTTGAAACTGTAGAATGCAAATGACAAAAAAGGCCAAAAATTAGCTACAGTAGATTATGTATTTAGTTGATGTTCGTATTTATGAGTTTATGAATTTCAGTCCTAGATATAGAATGTAGCCACTTTTTTAAATTTCTTTTGAAACAATTTCCGAAACGTAAATATTTTAAGCCTTTAGGTATAATTTCATAAAATTTAGGCGCTAAATAGAGATATGATCGCTGCATTATACATATAGATTTATGCGGTTGAGGAACTACTGTGCTACGAATTTTGTACCTGGTATAATGATTATGTTTAATTTTTTGGTCGGTGTTTACAAATTTATGGTAGTCAGTGATACTGTGTAAGAAATAAAGCTGTCTCATATCATACATTCGAACATCTGCGTATAATTTTTCAGTGGGATAAAGTTTCGGTTTTTTAAATATCATTTTTAGAATACTTTTTTGAAAAACATCTAAATTATAGATATGTGAGGAACATGCAGCTCCCCATGCTAATATACCATATGTGAGATGAGGCTCAATCAGTGCATGGTATAATGTTCGAAGATATTTTTCTGTCAATATATTCCCAAGGTATTTAATTTTGTAGGATACAAATCTAACTTTCTTTAAAATATAATTGACATGGATGTCCCATCGTAAGTGAGGATCCAAGACCACTCCAAGGTATTTTATGTTGGGCACTCTATTAATTTGCATTTTTTGATCATTAATATTGAAGGAGAAATTTGTGTAATTTGGCAGATGTCTAGCATAAGATCCAAATGGTAAAAAATGTGTTTTAGAGTAGTTAATGCTTAATTTTCTACTGTTAAACCACCGAATAATTTTGATAAAATCATTTTCAATTACATTTTTCAGATCAGACCAGTCAGTGCCTTCATATAATATTGCAGTATCATCTGCAAAACTAGTTATTTTGCCAACACAATTAATTTGGAAAATATCATTTAAATATATATTGAATAACAGCGGACCTAAGACAGTTCCCTGTGGGACACCACACTTAATATACATTTCTTTACTAAATGATCCTGATATCTGCACAGATTGTGGGCGATTTGACAAGTAACTTTCGATCAGTGAGTACGCGTTTCCTCTGAAACCAATTCTCTCCAATGCTTCTAATAATAATTTGTGATTAACTGTGTCGAAAGCTTTCTTTAAATCAACAAAAATGCAGATTGAAGGGATTCTGTTATCAATATTCTGATGTATTTGATTTACAATTTTAGTTATTGCGTCCGATGTAGCCTTCCCTTCTGTAAATCCATATGGATTTTCACTTAAAATTTTGAATTTTGTGAGGTATCGAATCATTCTAGTAGATAACCTTTGCTACACTGGATATTATTGATATTGGTCTATAGTTGTTAACATCTGTTTTTGTTCCTGATTTATGTATCGGTATTATATTACCTTTTTTTAAAATTGAGGGATATATGCCAGATTCAAAGCATTTGTTGATTAGGTAAGTGAGTGGTTCTGTTATGTCCTCGGCTATAATTTTCAAATGCTCGCTTTTAATACCATCGAACCCAGGACTTTTCCGATTTTTTAAGGACATAACAGTGGTGTATACTTCATATTGTTCGACTTTATCCAAAATAAATGAGTTCAAAGTTCTTTTTGGAGGCTGAGTATTTTGTACATTTGCTTGTATATTACTTGCTAAATTTTCGCCTATGTCAGTAAAGAATTGTACAAATTCATCGCATATCTGTTGAGTATTATTTAATACTGTTCCCGATGTTGTATTTAACTCAGTGACACACTCTTTAACTTTTGTTTTCCCAGTTATCTCATCAATAGTTGTCCAAAGCCGCTTAGGATCATTTAAGTTATTATTCAATTTATTTAGGTAATGTTTTCGTTTGGTTTGCCTTACAAGCTCTATAAATTTATTTTTATATTGGTTGTAGCAGTCGGTATTCTCTGTAGTTGGCGTTAGTTTCATTACATTATACAGGGTGGCCAAACACGTGACGTCATAAAAAAAATTAGATTCCCCACATCGAGAGGAACCCAAATCACCCCCATATATATGGTCCGATTTTGTTTAGTTTAGGAGCTATGATTTTTTTTTCGGATTTTTCGAGAATTTTTGAGTTCTGTGTTTATTTTTACCATAACTTCGTTAATAATTGTGATAAATGCCTGCTTTTTTCACGATTATGTAGCTAAGACCTAAGGCTTAACTATCATATAATCATTCAAGTCATGTAACTAATACTACTTTTTAATTTTTTTCAAAATCTTCGAACATAACAAAAAAGTAAAAAAGTGCAACAACTTTGAACGTTTATAAAAAATTGAAAAAACATGTTCTTACTATTCGTATGTATCTTAAAAACTTCCTTACGGTATCAGCTATTTACCGTAAAAATTTCATCAACCTAACTTTACTACATGCTACCGTAATTGTGGCTCAAATAGAACCGAACCCAAAATTGGATAACCCTCTGCTCAATAGAAATTGTTAGTTTCGGAAAAAAAATTTGCAAAAACCACAAAAACACGTTTGATTTTTACTCAACAGCAGATTATTATTCATTTATGTTATTTACAAGAGGTTTTCAAAATGTCTGCTTCTAACAGAAATGCACAGTGTACACCTACGTATGAAATTTTGTTTTAAATCTCTAAATGCTTGTGTGTTGTTTTTCAACACATGTGTCGCTTCTTGAATTTTGTTCCTCAATCAATTTTCATTTGCACATTCTTGGGCGAATGTTATGTCTTTAAAATATCCCCAAACAAAAAAATCAATGGGGTTGAGGTCAGGGGAGCGTGGAGGCCATCGTATCGGTCCGTTTCGTCCGATCCATCTGTCTGGGAACCTTTCGTTTAAGTAGTTTCGCACGATCGTTGCGTTGTGGCATGGTGCACCATCATTCTGGAACACCATGTTCCGTCTGGCTTCCAGGCTTGAATCTTCCAGCAATAATGGTAGGCTATTTTCAAGGAAGCTTTTGTAGGCTACCGAATCCAACCTTGACGACAGTTCAAATGGACCGATAAATTCCATATTGAATATTCCTGACCACATGTTCACACTAAAACGGTGTTGAAATGTCGACGGCCTTGACTGGTGGGGGTTTTCAACAGCCCAAGTATGTAAATTATGGATATTGAATATCCCTGTTCTTTCAAAACGTGACTCGTCAGTCCATAAAATTTTATCAAAAAAATCGGGATCCTCTCGTTGTCTTCGCAGCATTGTCTCGCAGAATACCATGAACATCGATACAAAATATTCTTCATCAAGAAGGTTATCATGCCTATCATGTTCAAAGAGTTCAAGCGTTGATGCCTTCAGATTACCAGTTAAGAGTGGATTTCTGAGAGACAATGCTGCGAAGACAACGAGAGGATCCCGATTTTTTTGATAAAATTTTATGGACTGACGAGTCACGTTTTGAAAGAACAGGGATATTCAATATCCATAATTTACATACTTGGGCTGTTGAAAACCCCCACCAGTCAAGGCCGTCGACATTTCAACACCGTTTTAGTGTGAACATGTGGTCAGGAATATTCAATATGGAATTTATCGGTCCATTTGAACTGTCGTCAAGGTTGGATTCGGTAGCCTACAAAAGCTTCCTTGAAAATAGCCTACCATTATTGCTGGAAGATTCAAGCCTGGAAGCCAGACGGAACATGGTGTTCCAGAATGATGGTGCACCATGCCACAACGCAACGATCGTGCGAAACTACTTAAACGAAAGGTTCCCAGACAGATGGATCGGACAAAACGGACCGATACGATGGCCTCCACGCTCCCCTGACCTCAACCCCATTGATTTTTTTGTTTGGGGATATTTTAAAGACATAACATTCGCCCAAGAATGTGCAAATGAAAATTCATTGAGGAACAAAATTCAAGAAGCGACACATGTGTTGAAAAACAACACACAAGCATTTAGAGATTTAAAACAAAATTTCATACGTAGGTGTACACTGTGCAATTCTGTTAGAGGCAGACATTTTGAAAACCTCTTGTAAATAACATAAATGAATAATAATCTGCTGTTCAGTAAAAATCAAACGTGTTTTTGTGGTTTTTGCAAATTTTTTTTCCGAAACTAACAATTTCTATTGAGCAGAGGGTTATCCAATTTTGGGTTCGGTTCTATTTGAGCCACAATTACGGTAGCATGTAGTAAAGCTAGGTTGATGAAATTTTTACGGAAAATAGCTGATACCGTAAAGAAGTTTTTAAGATACTTACGAATAGTAAGAACATGTTTTTTCAATTTTTTATAAACGTTCAAAGTTGTTGCACTTTTTTACTTTTTTGTTATGTTCGAAGATTTTGAAAAAAATTAAAAAGTAGTATTAGTTACATGACTTGAATGATTATATGATAGTTAAGCCTTAGGTCTTAGCTACATAATCGTGAAAAAAGCAGGCATTTATCACAATTATTAACGAAGTTATGGTAAAAATAACACAGAACTCAAAAATTCTCGAAAAATCCGAAAAAACATCATAACTCCTAAACTAAACAAAATCGGACCATATATATGGGGGTGATTTGGGTTCCTCTCGATGTGGGGAATCTAATTTTTTTTTTATGACGTCACGTGTTTGGCCACCCTGTATAGTCTTTCTTTTTCTATTGCCGATGTTATTAATCCTTTGGTAATCCAGGCATTTCTGCTTTTCTCTTTGTGACTAATTATTACTTTATTGGTATTAATATCTATTAGTTTTTTTATTTTCTCTATGAACAGTCCCGTTGCTCTGTCTATATTATTTATAGAGTATAATTGTTCCCAGGATTCTTGTTTGACATTTGATATTAGTTTTGAATTGTCGACAAAAAATTTGTAATTTTCTTGGTTGTTATTATGGGTAAATATCAAGTATTGTGCACAATAAACATAAAGCACCCAAAAAAGTGTGCACTTGTGTTTGGGTTTTTAAAAATAAAAACTAATAGTACAGTCAGTGTTTAAAAAAAAAACGTTAATACTGTATAATTTGGTGAATTATGGTAATGTCAGGAAAAATATCCAGACAATTATAACTAAAGTAAAAGTATGGATGTTAGTGTAAGTAAAGTATTATTGATTTTGATAATGATTTTTCAGATCTACAATTTCGTGAATGGAGTACCTTGGTTGTTGTAAAATTCATTTTTTTAGTTCTTTTTTAAATGATTTATTTGATTTAATTACTTTTAATGACTCTGGTATGAGGTTATAGAATTTTTGTCCCAAGAAAAACAGAGATCGTTGTGTAATGGTTTTTGATGTTTGTGGAATACACATTGAATTTTGATTGAATCTTGTTGGGTAGTTATGAATGGTACGATTCAAGTATTTCTATTATTTGAAATAATGTATTAGACCACAATAAAAATAAATTTGTCTGCAATCTAATAGCTGAGCCTACACATATAGAAAATCACTTGAATAAGTAATCTCCATATGGAGGATCGATTTTAGAATTAATTTTTGGATATCTACCTTTTTGTAATTATTATTCATAACTCCCCCTCCCCCCCCCCCCCAAGCCAAAATTCCGTAAAGTAATAAACAAGAGCATAATAAAGATTAAATAGATATTTCTTATCTAGAATATCTCTGAAGTTCCTGAATTTTGGAATAATACATCTCAGTCTTTTCACAAGGTATCCCATTTTAAGTGTTTGTCCAAAATCACGCCTAAGTATTTTATTTTATCGGCTGGCTGAATCTCTTTGAGACCACTGCTTATATGAACTTCAAGTTTTTTAAATTGTGGTCAGAGCCTGTCGTTACAAGAAAATGCTATATAGTGTGTTTTGTTGTAATTGATGGTCATAGTTCTTTCCGAAAAGAAATTGATAAATGTTTTGAAATCATGTTCGATTGTAGTTTTTAGTGTATGCCACTGGTTGCTTTCATAGAGAATAGCTGCATCATCCGCAAAACCGATAACTTTACCTATACTACTTATTTTGAACAAATCGTTGATAAATAGATTAAACGAAATGGGTCCTAATACTGAACCTTGAGGTACACCGTATGATATACTATGGGGTTCACTGAATGTGTTATTAATGTGTTTTAATTGCACTGTGTTCGATTTGATAAATAATTTTCTATAAGTTTGTATGTTATTCCCCGGAAACCTAAGTTTTCTAAAGTTGTTAAAAGCGATTCATGAGTAATAGAGTCGAATGCCTTTGCCAAGTCAACAAAAACACATGCAGTTGGTTTGCCAATATCGAGATTTGTGTATATTTTATTAGTTAATTTTACAACAGCATCTTGAGCAGAGTTGCTTTCTTGAAAACCATATTGCTGTTCCGCTATTAAGTTATATTTTTTTGCAAATCGGTGAATCGTTTTTTTAACACTTTTTCTAATATTTTAGAAAAATTGGTTAAGATGGTAATTGGTCGATAGTTGATGGGTTTTTCTCTTTCTACAGATTTAAATAATGGTTTTACCATAGTGTGTTTTAAACATGTAGCGAATATTCCTTTATTCATACAAGTATTTATCAAATATGACAGTATGCCGCAGATGTTGGAATTTATTCTCTTGAGAGTATATGCTATATTATCTAGCCTGGAGATTTTCTTAATTTCGATTCATTGATTATTGTCTTTATTTCATGCGTTTCGGTCGGTTCCAGATATAATGAGTTATATAATCTGGTCTTACTATAATTTAATTTCTCCGCGTTTTTTGTTTTCTGACAAGCTTTTCCCGATTTTTGAAAAATATTCACAAAATTCATTTGCGATATCTACATCATTACTCACTAGTTCACCGTTTTCTTTTTTAATTGTACTAATTTTGTTGTTTTGTTTTTTGCCTTGTATTTTATTGATAAATTGCCACATTTTGGTCGAAAAATTTTGTAGATTATCAAACTCTTCTTGGAGATATTTAATTTTAGCCTCTTTAATTATTTTTGTCAGTGTGCTTCGATATGATTTCATAAGGATATTATTTTGGGTTTCCTTATATAATTCTATTTTTTTGTTGATGGAGCTAATAATCCCTTTTGATATCCATGCTTGTCTTTTTATTTGTGTTCGTGGAATCTTTACTGTTTTGGTGCATTCAGCAATATGGCCTTCAATGCTAGATATAAAAAGGACAAATGCATTTTCGATATTAGGTTCGTTATATACTACAATCCAATTTTCATTGAGTAAGTTGTTATTTAGTTTTTCATAATCAATGTAAATTTTTTTATTATTCACTGTCTTTTCAATTTTGGTTGATGTACTTTCAAGATCGATTTTGAGCAAAGTAGGAAAATGATCAGAAATTTTGTGAATAATTTTTATGCAAGGATGTTTTGAAGAGATAAAATAGCACACTCCACCAGTCCAAGAAACGGGTAACTGTTAAGAATATTTTACGGTCAGGTGCAGTGTCTGAGAAAATTTTGCAGCTTTTTTATTAGTCGTTTTTGACAAATTAGAATTCTTGCCAGTGTCTTGGAAATGAGGCATTTTAGGACAGGATGGGCTTCGGATTCGGTTTCAGCGACCCAAAAAACCTATTATAAAGATAGTTGGGTTCACGTTTCCTACTGATCCACTTTTTTGTCTTAAGGATCGTATCATCAAGTCGTTCCTCCTTGATTTTCATAATATTTTCCCTCCTTCAGAAAGGCTGTGGTATTTCTAGGTTTTTAGTGTTCCGTGTCACCATCAGCGTTCTCCTATTGTGAGGTTATGTTTTTTTTATCTTAAGAAATGTCTGATAAACCGATGATAAAGATCAAGTTACTTCGCCCTGAAGTTTCTTAGAATTCAAAAAGACGATATAACCTCAAAATAGAGCGCTGACCCGAACCAGTAACTATGGTATATTCAGATAAGAGATAGACCGGATGTAAACAAAAGGTTCGGGTGATTTTCACGCTAACGCCGCCGTCTCGACGTAAAACAGGAGCCCTCATTGGTCAATTCGCAATTAAATGCCTATGCCGAGCGGCAGAGCAGTCGTATCAAGGCAGAGTCACATTCAGGTTCAGACGTGTTATGTATGTCGTGTGCATCATTGCAATTTGATATTTCTTTGGACGTTTTCGTTTGTTGTCTTATTAAGTTGTTGAGTTTGTCGTTGTTATTGTTATACCTTGTTATTGATTGTTATTGTTATCAACTGCTTGCGCAAAATGCCCAGTAGTACAGATACTGCCGATGAAGTTGTAAACTCCTGTAGTCCACCTAGGAAACGCTCTAAAAAAAGACACCTGAGTGCAGAAATGAAAGAGGTCATTTTGAATATATATAAGATCGAGCGCGAGGAGAACGAGGCATCAACCATCAAAGAAATTGTTGTGAAGGTTTCTCACAAAGTTGGGGTGTGTCGCGCATCAGTGTTTAATGTGTTAAGACAATACAAAAAAAATCACACCTTTTCTGAGCCAATGACCAGTAAACATCACAAAAGTATTGTTAAATGAATTCTTCTTTAGGAATGAAATACCTACTATAGATAAAGTACTGCAGGAGGTAAATGGAGATACAACGTTGCCAAATTTCAAACGATCAACTTTCCATGCGTTACTGAAGCATTTAAATTTCAAATGGAAAAAACGGGGTCGTAATAGTTTACTACTGGATAGAGAAGAAATTGTGCTATGGAGGAGGGATTATTTAACAAAAATTGGGAAATATAGAAATCAAAACAGGAAGATTTATTACCTTGATGAAACGTGGGTAAACGCCGGACACACTACAAGTAAAGTATGGGTTGATGATTCTGTAACTTCATCCAGGAGGGCCTTTCTAGATGGACTGTCCACCGGATAAAAAAATCCAGCAGGTAAATACGAGTAATAGACAACAATCGGATGTTTTTCAAACCTTGGGAACAAGGTTCTAAACATTAATTCCAGGGGGCAGATAAAACATATTACAAGTAACAAAACTTTTATAATTTTCGATAAAATGCGTGGATGTTTTATTGTCATTTTCATTTGTTAGAACTTTTTTAAGCCATGTTTTTATGTCACCAGTTAGTACTTCGATTTCCAGGTAAAGGGAAAAGGCTCATTATCTGCCATATTGGCAGTGAGGATGGATTTGTTGTTGACGGTCTGTTTTGCTTTGAGTCTAAGAAAACTGGAGATTACCACGAGGAAATGAATGGCGAATCGTTTGAACAGTGGTTTTCAAAAATTTTACCGAACTTAGAGGAAAACGCAGTAATTGTGTTGGATAATGCGCCTTATCATTCTCGAAGAATGGAGAAGGTCCCAACAACGGCTTCAAGGAAAGTTGATGTTCAAAATTGGCTCCGCTCGAAAAATATCAACTTTGAAGAAGCAATGCTGAAAGTACAATTATTAAGAATTGTCAAGGATCACAAGGCGGAATATCAAAAATACGCCATTGACGAAATGGCAGCAAGTCAAAATAAAACTGTGCTCCGTTTACCTCCATACCATTGCGAGCTCAATCCCATTGAGCTCATATGGGCAGAGGTTGAAAATTATATAGCTAAGCACAATACAACTTTTAAATTTTGTGACCTCAAAGGACTTTTCAAAGAAACACTAGAATTAATAACAGCGCAAAAATGGGAAAACTGTATTAAGCACGTGAAAGACAAAGTAGAAAAGAGAATGTGGGAACTGGACAATATTTTAGAGGAACAAGTCGAGCCATTCATTATTGACGTTGGTGCTTCAGGCAGTAGCGATGATGAAAGCTCATCAAGCTCATCTTTCCAATAAAAGATGTCGTTCATCAAATTCGGTAAGTTATAAGTAATTATAAAGCTACTGTATTTTTTAATTAATTATTGACATTTTTGAACCCATTTTGGCAAAACCTATTCAAGAATCTACTTTCTGACAATGTTCAACCATGCACATTTTTTTACGTTTTGAACGTTTTAATTTGGTTACATATTTACCTAGTAATCAAAAAATATACTAATCAATATTCTAAAAGCAATTTTAAGAGATATAGGATTATTTTTAATTTAGGCTAATTTAAACGCCATTTTGAGATTATATTCGACTGTATTTCACCAAACATCAGGCGGCATCCGAAGCTGGAAATCGAAGCGAAAATTTTGAAACCCTTATGTATATTTACATCATTATATATTTCTTACCCCACCCCCACATGATCCTATATCCATCACCAATCGTATACACATCGAATTGTGCTAATTTACTACAAAGTTACGCAAAGCAGCATCTACTATCTAAAATATGTATGTACTGCGTGACTCTTAATACGTCCCTGCCGAATGTTACAGCGTTCGAAGATCACGTGGTCTTGTTTATGTCCGGTCTATCTCTTATTTGAATATACTGTAGAAACATCCATGCCTTTCTGAAAAACAAGAAAAACATGATGAATATTTTTAATATCAGAATTTCGAAGATTTTGAAGATCAGGTGCAATTCGAGGCCGTCAGAATTTAGAAAATTTCGAAATTTGAAATTTTTTAAAATATTGGACATCTTGAAAATCGTGAATTTTGAAATTCTTAGAAATAATGACAAATTTGAAAACTGAAAATTTTGAAGGTATTGCAGATTTTGGAACTTTGTGAACTCTGAAAATCGCGAAATCTTTGAAAATCTTAAAAATTTTGGTAAATATTGAAAATTTTGCATATTTTAAAAATTTTCTAAATTTAAAAAATTTTGAAAATTAAATTTTAGATTCTCCATGGAAGGCTCACGTTCTCTTAGGACCCTATCGTCAGTCGTTCTTACAATTATTATTGTAGGATGCCTTTATGGCCTCCTTGATTTTCATAGTCTTTTCTCTCCTTCAAAAAGGCTGGTGTATTTGTAGGTTTCTACTATTCTACTATTCTTCTACTATTCCGTATCAGCGTCAGTGCTCTCCTATTGTGAGGTTATGTTTCCTTTTCAAATCTTAGGGCTACTAAAACAGATGATAAAGATCAAGTTTTGTCAGCCTGAAATATCTTGGAATCCAAAAAGAATGTATAACCTCAAATTAGAGCGCTCACACGAAACAGTGAATGGTACGAAAACCTATGAAGATTAAGAAAGCCAGAAAGGCGCCCTACAATTGTAAAAAATAAATTAATAAAAATTAATTTTCTTTACTGGTGGCCATATGCAAACCATGCTCCAGGTAATTTTGAATGCTTGATTCGATTATCATCTTAACAAACCTTGAAGAATCACTGTGTCGAATTAGGGGTGAAAGTTTGAGATACCTAAAAACGTGACCCCAAAATTTAAAGAAGGTCCACTATCCGATTTTGAAATATCTGACTCGGAAGTGAATACGTCTGTACAGCAAATGCGGGCCTGGTTCTTCGACGTTACCGAAGTCGGATATAAAATACATTATAGTCTTATTTTATGACTGAGGTTAATTATAACGACAAATTGTATCTAAACGGACAACGGAGAAACTGATTTAGATGATTCAATCGTATATCGATACGTTATATACTAAGTGACATATAAATCCGAACACCCAGTTTAAATGGTTTTATTTTAATAAAATTTTGTATATGTACTTAATGAAGCATAATAAGTAAATGATAAAAATTTCAAAATGATTGCACTGCTTTAAAGCGCTTTGACCTTTAATAATGTGTGGATGCACCCTGATGTGCTACGCATTCTCCAACGCGCCTAGGCATGCTTCTGATCAGGTGGTCAATGTCCTCCTGTGGTATCTCATTCCAGGCAACCACCAACTCCTCTCGAAGTGCTTCTAGAGTCTGAGGAGGACGTTGCAAATTGAGCAATCTCCTACCCACCATATCCCACACGTGCTCAATGTGGGATAAGTCGGGAGATCTTGGTGGCCATGGTAACAATGTGACATCATTATGTTGAAAGAAGTCTATTGTGACTCTTGCAACATGTGGTCGGGCATTATCTTGTTGGAACGTTGGATCTGCCAGGGTGTCAAGATAGGGTAAAAGATGGGGTTCTAGAACTTCGAGGATATAACGCTGCGCGTTCGTGTTACCTCTGATGAAGATTAAAGGTGACCTGGAACCATACGCTATAGCACCCCAAACCATAACTCCAACAGTGTGATGAACATGTCTTTCAACAAAAAACTGTGGATTCCTCCTTTCACCACGTCACCTTCTAACCCTGGCACGACCATCGTGCATGCCTAAACAAAATCGAGACTCGTCACTATAGACAATACTGTTCCATTCCTGATCCCAGAGTGACCGTTGTCTGCACCACTCAAGGCGATTACGTCGGTGTTCTCGAGTTAAAGGGAGGACCCAGTGTGGCCGGTATGAAAACAAGCCAAAACTTCTCATTCGTCGGTAAACACTTCGCATGCCAATAGGTCTTCCGTGTTCTGCAGACCATTCATTTTCAATGGACCTGGTAGTGGAGAAACGGTCCCTTAAGGCCATTAATCTTAGGCGGCGATCTTCACGGTCTGTTGTTCTACGGCGGCGTCCAGTGCCCCTTCTCTTTGCGTACGGCCTTCTCGAAGCCATGCCTGACAACACCTAACCACAGTGTCTACACTTCTTTGCACTCTAACTGTAATTGCCCGAAAAGAAAGTCCAGCTTCCCGAAGTCCCACTATACGGCCCCTATCAAACTCACTAAGTTAACGAAATCGTACAGGTCTCCGTACTCTAGGCATCGTAACCGATCGTAAAGGATGTCAAGAACCAAAATCCGCCAACGTTAATTCTTTACTGCGGCTGAAATATTCATTTTTAGAGCGTTAGTGAATTAAAAAAAAGCAGTATAAAAACCGGAATGTCCAACTGATCAGGCTGAAAATGTTTTCACTTGTTATTTACCGTAAGATAAATACATTCACCAACTTTTATTAAAATAAAACCTTTAAAACTGGGTGTTCGGATTTATATGTCCCTTAGTACATTATTTGTCATTGGCTATGTTTGTCAGTATTGAAAACTATCACATTGTGTGTGAACTGGGGATTAAGCAGGAAAATTAATGAGCATAGCACATAAAAATGCCGCAAGGATTCATTTTTTATTCACTATAATCCAGATAAGACCAAAAGTACAATAAATATTATTAAAGTAGGATGCCACACTGTTTGATTATTGAGAGGGATGCCTAACAAGGTCCGGTCAAGTTATCGTATCTTTTGGTCGTAAATGTAAGCTAAAAAAAAAAAGGATACGGAAATCCCTTAAATTTATATTTTTTTAAATTAATTTTTCTTGTAGCCCTAAAAAGGACCGATTCGAAAAAAAGCACTGCATCACGAATCCGTTTTTTCATATCTTCTCCGGTTGTAGGTTCAGTCTGGAATACGATGTCCTTTAACCGCCTCAATTAATAAAAATCAAGGCAAGTTAAGCCTGGTGATCGCGAAGACCATCAAAACAGACTTCCTCTTCCAGTCCACCGCTGTTGAAAAACAAAACAAGTTTTGGCGTGTTTCCAGTGGCACATTTTCCAACCACAACGGTAATTGATTGTTCGAAAAGTCATCGCCACTTGGGGTTGCTCGAAAAACTATGGCCCAATAATTCAAACTTCACGCAACCGATGCGGATTTTGTGCAAACCAATAACGCATATTGTGTAGATTAATTCTCCCTTTGCTATTGAATGTGGCTTCAATGGTCCAAAAAATGGCAAACATCGGCTTGTTGCATGACAATAATAATAATAATAATAATAATAATAATAATAATAATAATAATAATATTTATTCGCCAAAATACAAAAAATGGGCAAACAAATATGAAAAAACCACAGAAGGCTTGGCCTGAGTATGGATTATATCTTAATAACTAACAATCAATCATATGTGTATAACAGTTATTGCTAATTCTAAAACCAATTAATACAGGGTGTCCGCAAAGTTGGGGTTTTCCTTTTCAGAAACAACTACCCTTGAAATAACAAAGGTAATGTGTATTGAAACGAGAGCGACCAAGTAAAAAAAAATAAAGGAAAAAGTACTCACTCTCCAGTTGACGAGAAGGGGTAAGTACGTCTCTGCCCGAAATCATATCGCTCCAACAGAAAAAAAATGAAATCAGCTGATGCGCTACCGAGCAGACGCAGAAACCACATTGATTGTCTTACACTTAATGGCACATCTTCTTACAAGGAAGGCAAAATGTTGCGTAAAAAGTCTAGGTATTGCATCCCGTCCGATCGATTTCTGAGAATAAATGGTCCAATGAGCATACCGTTCACCATGCCAGCCCAAACATTCACCGAAAATGTTTGTTGAAAATGTGCCCGACGGACAGCGTGCGGATTTTCTACTGACCAAACATGAGTGTTGCGAAAGATATTCACCCCATTAAGCGTGAACGTAGAGTCGTCTGTCACCAATATGCACTTCATAAAGTCCGGATTATTGTCATGTTGATGCAACAACCACTCACAAAACCGCACTCTTGCTGGAAAATCGTCAGGTTGAAGGGCTTGTACACGTTGGACGTGAAACGGATACAGCCCCTCTTCACGCAGCGTTTGCCACACTTCAGTTTTTGATACTTGCACTTCTCTAGCCACGTCTCTAGTGCTTGTTGAGGGATTCTCGTCTACGCGATTACCTCTACACGCGTGACCGTAACCGTCGGTTGAAGGTTGCATACTGACCCCGACCCAGTTCTGTCGTCGGGTTGAGTCAGTGACCTTGTACCAGTCGGTGATGTCGCGGCTACAGGACGGTATTCATATATTTTTGATGTTGCAGAGCCTTTTATCTCGGTTCCCTTAAGACATTGGTGTATATGGTACTGAGAAAAATTGCTTATGTTTTCAAGATCTACACGTCGTGTAAAGGAAAACCCCAACTTTGCGGACACCCTGTATAATTGGAATTTATTAGTTTTAGTTTTCTATACAGGGTGACTTTGAAGTTGAGTCATTAATTTTCAGATAATGATTGTAGAAGGAAGATAAACCAAAATATGTGTGTAAAAATAAAAAAAAAATAAAAAAAAATTTTTACCTTGTTTTATAAAGTATCCTCCCGACAAGTATTTCAGTGCGGACCTGTATTTGATCGTGAGGTCCCCTGTGAGGTCTTAAGTCACCTGATTCACAAGCCCGTTGTACTACATTAACAAAGGCACGAGGGGTTGGTTGCACTCGATTGGGAAACCGATCCGCATAAACATGTGCCATTTTTTATTTCGTTTGAGCCACGCAACACATACCACTAATCACGGACACTAACTGTATACAAATGAATGAGATACCTGTAAAAACATCGTTCCAAATTCTTTCGCTTTTTTGTTTCCGATGCGATGAACCGATACGGCGGATTATATCCATTGTCACCAAACACGACCACATAATATTGTTATTGAGACAGGGCGGTACTCAAACTTCCAAAGGGCTATAACTTTGTTACTTTAATTTTACCAGGAAAATGGTAAAGGAAAAAAACATTTCTTTTGATCAGATCTACTCACTGTTAAAATAAATGACTCAACTTCGAAGTCACCCTGTATAATTATGTATAGTCATTCGCTGCACAGTACAAACCTAGTCTTTCAATTTAAGTATTCTTATTTCGTTTGGTACTACATTATATAATTTAGCTGCTAAAAACTTAAATTATTTTTTGAATAATGTTTTGTGTGGTCTTTGGGTATTAGATGAGCCTATTCGATATCGTGTGTTATGATCGTGTTTATAAGATTTTTTTTCATTACAATACTTATGGTATTAGGTGGTGGCATGTAAGAAATAAAGTTGTCTTGTATCAAGTATAATATACAGGGTGGCGCATCGAAAACGTTACAGACGCATTTACTGGCAGGTCAGTTTTTTTTTTTTGGAAAAACGCTCAGACCCGTCCATTTTGTTTTCAAGGGGGCACAAGTTTGGCAAAAAAGCACGTTAATACGTGCAATGTTTTTTTTCATTACGCTCATGGTCTGTTTAACATTGTGTTATTGAAAATAGCTATTGGAGCGTTTTTTTGTGGCACTAAGTTATTTCTTGAAGAAAGATAAGAATTTAGTACATAGTTTACGTAGTAAATCGTCATAACTGCCGATTTGGTCCCAGAATTTATAATGAGTTTCATACATAGCAGCCACAAAAATTAAATGTTTGGGCTGGTATTTAAGGCGATCATTTAGTTGGTCCTTTTTTCTTACCTGGAAATTTGACCGGTGAAATGTATTTGGAATTACTGGAAGACGCCATAGATCCTGCATTAACAGCCATAATCGAAAATCAGAATGATCGGCGGCACAACTTTTTGGTATTACTAGAAGATCGTGCTACAAAGATACAAAGTTACACCACTGTCTCAAATTAGGCGCTCGTCTTAGATTTGGTTCCTTTCCTCTACCATGAGGTTTGAGCTAAGCGACAACAACCGATACTCCTCTTCGGGTGATTCATAACAACTCCTGTGGGAAATACGAGTGATAGGTGTACATACACACATATTCACAATCAACAAGACAGATGTATATGCCTAATAAATACTCGCGTGGTTATATGGTAGTCCGAGCGAGCGTCACAATGGCAACCTCGGGGGAAATTTTTGCTGAAATATCTGGGATTGTACGCGCGACTGTAGTGCGTATAATAGGCCTTTATGCCTGCTAGGAACACCTTCTACATTGTTTTGCGTGTACAAAGAAAAGACGGCGCTACGGAGGTTGAAGTGGTGGGAAATTATTGCGAAATTGTCACACCAGGCCTCTGCGTGAAAGGTCAAGAGGGTCGCGGCAAATTGAACCGACGACATACTAGCCAAAACTTATACAATTGCAGAATTGTACAGTACATTTAGGTGATTAGAGAACCCAATATGTGTTCTATAATGGTCTCAGTTCTTACACATACATGTCAAGTAATGGTGTATCTCAAGGGTCCAGTTTGGGTCCACTATTATTTGCCTTATACGTCATCTTTGCAGTCTATTATAATTTATATACAGGGTGGCGCATCGAAAACGAAACAGACGCATTTACTGGCAGCTCAGTTTTTGTTTCTGAAATATTCGCAATGTACCGCCGATCATTCTGATTTTCAACAGCCATAGTTAATGCAGGATCTATGGCGTCTTCCACGAATTCCAAATACATTTCACCGGTCAATTTAGCTACAAGTTCAAATTTTCGATGCACGTTACTGTTCTCATGTCGCCCATTAAATATTTCTGCTGTTCCATTAGAGCACTGATTATTTCCGAAAAATATTTCGATAATTTCAATTCTTTCTGCTATGGAATATACCATGGTTAGTTTATGTAATAAAGCGTTACAAGTTATTGTATACTAAGTGACATATAAATCCGAACACCTAGTTTAAATGGTTTTATTTTAATAAAAGTTGGTGAATGTATTTATCTTGCAATGATCTGTCATGATAATGTGGGACATTTCTAAAAATAAACGTTTTGAGAGTCTTTTTTCTTTATCAAGAACCTCAACACTGCCATAATTCATGGAGTGACCTGTGTTGTTAATATGCGATGCCAAAGCACATCTCTCTGGATGTAATCTTTGGTGTGAAGTTATCCAGCCTTTAAGCGACCTAGAAGTTTGGCCTATATACACTAAATTACAGTTGTTGCAATTAATACGATAGACAGTATTGGTTGAATCAAGCAACTGAACCTTATACTTCATTTTGGATAACAAACTGTTGACTGTGAGCACTGATTTACAAGCAAAACGACAATTAAAGGAATTATACAGCCTGATCAATTTTGGTGTTAGTTCTTTGATGTATGGCAAAACAACATAATTAACTCTGGGAATAGGAGTAACCACTGTAGTGCTGTTATTTTCATTAGTTGGAGTAGTAATGGGTGTCTGACATATAAATCCGAACACCCAGTTTAAATGGTTTTATTTTAATAAAAGTTGGTGAATGTATTTATCTTACTGTAAATAACAAGTGAAAAAATGTTCAGCCTTATCAGTTGGACATTCCGGTTTTTATACTGTTTTTTTTAATTCACTAACGCTCTAAAAATGAATATTTCAGCCGCAGTAAAGAATCAACGTTGGCGGATTTTGGTTCTTGACATCCTTTACGATCGGTTACGATGCCTAGAGTACGGAGACCTGTACGATTTCGTCAACTTAGTGAGTTTGATAGGGGCCGTATAGTGGGACTTCGGGAAGCTGGACTAACTTTTCGGGCAATTGCAGTTAGAGTGCAAAGAAGTGTAGACACTGTGGTTAGGTGTTGTCAGGCATGGCTTCGAGAAGGCCGTACGCAAAGAGCAAGGGGCACTGGACGCCGCCGTAGAACAACAGACCGTGAAGATCGCCGCCTAAGATTATTGGCCTTAAGGGACCGTTTCTCCACTACTAGGTCCATTGCAAATGAATGGTTTGCAGAACACGGAAGACCTATTGGCATGCGAAGTGTTTACCGACGAATGAGAAGTTTTGGCTTGTTTTCATACCGGCCACACTGGTTCCTCCTTTTAACTCGAGAACACCGACGTAATCGCCTTGAGTGGTGCAGACAACGGTCACTCTGGGATCAGGAATGGAACAGTATTGTCTTTAGTGACGAGTCTCGATTTTGTTTAGGCATGTACGATGGTCGTGCCAGGGTTAGAAGGCGACGTGGTGAAAGGAGGAATCCACAGTTTTTTGTTAAAAGACATGTTCATCACACTGTTGGAGTTATGGTTTGGGGTGCTATAGCTTATGGTTCCAGGTCACCTTTAATCTTCATCAGAGGTAACATGAACGCGCAGCGTTATATCCACGAAGTTCTAGAACCCCATCTTTTAACCTATCTTGACACCCTGGCAGATCCAACTTTCCAACAAGATAATGCCCGATCACATGTTGCAAGAGTCACAATAGACTTCTTTCAACATAATGATGTCACATTGTTACCATGGCCACCAAGATCTCCCGACTCATCCCCAATTGAGCACGTGTGGGATATGATGGGTAGGAGATTGCTCAATTTGCAACGTCCTCCTCAGACTCTAGAAGCACTTCGAGAGCAGTTGGTGGTTGCCTGGAATGAGATACCACAGGAGGACATGGACCACCTGATCAGAAGCATGCCTAGGCGCTTTGGAGAATGCGTAGCACATCAGGGTGCATCCACACATTATTAAAGGTCAAAGGGCTTTAAAGCAGTGCAATCATTTTGAAATTTGTATCATTTACTTATTATGATTCATTAAGTACTCATACGAAATTTTATTAAAATAAAACCATTTAAACTAGGTGTTCGGATTTATGTGTCACTTAGTATACTATTCCGATAATTAAGATACTGTGACGGTGCTTAGTTTTTGCAACCATCAAACTTCCTTTCAATTGACCGAAGAAAAAAACTGACGACAGGTTCGAAAATGTGTACTCACCTTAAATTGAGTTCCATTTCCAGCATAATATAAATCTCCCTCTACTTACCAACCGAACGGAAAAAAAGTAATACAGACGTCCCCGTTCTGTTCCTTAGTTAAGACAAAGCTGATTACGTACTTAAAAAATCTGACATCTGTACCGAGCGCTCTGCTGCTTCCGGATGCAATCTTTCCCTGGTTTTTATTTTTCTACTGTAAGCGGATTCGGCTTTTCTAAGAGAATTACCTTTTTCCACAATATTGTTATCAATCAGTGACTCCCGCGCGCGTAAGCCAAAAAGGGAAGATGTAAGAATAGCATTAAATAGAAATTAGCTCTTGTGACTATAAAGGAAACTGCATATGACTAATTCCCTCGTATTAATTTCTACCAATCGCAAACGCGCAATTTTGAATTACAAGTGGTTTCTAGATGGAACGATTGCCAGTTGTTGTCACCAGAAATTGCAATACCTTTGATAACGAGTAATTATGGTCTCCTTGGAAAGTAGGATATCATAATTTTGCTTACTCAAAAGCTCAACACAAATATACTAAGTGACATATAAATCCGAACACCCAGTTTAAATGGTTTTATTTTAATAAAAGTTGGTGAATGTATTTATCTTACTGTAAATAACAAGTGAAAAAATTTTCAGCCTTATCAGTTGGACATTCCGGTTTTTATACTGCTTTTTTTTAATTCACTAACGCTCTAAAAATGAATTACGATCGGTTACGATGCCTAAAGTACGGAGACCTGTACGATTTCGTCAACTTAGTGAGTTTGATAGGGGCCGTATAGTGGGACTTCGGAAAGCTGGACTTTCTTTTCGGGCAATTGCAGTTAGAGTGCAAAGAAGTGTAGACACTGTGGTTAGGTGTTGTCAGGCATGGCTTCGAGAAGGCCGTACGCAAAGAGCAAGGGGCACTGGACGCCGCCGTAGAACAACAGACCGTGAAGATCGCCGCCTAAGATTATTGGCCTTAAGGGACCGTTTCTCCACTACTAGGTCCATTGCATAGAATGGTTTGCAGAACACGAAGACCTATTGGCATGCGAAGTGTTTACCGACGAATGAGAAGTTTTGACTTGTTTTCATACCGGCCACACTGGGTCCTCCCTCGAGAACACCGACGTAATCGCCTTGAGTGGTACAGATAACGGTCACTCTGGGATCAGGAATGGAACAGTATTGTCTTTAGTGACGAGTCTCGATTTTGTTTAGGCATGCACGATGGTCGTGCCAGGGTTAGAAGGCGACGTGGTGAAAGGAGGAATCCACAGTTTTTTGTTGAAAGACATGTTCATCACACTGTTGGAGTTATGGTTTGGGGTGCTATAGCTTATGGTTCCAGGTCACCTTTAATCTTCATCAGAGGTAACATGAACGCGCAGCGTTATATCCACGAAGTTCTAGAACCCCATCTTTTAACCTATCTTGACACCCTGGCAGATCCAACGTTCCAACAAGATAATGCCCGACCACATGTTGCAAGAGTCACAATAGACTTCTTTCAACATAATGATGTCACATTGTTACCATGGCCACCAAGATCTCCCGACTTATCCCCAATTGAGCACGTGTGGCATATGATGGGTAGGAGATTGCTCAATTTGCAACGTCCTCCTCAGACTCTAGAAGCACTTCGAGAGGAGTTGGTGGTTGCCTTCAATGAGATACCACAGGAGGACATTGACCACCTGATCAGAAGCATGCATATTAAAATAAAACCATTTAAACTGGGTGTTCGGATTTATATGTCACTTAGTATACTATTCCGATAATTAAGATACTGTGACAGTGCTTAGTTTTTGGAACCATCAAACTTCCTTTCAATTGACTGACGAAGAAAAAACTGATGACAGGTTGGAAAATGTGTACTCACCTTAAATTGAGTTCCATTTCCAGCATAATATAAATCTCCCTCTACTTACCAACCGAACGGAAAAAAAGTAATACAGACGTCCTCGTTCTGTTCCTTAGTTAAGACAAAGCTGATTACGTACTTAAAAAATCTGACATCTGTACCGAGCGCTCTGCTGCTTCCGGATGCAATCTTTCCCTAGTTTTTATTTTTCTACTGTAAGCGGATTTGGCTTTTCTAAGAGAATTACCTTTTTCCACAATATTGTTATCAATCAGTGACTCCCGCGCGTCAGCCAAAAAGGGAAGATGTAAGAATAGCATTAAATAGAAATTAGCTGTTGTGACTATAAGCGAAACTGCATATGACTAATTCCCTCGTATTAATTTCTACCAATCGCAAACGCGCAATTTTGAATTACAAATGGTTTCTAAAGTGTATCTAACGAAGCTACAAAGTAATCGTAAACAGTGGTTGATTCGTGATCAACGCGTGATCGGTAGCCATGGCGCTCTGTCGGCCTCTTCCTGATTGGCTTGTAGCGACGAGCCTCCAGACAAGGTTGCCACGCTCGACGAGCTTTCGCCAAAGTGGTTGATCACATTCGCATGGATCACAAATCAATCTGTTGGTGCAATACGTGCAATAACTGTTGTAAAGGACATTATATAACAATAAATGGCATCACAAAGGTATATTCCAATTTGATTTGCAGCAAATTATGAACGGCATATACGGAGATGCGAAAACAAGCTCAAAAAGGTGAAGAAAATTTTTGTGCAATCTTTATAGTTAAATTTTTCCTAAGAGATAGCATCAGTGAGGGAATTTTTTTCTATTGTCTTATTTTTCACATTAATGCGATGTCGAGGTATGTGGCGCTATCGCAATTGAAAATAAGGTTTCGATAATCCTTCCACAAAGTTTCGATGAGTACATCTGAAATAACCTTGAGATATTCTTCAGGGAAATACAAAAATCTCCTTTTGTGTTTTTTTGTGCAGATTTATCTATTAAAATCCTATCCGCAATCTATTTTCCGTGTTACACACCTTCAACCGAATGTATGCCATTATGCATATATGATATTACCGTTTCCAACTTTCACCAAGGTTAATAGGAACCATAACAGCTCGCTACCTTTCCCCCCTATAAGAATATCGATTTGTAGCCTCACATTTCAAGGTTAGACTTCTTGTAATGTTTCTGTTCAACATTCGGCGATTTCTGACAATTTTCCCAATAAAACATGATCATTGTGACATTAAGCCTGGCAACGCTGCATAGTAGAGGGAACTCTCAGCGTCACGTTGATGGTTCGTCACCACGCACAGGATTGTAATCAGTTACGGATACCCGTTTATGAGCGCGAACGTTTTATGCACGTCTTGACTTGATTTCTCTTGCGGAAATTTAATATTAGTCTAAAATGTCTGTCACAGTGAAGTGGTTGAAATCAGCTTAACGCCACCCAGAAAAAGGGCTAAAAAGCTTCATCTTAGCGCAGGTGAAAAACAAATTATTCTAAATATCTACAAGAACCAGATGCAAGAGAATAGTGGATTGGCTATAGAAAATATCGTATGTAAGGTTGCTGAAATTTCTGGAGTAGGTCGATCAAGTGTTTACAAAATCTTGAAGGAATATAGACAAAATCACTCACTATCTGAGCCAAAAACATATCCAGCGAGAAAAAAAAATCATCGAAAAAATAGATGACTTTGACAAAAGTGCCATTAGAAGAAAAGTACATCACTTTTTCTTCAGGAATGAAATGCCTACAATAGATAAAATATTGAAGCAAGTGAATGATGATGAGGACCTGCCAAATTTTAAAAGATCTACGTTCCATAAGCTGTTGAAAGAACTAGACTTTCGATTTTTGAAAAGAGGAAGGAATAGTTTATTGATAGAAAAGGAGGAAATTGTTATCTGGAGGAGAGAATACCTTAGAAAAATTAGGCAATTCCGCGCTGAAGGAAGAAAAATTTATTATTTAGACGAAACATGGGTGAACGCGGGGCATACGCAGGGAAAGGTTTGGGTAGACAGATCTGTGAGGTCCTCAAGGCAGGCTTTTTTAGATGGCCTTTCGACGGGATTGAAAAATCCTGCAGGTAAGTTTCGAAGTATATGAACTTTTTTGGATGCAGATAATTCATTTTCTGATGAAATCAATGATTTGGAAGCTCCGAACTCAGTTTTGCTATCTCATCCAAGTTTCTGAGTATTTCCTTCACCCAAAAACTAATCTAAGACCCTATCCTACACTAACCTAAAAAGAGTAAGTTGCTTAATTTCGTCATTTAGTGCGCTCGCTGAGAAGTAAAATAACTAATTACTTTCAGGCAAGGGAAAACGCCTGATCATTTGCCGCATAGGTAGCGTAGATGGATTTGTTCCTGAAGCATTGTGGGCATTTGAATCCAAAAAAACTGGAGACTATCACGAAGAAATGGATGGTAACTCGTTTGAAAATTGGTTCAAAAAAATTTTGCCGACACTTGATGATAACGCAATTATTGTGATGGATAATGCCCCGTACCACTCCAGAAAATTGGAAAAAATTCCAACAATGGCCACCAAAAAGGCAGACATTCAACTGTGGCTGGTCTCAAAGAAGATCGACTTCGACCAAACAATGGTCAAAGCTGAGCTGATAAATATAGTCAAGCGACATAAGTATAAATATGATTTAAAAATTGTTGACGAAATGGCCAAAAACCAAAATAAAACGATTCTCAGGCTGCCTCCTTATCACTGCGAACTGAATCCTATCGAGTTGATTTGGGCCGACATCAAGCAATACGTGGCATCAAATAACAGCACTTTTAAGTTTTCTGACCTTAAAAAACTGTTTGATGTTGCTGTCGATAGAATTACGCCAGCAAAATGGAGAACATGTATTGACCATGTCCAAGAGAAGGTTGAAACCAAAATGTGGGATATGGACAATATCATTGACACCCAAGTTGAACCCCTTATAATTGACATCAACAATTCTGATGATTCAAGCTCCTCGGAATACAGCATACAAACCGATTGATACCATTAAGACTGGCAGTTTAACAGGCTTTTTGGCAAGACAGGTAAGTTCATTATCGACTGCAATCAAAGTGTAAGTTTCTAGTTATTAATGTGGAAATTCCAAATTTATAATTACACAAAAATTAGGGTTAATTTAGGAGTTCCAAAGCATAATAGTACCATTTTGACCTTCTTCCTATTTCTCATGTAAATTTTAATAGCAATCAAACTAACAAACTTTATGGAGTCTGTAATAAACTTTTGTACTACTACTACTACGTCTGTAGTTTCTATTTGCTCAAAAAAATTTGCTCTGCATTGTGAATAGAAGGTTGATTTGTAAATATTATTGGGTATATATGTAAGTTAATAATAAAATATGAACAATTTCAATTGAGATGGTACACAAGTTTTTTTCGTGTGCGTTTTAGTAACATTTTGCTGAAATGGTGAATACAGAATTTTTTGCACTGATTCCTAATGTCGAAATATGATTAGAAAGGCGTGGTATATTCCTGATAATTTACTATGCCTTTGATAGAATTTACAGCAACACATATCTTGTACAACATTTTTTGATAGATCAGTCACAATAGCTTGATACGGCCCTGTAGCGTCTCCTACGGTTAACTTCTTGATCAGGTGCAATACGGGTGTATATGTTTGATTTTACTTTGTTTCTTCGATGGATACAGTTTAGATGGAACAATTGCCAGTTGTTGTCACCAGAAATTGCAATACCTTTGATAACGAGTAATTATGGTCTCCTAGGAAAGTAGGATATCATAATTTTGCTTACTCAACAGCTCAACACAAATATGTATTTTTTTTAATTCTTCCAACTTACAAAATGAAAATTTTGATTTGTTTCCCGAAAAATTGGGAGAACACGAAAACCGGCATTTTCGCTGATTTTCTTCAAATTTGGACGCCTTTGATCAGGAAATAGTTGGCTAATACAGTGAACCTACTATATGGATGTGTTTTTACTTTATTTTCAGTTTCCTTGTCAAAATAATGATGTCTTTCCCGAAAAATCTCCAAAATGCGGAAAACCCCATTTCCACAGATTTTTCTCGAATTTTGAGGATATCGTAATTAAGCTGACTTCAAGCCTTAGCTTAACTTAATTGTATTTTTATACATTTGTGAATCCTGGCGCGAAAACTTATGAAAAAAAATTCGTATTGTCGCTGATTTTTTTTTTAATTTTTGACGTTTTATGTCAGTAAAAGAATAGTTGGATACGTCAAAATCTTGCAAATATGCGTGGTTTGATTTGAGCCGGCAAAGTTATAATATTCTGCTTTAAAAGTATGTGAAATTGTAAAAATCGGTGGTTTTTTCGATTTTTTGTTATTTTCCCGGCGAAAGTCGATTAGGCTGTTAGTGGATCTGAAAACCACGCAAGAAAGCATTCATATATGTTCATGTTTCCAGAATTTTTATCACTCAACCAAAAATTCGAAAACGATTAAACATTTTTTTCCTTGGTTGGTTCAACAATATGGTTCTCGCATTTTTTTCAGGCACAAGAAATTTTTTATTTTGAAAAACGAATCTGCCATTGGAAACGTTGTTCTTTAAGCTATTTTTTCTCCATACTCGTGATTTTTTTCCTACGCGAAATCCACTTTTGCACTCCCAGCCCGTTTAGAAACTTGGTAACTGCTCCTTGTACGAGCGATGTCTTTTAAGTTTTGCATATGGAAATAAAACAACACGGTAGGTAGTTTCAAATGACTTTATTGTTTTTCGAAGTATTCTCCTTGAAGATTAATACACATCCGCATGCGATCGAACCAATTTTCGAAGCACATATCCCACTCGTTTGATGGCAGATCCAAAACGGCATTTTTGAATGCGTCAACTGCTTCTTCTGGTGACTGGAACGATTGACCACGCAGCCTGTTCTTAATTTTCGAGAAAGTAAAGAAATCGATGACTTGTTGGATTTTCTTCACCTTGGAACGCCAAAACAGCCGACTATCGCTTATTATCTGGTTCATAACAGTAAATCCACGATTCATCACCACTAACAACGCTGTAGACATTTTTTGAGTTTCCGGTCAATCGTTTTTGGATACCAGTTATCCCTGACTGCTTTCTGCTCTTCAGTCAACAGGTGGGGTATCCAACGAGAAACTAATTTTCTTACTCCTAACTCTTCATGTAAAATTGCGCACAGCACACGAAGGCTATATCACTAGTTTTAACGCGGTTCCGTTCGCAAACAGCGCAAAAATCAGATCAACAGGAATGTCTTTAACTTCAGTATAAATTTATATAATTCAAACGCAGTCCGTATATCCGCGATTTCGAAGATGCTTTGATGAAGAGAATCAATAGTAAGACGAGCTTAAAAGAACTTAAATATCGGATATCCCGAAATAAAGCTGGAAAGTTGAGCTTCTTACCGCGGAATTTTTCTCTTTTAAATCATTTAGTTTTCCAACATTATCTGGAATTTTGTTAATCTCATTGAGAATGCTAGAATGATTCTTTAAGAGGATGAAAACTTTCCCAGCTGAAGATTCTTTTCTTATATTCAGGTTTATTCTGTAAAACAGATGACTAATATTTCCGTACAAGTAATGATGTCCCATAATTAAGGCCAGATTTGAATTATCCGTTATGTTTGGGGTAAATTGTAGGCAGCCCTGAGAAAGAACAGTTGACAGGTTATGGTTATACGATACAACAACGTGTTGTTATTATTGAACAATATTTCAAAAATACGGTCCGCAATTAAATTTTATACAAAATATGGCCGGAATAGAGTTTTAACTTCGTCAACTGAAGGGAAACTGGATCAGTTGTAGACGCTAAACACACCGCTCGTACAAAAGCAAGGCGTCTACGTCGATGCCGTGCGTGAGAGTCAGGAACGTCAAGTCGGCGTCGTGACAAGAATTGCAAACTTCAAGAAACTCTCTAGAGCAGGCCTCTCCAACTCGAGCACTTGGTGCTGGTGCGCTCCGGTGCTGAACCCAGCGGCACCGGTGCCGTTCCCCCTCCACCTCGACCGCACAGCCGTCGCGACAGAGAGAAACATATTAGCCGACTGTCTCTCGGGCGCGGGCCATTTCTTAGTAGGACAAGTCAAAGTGGACAGGTTTTTTAGCGTCTCAACGTGCATCTTTTTTAAACGATGTCATTCAATCCTGCATGGAAGAAGCCTATTTTTTGTAAATACTGATGGAAAGCAAAATGTTTAATTTATCACACGGTATTGAGGCCAGCCCTTCTCAGTTCTGAAGAGGTAATTATTAATTTGGTCGTAGTTGATTATTATTAATGGTGTAGTAATGCAAGTTATATTGTTGCGTTGAAAATCGCAAAAAGTGGGAGACCGTTTACCGACGTTGCACTTGTCAAAGAATGCTTAGGGAGTGTGCAGAAATATTGTGCCCATCTCCTGAAAGCAACTTTGAGACAATTAGTATCTATATCCGAGCAAACAATTTCTTGTTGAATACTTGGACTTGGTGCAGATTTAAAAGAACAACTGTTATCGGAAGCACAAGGTTTTACTGGGCCAGTGAAAATAAAAGTACGCGACGCTGGGCTACCTCCGATATCATCGGTACACTGCATATTAATCAGGAACAACTATGTGCAAAAACCTTCCGTAATTTCAAATCTGTTATGGATGTAGTAATAACATGTGTCAATTTCTGCAGAAAGCAAGGTCTTAACCACGGCAGTTTGAAGTATTTTTCAAAGACCTGGAAGCAAGTTACGGTGACATACCCTTTTGTGTTTCGCGCTGGTTAAGCTGCACAAAAGTCCTGAAGATTTTTTTTTTGATGTATTATTTTTATCTATTTGCATTGCCCGCTATAGCTTTCAGTCGGTACGACAGAAACTTCTGGCGGAAATCAGTTTGTCACTCCATGTTTTTCCAAATGAGCCTAAAATTTCCATCAAACGTTCTAGGCTTCATTGGATTCGATGAAATTCTCTTGTCACGCTGTATCTTTAAGTCGGTATGACAGGCACTTCTGGCTACTACTGAGCTCTTCTTGTTCATTTACTTCAAAACCACATATTATGACTAAATTTAGTCGAATCCGCGATGAAGGTATACTCAATGCCACCAGCTCCCGGGTCATTTCTATTCGCAGGGTGCTACGGTTAGCACAACACCTTCCTCGCGATGCGTATGCCGCTGCCTAATCTCTCCCCCACCTTCACGGACTCACCCCGCAGCACTGTGCTGCGAGCGGTGCTCGGCGCTGCACTTGTAGCACCAGAGTTGGAGAGGCCTGCTCTAGAGCGTGTGCTCACAAAAGATACTTCTCTCTAAGCCAAAATCCAGCAGAAGCCTAATGACGATGAACAGCAAAGCGAGTTCGTGGAATGGATTAGTGAACATCAACAAGTGGATGCTGATTTTTCGAGCAAAATCATCCTAAGCAATGAAGCACAATGGCTTTGTTAATATTGCCATATTTGGGGTTCGGAGAGTCCAAGTATGATTGTCGAAAAACGATTACACCCACAACGTGTCACTGTTTGGTGCTGATTTTAGGCATCATCGGACCATACCTTTTTGAAAATAAAGCTGGTGAAGCAGTAACTGTTGCTCGATATCGCGACATGATAACACAGTTCTTTCTACTGAAATTGGATTCTATGGATGTGTCCAATACGTGGTTTCGACAAGACGGTGCCACATACCATAAACCAAGTGAAACAATTCAATTACTGCATGGGACGTTTCCTGGTCGTGTATTTTCTCGTTTTGGTGATCACAATTGGGCCCCTAGATCGTGTGATTTAACACCATTGGATTTCCTCTTATGGGATCATTTAAAGTCAAAGGTCTATGTCATACGCCCACAACCAGCCGAGTGTTGCAAGAGAAAATTAAACGATGAATCAACGAAATTCAGCCACCATTATGCAAAAGACAAATACACAACCCTATCCTAAGTACTTTGTGGTTCAGTAAAAATAACAATCTAAATACTTTTTGAAACTTGCGTTAATTTTGGGACACCCGTTATAAGAACATGTTGCAGGACACATATACACTACATACGAATGGCACAGAGATAAGAGAATGGAAACTCGACATCTACGTGTATTACTTACGGCCTTACTCGTGTCTTATTTTGATTCGGAATATTGAATTTACCTCATACAGATGTCTTATAGTCCGGGATCTGTATTGACAGACTTTTAAAACTTTTTTGAAAAAGTTCTAAAAAATCTCATCTTTGAACAGCAATATGGATTTCAAGAAGCAAAGTCAACTCAAATGCACAACAACCAACATTTACAAGAATATTGATAGTAACAAGCCAACAGCATGCATTTTTGTAGACTTAGCCAAAGCATTGGACAGCATTAAGCATGTAAAAAGTATTTATTAAAAACCTTGGGAAATTTAGGATTTCGTGGATCCACTTACCAACTCATGGAAACTTATTTGAAGGATAGAAAACAATGTGTGAACATTTTCAGAACACTAAGTGAAAATATGGCAGTTGGATGTGGAGTTCTGCAAGGAACCGAATTAGGACCAATCCTGTTTGATTTGTATATTAATGATCTTTTAAATGATGGAGAAACTACTGGTTAAGCTGATGACACAGCGTTTGTTTATTGAGACAAAGATCGGGATTATTTAGGTAACAACATTGTTTTAGGTTTTGAACTGATATTCCTGAAATTTTTAACAACTCCAAATTAAATCGTTGAATATCTACGAATACAACAATGAGTTGATATTATCAAATATTTAGGGTATTTATAGCTAACCGTTGAACATTTAATAAAAAATTAAGATACCTCACTGCGAAAATCAGACATTCCAGCAGTTTTTTGAGCAAACAATATCTACACATGATTTATCATGTCCTTGTTCAATCATTACCATCTTACGGAACCTTAGCTTCGTGTGGAGTCATGAATTATTATTTTTTATTAATAAAATAACAAATTAAAGCTAGACAAATACTTTTACTTAAACAATTTAATAGAAATTAAGTTGTTTTTCTTGGAGCAGGTAAACTCACTTCAATACTTCACTAATTTTAAGTAAACTAGTGTACTCAATCCAAATAAACGGTTTAATGAATTATAATGGGTGATTTTTTTGCTAGTATCTTTTTGGCAACACCGTTTTTGACAGATGACGCGTGAATCGTGTTTTGTGTCATTGTCAAACTTGTTCAGTTCGGTCTATAATTTAACCATGAATCGACTTACGAACGAACAACGCTTGCAAATTATTGAATTTTACTATCAAAATTCATGCTCGGTCAAGAGAGTGCATCGAGCACTGCTTCCAATTTATGGGCAATTTGGTCGGCCTACTGAGGGAGCTATTCGGAAGCTTGTGACTAAATTTCGAACCCAGTTGTGTTCAGCGCCGAAGCTCATTTCTGGTTGAATGGATACGTTAACAAGCAGAATTGCCGCATCTGGAGTGAATACCAGCCAGAAGCATTGCAAGAGCTACCAATGCATCCCGAAAAAATGACTGTTTGGTGTGGATTATGGGCCGGTGGCATCATCGGCCCGTACTTCTTCAAAGACGACAATGGCCGGAACGTAACTGTGAATGGCGAGCGCTACCGTGCGATGATAACAAACTTTTTTTTGCCCGAAATGGAAGAGCTGGACTTGGCTGACATGTGGTTTCAACAAGACGGTGCCACATGCCACATCGCACACGAAACAATGGCCTTATTGAGAGGCGAGTTCGGTGAACAGTTTAACTCACGTTTGGGACCCGTCAATTGGCCGCCTAGATCGTGTGATTTAACGCCGTTGGACTATTTCTTGTGGGGCCATGTTAAGGCTAGTGTCTACAGGGATAAACCAGCAATGATTGACGCACTGGAAGCCAATATTGAAGCATTAATTCGTGAGATACCGGCCGATATTTTGGAGAGAGTGTGCCAAAATTGGACCTTGCGCATGGGCCATCTAAAGCGGAGCCGCGGCCAACATTTACATGAAATAATCTTTAAACATTAAATTATATCGACCGTTCTATCGACTCAAATAAAGATTTTAACATTTTTTCAAATTTTAAGTGTTTTTTTTAAATCAAATCCTATACCTTTTAAAAAATCACCCATTATTAAACGATTGCGTTTTGATTTAATCAAACTAGTTTCATGGATTCTTGAAGCTTGTGTCAATACGACGTATGTTTAGAGCGAGCGGATACGTAGCAACTGCCGTTTCGTCCCTGGACTCTCAAGATCCGCACCGGCAGCTTCGTTTTGAGCTTCTCATACAGTTCCTTAACCGGAGCGGAGTGCCGACTCCGGGAAGCGATCTCCGGAGCTCCGCAGTCGGACGGAGAGCCGTATCTTCCGGTTGTCACATGCAAATTGCCCGAATCAGACCTATTTTACACTCTAATGGAGTTTAAATAAACCAATTACTTTCGCGCGCGCAACCGAGCACACTCGAAGGGCTGCGCAACTCTTTGATAAGGCGAAAGAAGTTCATAATTGGGTTTCGAGGGGCCGATGCTATTGATTACGGAACGAGATACTTGATGACGGATAAAAGATATCATCTAGGTCTATATTTATATTTATAGTTGACACTCGGATGATGATTGTTACTCAAGTTAAGCGGTACTCAGATTATCAGAAATTAGATGGATCTCTTGTTCTAAAAATGTTCATTATCCGTAATGATTTTTTTAATTTTTTCTAACTACGTATAAATTATTCTCTTCAATATTCGATTTTTATTCAAAGTAATACACTATTAAACTTATTTGCTTGAAAATAGCAAACCACGTGCTTGTTTAATCAAACACTTCAATTAGTTTAGGTAATTTAGTTTATGTAGGAAAGGAACACTTAAAACAATTAAACATTCTAATAAAAATAATTAAACCGTTTATTTGAATCGAGGATTCGTCTATATTTAAGTTAATTAAGGGCATTTATACCAAACATGTGCTTAACATATCCTCGATGAGTTTTTCTTTTATATTGTATATGTATATACAGGGTGGCGCATCGAAGACGCATTTACTGGCAGCTCAGTTTTTTTTTTTGAAAAACGCTCAGACCCGTCGATTTTGTTTTCGAGGGGGACACAAGTTTGGCCGAAAATCACGTTAACACGTGCAGCTCCCTGGGCGGGGGTGACACCAACCCTAAAATCTTAAATGGAAAGGGGGGTCGAGTGATACCTTATTTTAAAGGTCTTTCAATTCCCTTTATAATGATGCAAAACACATGAGCTTCAGTTCAGTAGTTTTGACGATTTATTGATTTACGATCATAACACACGATATCGAATAGGCTCATCTAATATCCAAAGACCACACAAAACATTATTCAAAAAATAATTTAAGTTCTTAGCAGCTAAATTATATAATGTAGTACCAAACGAAATAAAAATAATTAATTTTGGAAAAAAAATTAGACGAAAATTGAAAGACTGGGTTTGTACTGTGCAGCGAATGACTATACATAATTATGGTGACTTCGAAGTTGAGTCATTTATTTTAACAGTGAGTAGATCTGATCAAAAGAAATGTTTTTTTCCTTTACCATTTTTCTGGTAAAATTAAAATAACAAAGTTATAGCCCTTTGGAAGTTTGAGTACCGCCCTGTCTCAATCACAATATCATGTGCTCGTGTTTGGCAACAACGGATATAATCCACCTTATCGGTTCATCGCATCGGAAACAAAAAAGCGAAAGAATTTGGAACGATGTGTTTACAATGTTTCATTCAGTTCAGTTATACGTACATACAGTCAGTGTCAGTCGCGTGTAAATAGTGTCTGTTGCGTGGCTCAAACGAAATAAAAAATGGCACATGTTTATGCGGATCGGTTTCCCAATCGAGTGCAACCAACCCCTCGTGCCTTTGTTAATGTAGTACAACGGGCTCGTGAATCAGGTGACTTAAGACCTCACAGGGGACCTCACGATCAAATACAGGTCCGCACTGAAATACTTGTCGGGAGGATACTTTATAAAACAAGGTAAAAAATTTTTTTTATTTTTTTTTATTTTTACACACATATTTTGGTTTAGAAAACTAAAACTATAAAATCCCAGTTATATTAATAGTTTTTAGAATTAACAATAATTGTTATACGCATATGATTATTGTTAGTTATTAAGATATAATGCCTCATTTTTCAGATGAGACCAGTCATTGCCTTCGTATAATCTTTCACTATTATCTTCAAAACTGGTTATTTTGGCAACACAATTAATTTCGAAAGTATCGTTTAAATGAATATCAAATAACAGTGGACCTAAAGCTGTTCCTTGCGGGACACCACACTCGATATACATTTCCTTGCTGAATGATCTGGATATTTGGACGGATTTTGTGTGGTTTGACAGGTAATTCTTGATCAGAAAGTATGATTTTCCTCTAAAACCAATTCTCTCCAATGTTTCTAATAATTTACGATTGACTGTGTCGAACGATTTCTTTAAATCATCAAAAATGCTAATAAGGGGAATTATTTTATCAACATTCTGATGTAAGTATGCCCAGTAACTCAGTATTTTGTTTTGATAAATTATATCCAGCAAATATACTAAGTGACATATAAATCCGAACACCCAGTTTAAATGGTTTTATTTTAATAAAAGTTGGTGAATGTATTTATCTTGCTGTAAATAACAAGTGAAAAAATGTTCAGCCTTATCAGTTGGACATTCCGGTTTTTATATATATTTTAATAAAATTTTGTATAAGTATTTAATGAAGCATAATAAGTAAATGATAAAAATTTCAAAATGATTGCACTGCTTTAAAGCCCTTTGACCTTTAATAATGTGTGGATGCACCCTGATGTGCAACGCATTCTCCAACGCGCCTAGGCATGCTTCTGATCAGGTGGTCAATGTCCTCCTGTGGTATCTCATTGCAGGCAACCACCAACTCCTCTCGAAGTGCTTCTAGAGTCTGAGGAGGACGTTGCAAATTGAGCAATCTCCTACCCATCATATCCCACACGTGCTCAATTGGGGATAAGTCGGGAGATCTTGGTGGCCATGGTAACAATGTGACATCATTATGTTGAAAGAAGTCTATTGTGACTCTTGCAACATGTGGTCGGGCATTATCTTGTTGGAAAGCCGGATCTGCCAGGGTGTCAAGATAGGGTAAAAGATGGGGTTCTAGAACTTCGTGGATATAACGCTGCGCGTTCATGTTACCTCTGATGAAGATTAAAGGTGACCTGGAACCATAAGCTATAGCACCCCAAACCATAACTCCTACAGTGTGATGAACATGTCTTTCAACAAAAAACTGTGGATTCCTCCTTTCACCACGTCGCCTTCTAACCCTGGCACGACCATCGTGCATGCCTAAATAAAATCGAGACTCGTCACTAAAGACAATACTGTTCCATTCCTCATCCCAGAGTGACCGTTGTCTGCACCACTCAAGGCGATTACGTCGGTGTTCTCGAGTTAAAGGGAGGACCCAGTGTGACCGGTATGAAAACAAGCCAAAACTTCTCATTCATCGGTAAACACTACGAATGCCAATAGGTCTTCCGTGTTCTGCAAACCATTCATTTGCAATGGACCTGGTATTGGAGAAACGGTCCCTTAAGGCCAATAATCTTAGGCGGCGATCTTCACGGTCTGTTGTTCTACGGCGGCGTCCAGTGCCCCTTGCTCTTTGCGTACGGCCTTCTCGAAGCCATGCCTGACAACACCTAACCACAGTGTCTACACTTGTTTGCACTCTAACTGCAATTGCCCGAAAAGAAAGTCCAGCTTCCCGAAGTCCCACTATACGGCCCCTATCAAACTCACTAAGTTAACGAAATCGTACAGGTCTCCGTACTCTAGGCATCGTAACCGATCGTATAGGATGTCAAGAACCAAAATCCGCCAACGTTGATTCTTTATTGCGGCTGAAATATTCATTTTTAGAGCGTTAGTGAATTAAAAAAAAAAACCGGAATGTCCAACTGATAAGGCTGAACATTTTTTCACTTGTTATTTACAGTAAGATAAATACATTCACCAACTTTTATTAAAATAAAACCATTTAAACTAGGTGTTCGGATTTATATGTCACTTAGTATATGTAACTGTCCAATCTCAAAATAAATGTAGAATACATACGCCCCAATCAGTTTACACCGCATAAATGATGCTTAGCCGATATCGTGTTTCCCATTTGAAAGTACGTTTTAAATCATTCTCTGAAAATAACGTCCCAATGTTGCAAACTATCTCTATTAATCGTCGGAGATTCTAACTCTGATGCAGATATACTGATAGTTTGTATAAACTGCCAGGCGTCTACAAGTTTATCGAAACTCTCAACTAGCCCTATGTTAAAGTCAGCAAAAGTGCTGCTAGGTTAGCGTGTCCCTCGGTTGTCATAAAATCAAATTGGCCGCATAAGGCGGAATCGTACTTCTTGCTCTGATCAAGTTTGAATAAACCAATTATTTTCCACGCGCTGCGAATTTCGGGATACACGGTCCGTGAAAGGCGAGAAGCTAATTGATTCGGGAAGCGGGCTATTAGAGCAAATGCAAAGCTCGGATTTCCACGCTTAGTTTTGATATTCGGTTATAGCTCTAAGCATGGCTCGCCGATTGATTTACAACAATATATACAGATACTGAGATATAGATGCTTGCATCAAAACTCACGCAGAGTTTAAATTGAATAGAAAACGCTGTATTTTATTAAATCATAGGGTATCGCTGTGTATGAAATTATACTTGAAGATTTAAAAGATGTACATTTTCGAAATGATTTCAAAAGAAATTGGAAAAAGTGGCTACATTCTATATCTAGGACTGAAAATCTTAAACTTATGAATACAAAAATCAAGTAAATACATAATCAACTGTGACAAATTTTTGGTCCATGCACAGGCAATGCCTCCTATTGGGCCTGATTGTATTCTATATTTATTTACCCATGTTATTCTCTTTGTACATTGAGTGAATAAATATACTAAGTGACATATAAATCCGAACACCCAGTTTAAATGGTTTTATTTTAATAAAAGTTGGTAAATGTATTTATCTTACTGTAAATAACAAGTGAAAAAATGTTCAGCCTTATCAGTTGGACATTCCGGTTTTTATACTGCTTTTTTTTTAATTCACTAACGCTCTAAAAATGAATATTTCAGACGCAGTAAAGAATCAACGTTGACTGACTTTGGTTCTTGACATCCTTTACGATCGGTTACGATGCCTAGAGTACGGAGACCTGTACGATTTCGTCAACTTAGTGAGCTTGATAGGGGCCGTATAGTGGGACTTCGGGAAGCTGGACTCTCTTTTCGGGCAATTGCAGTTAGAGTGCAAAGAAGTGTAGACACTGGGGTTAGGTGTTGTCAGGCATGGCTTCGAGAAGGCCGTACGCAAAAAGCAAGGGGCACTGGACGCCGCCGTAGAACAACAGACCGTAAAGATCGCCGCCTAAGATTATTGGCCTTAAGGGACCGTTTCTCCACTACCAGGTCCATTGCAAATGAATGGTTTGCAAAACACGGAAGACCTATTGGCATGCGAAGTGTTTACCGACGAATGAGAAGTTTTGGCTTGTTTTCATACCGGCCACACTGAGTCCTCCCTTTAACTCGAGAACACCGACGTAATCGCCTTGAGTGGTGCAGACAACGGTCACTCTGGGATCAGGAATGGAACAGTATTGTCTTTAGTGATGAGTCTCGATTTTGTTTAGGCATGCACGATGGTCGTGCCAGGGTTAGAAGGCGACGCGGTGAAAGGAGGAATCCACAGTTTTTTGTTGAAAGACATGTTCATCACACTGTTGGAGTAATGGTTTGGGGTGCTATAGCTTATGGTTCCAGGTCACCTTTAATCTTCATCAGAGGTAACATGAACGCGCAGCGTTATATCCACGAAGTTCTAGAACCCCATCTTTTACCCTATCTTGACATCCTGGCAGATCCAACTTTCCAACAAGATAATGCCCGACCACATGTTGCAAGAGTCACAATAGACTTCTTTCAACATAATGATGTCACATTGTTACCATGGCCACCAAGATCTCCCGACTTATCCCCAATTGAGCACGTGTGGGATATGATGGGTAGGAGACTGCTCAATTTGCAACGTCCTCCTCAGACTCTAGAAGCACTTCGAGAGGAGTTGGTGGTTGCCTGGAATGAGATACCACAGGAGGACATTGACCACCTGATCAGAAGCATGCCTAGGCGCGTTGGAGAATGCGTAACACATCAGGGTGCATCCACACATTATTAAAGGTCAAAGGGCTTTAAAGCAGTGCAATCATTTTGAAATTTTTATCATTTACTTATTATGCATCATTAAGTACTTATACAAAATTTTATTAAAAAGTACTTATACAAAATTTTATTAAAATAAAACCATTTAAACTGGGTGTTCGGATTTATATGTCACTTAGTATAATAACTTTTTACCTCGCATTCTTAGTTTTCCACCCTGTACGGAAGGCAAACAAATTCAGTTCAGCTATGATCTTAGCACCAGCATAAGATAAATGCACCAGCAAGTGTCCACTAAAGCGGCTCAACTTGACCCACTGCGAATACGAAGCTTAATTCGTGCAGCGTTTCGAGATGCCCAACACGAACGAAATGACAAACTGCGCGGATTATCTGGAAGGAAATATCTGTAATAACAATCCATCCGGAGCTTAGCCGTACTCAAGATCTGCGAACGAGGAAAGCTACTCACACACAGTCTCTCACACTTCGGTTTTTTATTACTTACATATGGGACGTGACAGGACTGCGGTCATAAGACGAATCAAATATATCAGTTTAAGCGGGATATCCTGCACCAGTCCGGACTGAGTGTGTCAATTTAACATATTTATCTCTAGGATTATCGTCGGAGATACTGTCTGAAGCGCGGTGGGTAAGTTGAAAGTTTCCAGCGATTTATCCGGCTTTTATAGCGTCTAGGAAATTTCGAACTGATACTATCCTTCGAATTGTCTGGTTTTTGAACGCAGTTGTCCAAATGCAAGAAGCGGTCAACGATTTATTTTATGCCCCGCACGGGTATCACGATTTTTCTTGACATTATGTAGGTTTTTCCACAAGATATTAACTTAGCACTTAGTTGTACGTGTTGCCTAAATGTCATGAGGGTGTTATCAACCTTTGGCTATGATGTGATGTAAAATCTGATTCAGGTCCTTCAAAAACGCAGGGAACTCATATATGCTGTAGAAGGTGTTAGATAAAAGCATCCTCTTAAGGTGCTTTTTGAAGTGCATAACATTATCTATTTGTTTAAGAGATTCTGGTAAATTATTGTATATTCGTGTACCAGCATATCCAGGCGACTTTTCGTGAGTAGTTATGCTTACCTAAGCAAAATTGGTTCTTATTCCTCGTGTTAATCATGAAAATGTAAGTTTTTTTTCAAAGTGCATTTGTTTTTATGAGTATAGGATAGTAGTTTTAGTAAATAAATTGAAGAGACGGTCAAAAGTTGATATTTCTTAAAATAGTCCCTAGAGGACGCCCTGAACGATAATGTCTCTGACTCTTTTTTGTGTGATGAAGACTCCATCGATAGTTGAGACCTGTCCCCAGACAACAATATTATATGACACGATCGAGTATACAGGGTGTCCCAGAACTCGACGTCAAGCCGAAACCGGGTGATAGGCAAAGTGATAACAGCTATCAGAAAAATATTTAAAAAAATTTTATGTACGTGTTTTGAAAATTATAGGTCTTTGAAAAAATATAGGAATGTCACACCCTACGGCAGTCTGTCAACTCCTGTTGCTACAAATATTAACTTTTTTTTTGATTTTATTTTTACAATGTAATGATGAATAATGCATCTTCAAACTGGTGTCTCAACCTTACTGCCAACTTTTCTCGTTCAGGAAAAATTGCCACTTATTTCCCAACCAAGTATTCCAAAGTAAAACTTTGCTCAACTTTAACTGGCTGTACTGGAAAAAAGTGTACTACGAGAGTTTGCCAAGTAAACTTAAAATTTGGCGCATTTAATAAGGATTCCAAAATGGTATAACACTTAGAAGATTACTCGTTAACTTATGCACAATTTTTATTTGAAGAAAAACTGATGAAAATTTTTCAAAATTTCCTAATTAAACAGCGATTATGAAAACGCACAAGGACCCTTAAGAATAACTGTTTGCACAACAGTGGGCGTCATAATTACAGCAAATGCTCAAACTGTTTTCCTTCAGCCGCAATACACGCTCGACATCTTCTTAAAAAAGATCGGGTTATTAAACGAGCGAATCCACGTTTATTAACAAACTCAGCTGCTTCCAATAGTCTTTGCCGTAGCTCAGCTACATTTTGAATCGGCTTGAAATACACTTTTTCTTTTACAGTTCCCCAGTAAAAAAAATCTAACGGATTCAAATCTGGTGACCGGGCTGGCCACGGTATTATACCAGACCGCCCTATCCATCTGCCTGGAAAGTTTTGATCGAGATACACTCTCACTGAGAGTGCATAGTGCGCTGGGCAGCCATCATGCTGAAACCACATTTCCCTGTAAATACTCAGTGGCACGTCCTCCAATAAATTTTCTAAATGATTTTGCAAAAAACCTAAATAAACCTCAGCAGTCAAAGTCTCTGGGAACTCAAACGGACCGATTATTTTACCATTTAAAATTCCTGTCCAATGGTTTATCTTGAAGCGATATTTAGATTTATCTTCTCTCATCAAATGTGGGTTTGCTACGTGCCACTCGTATAAGTTATGCAGGTTCATGTACCCATCTTTCTTAAATGTGGTCTCATCTGACCATAAAATCCACGCTGTACGTGGTATGGATGGAGCACGTTTTTTTGCAAGATTCTATGGGCTGTACTTTTGGGCACACCTGTTTTTAGTTCTATTGCACGCACTGAAGTACTCGGGTCTTCTTCGACAGCTCCTAGCACCACGTCTTCGTAAGGAAGGAAAAATCTTCCCTCACCGTGTGATTGGTTTGGTAGTTGGCCCTCTGAGAACAGTAAGCGGTGCACATTTGTGAACACTCGATGATCTGGATGACGAGCTGCATTCGGGTACCTCTCACAGTAAAGTCTCGCTGCAGCACTAGCGTTGCATCTGCATTCCCCATAAATGAGGTGCATGTTAGCATATTCTTGTACGGTGTACACGGACATAGCGGCACTGCACAATCACACTATCAAAGATAGTCTAAGGAAAGCAAATGTTGTTTTGAAGAGCAATTAAACAGTCCAAATCCAAATCACAAGCGATCAACAGTCCAGTTCACGAATCCAAAATTAGTAGCAGTACGAAATCAACAAGCACGAACATGTAAAGATGCGCAGTAAACGAAGGAGTACTGATCGGTATCAAAGTGTGCAATAGCAAGTAAGTGATGTGCTTCATCCATACCACATACAGCGTGTTCAACATCTCCTGCCCCGGGATTATGAGCTCCGAGTTGATTTTTGTCGCACAATGCTAGAAAGACACAGGAAAGATCCACAGTTCTTTGAAAAAATTTTATGGTCGGATGAGACCACATTTAAGAAAGATGGGTACATGAACCTGCATAACTTACACGAGTGGCACGTAGCAAACCCACATTTGATGAGAGAAGATAAATCTCAATATCGCTTCAAGGTAAACCATTGGACAGGAATTTTAAATGGTAAAATAATCGGTTTGTTTGAGTTCCCAGAGACTTTGACTGCTGAAGTTTATTTGGATTTTTTGAAAAATCATGTACAAAATTTATTGGTGGACGTGCCACTGAGTATTTACAGGGACATGTGGTTTCAGCATGATGGCTGCCCAGCGCACTATGCACTCTCAGTGAGAGAGTATTTCGATCAAAACTTTCCAGGCAGATGGATAAGGCGGTCTGGTACAATACCGTGGCCAGCCCGATCACCTGATTTGAATCCTTTAGATTTTTTTACTGGGGAACTGTAAAAGAAAAAGTGTATTTCAAGCCGATTCAAAATGTAGCTGAGCTACGGCAAAGACTATTGGAAGCAGCCGAGTTTGTTAATAACCGTGGATTCGCTCGTTTAATAACCCGATCTTTTTTAAGAAGATGTCGAGCGTGTATTGCGGCTGAAGGAAAACAGTTTGAGCATTTGCTGTAAAAGTAAATCATCATCAGCAGCATTTTGATGCCCACTGTTGTGCAAATAGTTATCCTTAAGGGTCCTTGTGCGTTTTCATAATCGCTGTTTAATTAGGAAATTTTGAAAAATTTTCATCAGTTTTTCTTCAAATAAAAATTGTGCATAAGTTAACGAGTAATCTTCTAAGTGTTATACCATTTTGGAATCCTTATTCAATGGCCAACTTTTAAGATTACTTGCCAAACTGTCGTAGTACATTTTTTTCCAGTACAGCCAGTTAAAGTTGAGCAAAGTTTTACTTTGGAATACTTGGTTGGGAAATAAGTGGCAATTTTTCCTGAACGAGAAAAGTTGGCAGTAAGGTTGAGACACCAGTTTGAAGATGCATTATTCGTCATTACATTGTAAAAATAAA
Organism: Acanthoscelides obtectus; assembly: GCA_963669975.1. NCBI lineage: Eukaryota > Metazoa > Arthropoda > Insecta > Coleoptera > Chrysomelidae > Acanthoscelides > Acanthoscelides obtectus. The sequence continues at coordinate 3,287,759 of CAVLJG010000004.1, read as the reverse complement.
ATCCAAAAAAAGTTAATATTTTTAGTAACATGAGTTGACAGACTGCCGTAGGGTGTGAAATTTCTATATTTTTTTCAAAGACCTATAATTTTCAAAACACATACATAAAATTTTTTTAAATATTTTTCTGATAGCTGTTATGACTTTGCCTATCACCCGGTTTCGGCTTGACGTCGACTTCTGGGACACCCTGTATAAACGCATAGTAGACACTAATTAAGGTTTCACGACTTACACAATTTTTTAGACTATTTATGACGAAATTTAACTTCTTGCAAACCCTGTGGATATGGGTTTCCCAGTTGGCAATCCACCACTAAGCCCAAAAATTTTGTAGACAGAGAGAACTAGATGTTGTGGCCATTAAGGGACAAGTTAACATTACACGATTGCTTCTTCACAGATCTTATATTCACAGCTACAGTTTTATCGTGATTAATCATTAGATTGTTTGATTCGTCAACTGACTGCCGAAGGTGGTTCAATAGTGTGTTGAGGATCCACGATTTCTTATACACTTATTGACACGTCTAGGCATCGTGATGTGGAGGGTGTTGCAAATTGAAGAGCTTGCGACCTGTCATGTTCCAGACATGTTCAATTGGAGATAGGTGAGGCGATCGTGGTGGCTAAGGTAATCGGTTGATGCGATGTTGATCCATGAAGGCTGACGATGCTCTGACAACACGCGGTCTGTCATTGTCGTGCTGAAAAATCGGGTTTAAGTATGAAATAAGATGAGGCTCCACTGCTTCCTTAATATCGGGCTGTCACATTGCCTCTGATGAAAATTAGTACTGACATGATAGCATAAGCAATAGCACCTCATACGATAACTCCCATCCATCGCCTGTACTAAATATCTATGATTCCGCAAAACATTTTTCGCATTAACCTCGGCCCAGTGAGGATGAAGGGCACATTTCTGCCCTGCGCCGTATGGTTCGCTGATTTCCATAACTTGTCATCGACGAATGAGCTATCGATCTTTCGATGCAACACCACGTCCATTTTATAAAGCCAGAGGACATTTAACATCTGACATTTAACCTATCCGCGTTATATAATATTCTCTATAAACTCATTACGGTTTTCTCAGTACGGATACCGCAAATACTCCACAACTCAAACAATTACGATTTTGCTTAGCACCGAAACTTTACCTGTGTGAATTCACTAAATAAATACATATCTTTGTTGCCGTTTGACTTGAAAAAGTATCAGCAAATTGTCACATAATTTACTCAAAATAACAACATAAACAAAATTGTTTGCAATAATACAATTTACAAGTCTGATGTTAAGTATTCCGCAATGCTGTAAAAAGGGTTTTCCATAAATAGACTTTTAACTCGGCGCTGGAAAGCATTGAAATTGGTGACAGTTTTGATAACAATTGACAATCTGTTGAAGAATCTGATAGGCATTATGTGCGGACCATTTGCTGACAAAGCAAGGCTATGTTAAGGGATACGCAGGCAGTATGTGTTCCTTAGATTATAACCACTCTCCACATTGCTTTGCGACTCATATCACTGATCAACAGCCAAAAAATATCCTAAATAAAATCAACAAAATATTACTATTTTTAATGTGCTAAAACCGGAATGAAACTTATTTTTTCAATATTAGTTCAAGTTTTCCGGTTGTAAACTAGGTCATCAAGACAAACAGTGGGCATCCCACATCTGCTGTAATACATGTGCTTCAAGTCTGAGGAGCTGGTTAAATGGCAAAAAACGGTCTATGCGCTTTGCTGTCCCAATGGTTTGGAGAGAGCCTACAAATCATAATAATGATTGTTACTTTTGCATGGTATCTTGTGTTGGACAAGCCACAGGTATGTCCAAGAAAAAAAAATCGGTTATTAACTACCCAAACATACCATCTGCGATGAGACCTGTGCCTCACAGTGACGAAAATCCTATTCCAAAACCCCCAGAATCCTACACTTGCGAATCAGAAAACGAATCAGATCATGGCGATCGAGTGATCCGTCAGGAAGAAGATATGCCATCAACGTCAAGAGATCCCGATTTTATACCGACCAAGTCATGCCACCAACCGCACAAAATAACACAGTCAGAATTAAATGATCTTGTAAGAGATTTAGAACTTCCAAAATGTAAGGCAGAGTTACTTGGATCAAGACTGCAGCAGTGGAACTTGTTAGAAGACGATGTTTCGGTATGTGTTTTTCGTAAACGCCACAAAGACTTAGAACCATTTTTCAATATGGAGAATAACTTGGTTTTCTGCAGTAACATTAACGGCTTACTGGCGGCTTTAAATATAAACTATAACCCAGAAGAATGGAGATTGTTTATAGACAGTTCAACATTGAGATTAAAGGCGGTGTTATTGCATATTGGAAATATTTTACCATCTCTTCCTGTAGGGTATGCAGTTCACATGAAAGAATCATATGACAATATGAAGTACCTATTGACATGCATAAAATACGATGAGCACCAATGGCATATTTGTGGCGATTTGAAATTTGTTGCACTTTTACTTGGGCTGCAGCTAGGCTTCACAAAGTTTTGCTGTTTTTGTGTGAATGGGACAATCGGGCAAAGGCACTTCATTACACCAGACAAAACTGGCCTGTTCGTCAATTCCTAGAGCCAGGTCAAAAAAATGTACAGCATATGCCATTAGTAGATTCGAAAAAAAATTTATTACCACCACTGCATATCAAGTTGGGCCTAATGAAAAACTTTGTCAAGGCATTAGATAGAGATGGGTCAGCTTTTCAATACCTGCGTCAGAAATTTCCAAGACTAAGTGAGGCAAAGGTTAAAGAAGGTATTTTTGTTGGGCCACAGATTCGAAATATTTTGAAAGATACACAGTTTGAAAACACTTTAACAGGTATTGAAAAAACTGCTTGGAATGATTTCCGTCTGGTGGTCACTAATTTCTTGGGAAATAGAAAAGCTGACAACTATAAAACCCTTGTCAAAAATATGCTGTCATCGTATCAAAAGATGGGCTTTAATATGTCTCTTAAGATACATTTCCAACACTCACACCTGGACTTTTTTCCTGACGATTGCGGAGCGAACGTTTTCATCAGGATATTTCAACAATGGAAAAAGGTACCAGGGAAAGTGGAATCCTTCCATGCTTGCAGACTACTGTTGGACTCTTGGTAGAGATGCTTCAGAAACGATCCATAAAAGAACAGCAAAAAGACAGCGCATATAGTGATTCTTATAAGTATATGAATCTTGTTACTTTTTTTAATATATCCTTAAAAATAAAAAGTTTTTTTTCTAAACCGCAACTAATTTTTTTATTTCATTGTCATTTTTGGATTCAGCGCCCCAAAATTAACAAAGTAGTGCACTTTTCCCACAAGATACAATTAAAAAACTAAAATTTGTTGTCCAGTATATTTTTCGAAGTTCTTTCGAACATGACAAACACAGTTAAAAATATAAAGTGAATATATCGTCATGATGTGGAGAGTTTTGAATAGTTCCTGACAAGAAGTTAGCTTGATACTAAAAGTTATTTACGAATCACTCTCTTCCGCACAAGTAGCAAATCGGATGTATATGAGCTGCTACCCCAGCAAGCGATACAGTAATTCATGGTTGACTGTACGTGAGCAAAATAGTACAACCTAAGCACTGCAGTACTTACAAACTACCTTAGTCTCCATGACACAAAGCAATGCTTAGCTATTTTGTTGACTAAACAGTCAATATGATCTCTCCAAGTAAGCCTCGATCATAACAGCAAGGAACTTAGTTACCTGGACCTCGTTCACTCTGGTTCCGTTAATCTTCAGGTGAATATCACAATCTGTATCTCGCAAGCAAAACTGCATCAGTTGCGTCTTCTGTTCATTAAGTACAAGGCCATTCCTTACACAGTACTCGTACCTCTCCATGTGATATGAGGCAAATGACAACTCAGTAATGAGCTGAGTTGGATCTTTAGTTTTAACCGCCACCGTGGTATCGTCAGCAAATAATGTAACAAAATGCCGTTTCTTGAAAATAGGCGCATCGTTGACGAACAACAAAAACAATAGAGACACTAGTATGCTTCCTTGGGGAACACCAGTTAAAAAAACCTTGGTGCTAGAAGATAATTTACATCCACAATTATTAATGACAACTCGTTGTTCCCTATCGGATAGATAACTTTCTATCCAATTTAACTCCGTAGTTATTAAGATTTTTGAGTAAAAGAGCATGGTTGACAGTATCGAAAGCGCGGCTTAAATCTATAAAGAGACAACACGTTTTATCTTTCTTTTCAAGGTTTTTCTGAAATCCAAATTGGTACCTGTCGATGATATTGAATTTTTCAGCACATTTTATCAGTTTATTATAATAAGTCTCTTTGAAGAATTTTGCAAATACGGATAACAAAGAAATGCCCCTATAATGAGCCATGTTAGAAATATCATCTTTTTTACAGATTGGTATAACAAGTGATTCAGCTTATAAGGAAATATGACAGATTTAACAGTGCTCTTAGAGGTTTTGCAACTCAGTGACATTCAATAGGAATGTCCAAGGTATTTCATGTCATTGACTTGAGTTTCGCGCCCTATGATGCTTCAGTATTATATATATATATATATATATATACTAAGTAACATATAAATCCGAACACTCAGTTTAAATGGTTTTATTTTAATAAAATTTTGTATAAGTACTTAATGAAGCATAATAAGTAAATGATAAAAATTTCAAAATGATTGCACTGCTTTAAAGCCCTTTGACCTTTAATAATGAGTGGATGCACCCTGATGTGCTACGCATTCTCCAATGCGCCTAGGCATGCTTCTGATCAGGTGGTCAATGTCCTCCTGTGGTATCTCATTGCAGACAACCACCAACTCCTATCGAAGTGCTTCTAGAGTCTGAGGAGGACGTTGCAAAAAGAGCAATCTCCTACCCATCATATCCCACACGTGCTCAATTGGGGATAAGTCGGGAGATCTTGGTGGCCATGGTAACAATGTGACATCATTATGTTGAAAGAAGTCTATTGTGACTCTTGCAACATGTGGTCGGGCATTATCTTGTTGGAAAGTTGGATCTACCAGGGTGTCAAGATAGGATAAAAGATGGGGTTCTAGAACTTCGTGGATATAACGCTGCGCGTTCATGTTACCTCTGATCTAGATTAAAGGTGACCTGGAACCATAAGCTATAGCACCCCAAACCATAACTCCAACAGTGTGATGAACATGTCTTTCAACAAAAAACTGTGGATTCCTCCTTTCACCACGTCGCCTTCTAGCCCTGGCACGACCATCGTGCATGTCTAAACAAAATCGAGACTCGTCACTAAAGACAATACTGTTCCATTCCTGATCCCAGAGTGACCGTTGTCTGCACCACTCAAGGCGATTACGTCGGTGTTCTCGAGTTAAAGGGAGGACCCAGTGTGGCCGGTATGAAAACAAGCCAAAACTTCTCATTCGTCGGTAAACACTTCGCATGCCAATAGGTCTTCCGTGTTCTGCAAACCATTCATTTACAATGGACCTGGTAGTGGAGAAACGGTCCCTTAAGGCCAATAATCTTAGGCGGCAATCTTCACGGTCTGTTGTTCTACGGCGGCGTCCAGTGCCCCTTCTCGAAGCCATGCCTGACAACACCTAACCACAGTGTCTACACTTCTTTGCACTCTAACTGCAATTGCCCGAAAAGAAAGTCCAGCTTCCCGAAGTCCCACTATACGGCCCCTATCAAACTCACTAAGTTGACGAAATCGTACAGGTCTCCGTACTCTAGGCATCGTAACCGATCGTAAAGGATGTCAAGAACCAAAATCCGCCAACGTTGTTTCTTTACTGCGGCTGAAATATTCATTTTTAGAGCGTTAGTGAATTAAAAAAAAGCAGTATAAAAACCGGAATGTCCAACTGTTAAGGCTGAAAATTTTTTCACTTGTTAGATGGATAGATAGATAGATGCTTTATTGTCTTCGGATCATAGAAATGATATAAGACTCGTCAGGCATATCTCTATGAGTACATTATTATCTACAAAAATTAAAAATATAGTTAAGTATAAATACATGAATTTGTCGGTTAAAAATGGAAAAAAACACAGTTTAGTCGAGAAAACAACAGATACAATAATAATAAACAGATTAAGGTGTAAAAGAAGTAAGTACAATAAAAATAGAAAAAAAATAATAGGTACGCATATACGAGTAAATATATACACATACATAATAATAGTTACAGTAAGATAAATACATTCACCAACTTTTATTAAAATAAAACCATTTAAACTGGGTGTTCGGATTTATATGTCACTTAGTATATATACATAGTTAGACAACACGCATACTGAAACACAGATGGCTCGAAAACTGAAGACGGAACTGAATCTCCCAAAAAGTGGAAGACCACGTGCACCTTTTGAGGGAAGAATGAGCTATAGTCAAAGTCACGAAGGATGACTATTACGTTAGAGCCGTTTTACACACAAGAGAATTACTTCGAAAATTATGGTCATAATCATGCCGAAAATTTGCATGGAAAAAATATTGAAGATTTTCTCTACAAGCTGTATGACACAAGCAAACAAAATTTCCGAGTAATTCATATGGTACGCCTGCGCATTAGAGTAATATTTTCGAATTGACATAACCTCAACGGATAGACAATAGACGTCGTTGATTTAAATTTATTTTTGAAATCGAGATCTTGTTTAATATTATAAAACTTCTCAATGCTTGGACTATCGCATCCAGCGCCTGACGCCGCAAATTTCTGCTTTTGTAATTAGGTGACTTCACCTTGTACAGGTTTGGCCATTTTTGGTACTCCTCCAGCAACAGTGTAACTTCTTTCCGATTCCACGACATTATGAATAAACAATAACAATGAACGCTTCTTCGTACGACTCGAACAGGACCACACCCACACATGTTAAGTGAGGTTATGTTGTTGACGTTGACATTTGATAATGACACGCATATTCTATAGAACGGGGTTTATATTTTTTATATTTTTACCAAGAAAATTTTCATAAGAATTCTTTTACGTGTAATACGATAAAAATTTTCGGCATAATTGTGACCATAATTTTCGGACTAATTCTCTTGTGTGTAAAACGGCTCTTATACCATAAATTGTACTGAGGTAATCAATGGTCGTACGTCGATGACAAAACACAATTTCAGGAACATAATGACAACAAATTTATATTATGATTTTGCGAAGTTTGTTTAATTCACTGATTATTTTTATTTTCATTTTATTTCGTGGTTTTGAGTGATACCATAATAATAATTTTAGTGGGGAGCGTTGTTTTGAAAAAAAAAACAGTTATGAGTAACATAACTTAACTATTCATCTTTCTAATATGATCCATCATGCAACATGAAAACATCGTCTAACATATCTGAAACTTCATTGAAAATATTCATAAATCGCTGTCGTTTGTCTTTACTACAGATCAAAATGATGACGTAATCGTCATCTTTCATGATTTCGACTTTATATTGATAACTGCCTTTCCAAAAAGTTAGGAGAAATAGAAAGAAAAGGACACATAATGTCTGTGTATTGCTGCTATGACTAACAAAATTTCAAACACAAATCTGATTCAATTCAATTTAAAGCCTTCGTGTTATATAAATTATGTTTCATATGATGAATAATATAAAAAACAAAAAGTGCAACCCGCTTATAATGGCCTCGTCGGGACTGTGACAAATAGTATTTTATAGGAGGATGACCATCTCAAAAGAAACACTTTTTTAATGAAAAAAGCAGCAGAAATAACATATTAAAAGCTTAAAGTTTTACCTTTTGATTTATGAGTTTTATCTGGTAGTATTCTATAATGTCTCCCGATTTCATCTGCATATCATCGACTTGGGGATGCAGCGACTGCAGCATGTTTTCTTTTGACTATTCGATTTCCGGTCGTTTTTAATTTTCTTACGGTTTTCCAAATACACACACAGTTGTTATCGATGATTGATGATTTCAAAAAGAGCGTGGGTTGATCGACAAAGATCTGATAAAATCAAAATACGCAAAAGACGACCTAATTCTCGAATTACGCTCTGCAATATCTGGAGGTCACAATACAGATAAAGGGCAAGGTAATACTGCAGAAAAGGAGCCTTATCTTGTTTACAATACATTGAGTCCAACCCCCGTCTTCTCCTTTTAGGAAACAAAGGCATCATCTTTTATTTTACAGAAAAGTCAGCGAAAAACGATCAGTCACGCAAGACTTTAGAAATCACGCCGAATTTGTACTGTGCTTTTTTATACAGGGTTAGAAGTATGTTGTGGAGGGCTTGATCTATTTGTCGGCCACTACAAAAGCTTCCAGTTCAAGTTCTTTAGGTTTAGGTCAGTCTGGTCCGGTTGCGAGATACCAGACAGAGGAAGAAGGAAGAGAAGAAGAATAATAAAAGGGAAAGATCAAAATGGATGAAGAAAATTAACCTAGAGATTCGCTATTATTAAAAAAATTAAACTTGTTTACAACAGAAGATTATTGTGCAATTTGACCTGACATTACCATAATAATTGGCATTATGCATTGACATGTATTCGTTTAATGATATCGATATATACGATTGCACGTCTTTCATTTTATTAGTCCGATATTCAATTTTCATCGAATCAGAAAACGTAAAAGGAAATAAAACAAGTCGGCAGCCCCACACAAAGCAAAGAGCGAAAATGCTGAGGAACAATATTGTGCTATTTGCTCATTCCGAATAATATTTACGCTAGGCCGACTTATTGGAACTTTGTTTGGGTTAATTAATTTTAGCATTCGCTCAGATTTTATATACGGAAATAAATGCACTAGCGAACAAATACCGAGTGTTCCAGATTCAACCCTCACTATTTGGTTCCTGGAATATTTTCGGGGACAACGTTGCGTATTTGGCAAGCAAGAAGCGTATTTCCGAAAACAATAAAGAAAACGCATTTTCAATTAGTCGTTTTCATTTTCTCCTGACTTTGAGGTGGTATTTCAAAATCGCTTGCACATTAACATTGAGAATGCCACTCTCTAGAAGCTGGCATAATTAGAATTTCAATATGACGTATCGCCTCCTGTCGTCCATCATCAAATTTATTTTTATAGACGTCACCTTATTTATCATTTTGAAATAGCAGATTAAGGAACCCCTGAAGCAGCTCAATGGGGCCTGAATGATGCGATCCGAGTTTTTACCCGTAGTTCAAAACAGAACACAGACATCGATGATTCACGGTTGTCGATGATGATGATAGCGAAGTCTGCTCTTCTATATTACGACACAGACTCATTTATTCTCAACCAAACATCCTTACATCTTTCTTTCAGCAACACTTTATTTATCATTTTGCAATGGCACATGATCTAGCCTTGAGGAACCCCTGGAGCAGCTCAATGGGGCCTGAATGCTACGATCTGGGTTTTTACCCCTAGATCAAAACAGAACACAGACATCGATGATTCACGGTTGTCGATGATGATGATAGCGAAGTCTGCTCTTCTATATTACGACACAGACTCATTTATTCTCAACCAAATATCCTTACATCTTTCTTTCAGCAACACCTTATTTATCATTTTGAAATAAGAGATGATCTAGCCTTGAGGAAGCCCTGGAGCAGCTCAATGGGGCCTGAATGATGCGATCCGGGTTTTTAGCCTTAGTTAAAAACAAAACACAGACATCGATGGTTCACGGTTGTCGATGATGATGATAGCGAAGTCTGCTCTTCTATATTACGACACAGACTCATTTATTCTCAACCAAACATCCTTATATCTTTCTTTCAGCAACACCTTATTTATCATTTTGAAATGGCAGATGATCTAGCCTTGAGGAACCCGTGGAGCAGCTCAATGAGGCCTGAATGCTGCGATCTGGGTTGTTACCCTTAGTTGAAAACAGAACACAGACATCGATGATTCATGGTTGTCGATGATGACGATAGCGAAGTCTACTCTTCTATTTTACGACACAGACTCATTTATTCTCAACCAAACATCCTTACATCTTTCTTTCAGCAACACCTTATTTATCATTATGAAATGGCAGATGATGTGGCCTTGAGGAACCCTGGAGCAGCTCAATGAGGCCTGAATGGTGCGATCTGGGTTTTTACCCTTAGTTCAAAACAGAACACAGACATCGATGGTTCACGGTAGTCGATGATGATGATAGCGAAGTCTGCTCTTCTATATTACGACACAGACTCATTTATTCTCAACCAAACATCCTTACATCTTTCTTTCAGCAACACCTTATTTATCATTTTGAAATGGCAGATGATGTGGCCTTGAGGAACCCTGGAGCAGCTCAATGGGACCTGAATGATGCGATCCGGGTTTTTATCCGTAGTTCAAAACAAAACGCAGACATCGATGATTCACGGTTGTCGATGATGATGATAGCGAAGTCTGCTCTTCTATATTGCGACACAGACTCATTTATTCTCAACCAAACATCCTTACATCTTTCTTTCAGCAACACCTTATTTATCATTTTGAAATGGCAGATGATCAAGCCTTGAGGAACCCGTGGAGCAGCTCAATGGGGCCTGAATGATGCGATCTAGGTTTTTACCCGTAGTTTAAAACAGAACACAGACATCGATGATTCACGCTTGTCGATGATGATGATAGCGAAGTCTGCTCTTCTATATTACGACACAGACTCATTTATTCTCAACCAAACATCCTTACATATTTCTTTCAGCAACACCTTATTTATCATTTTGAAATGGCAGATGATCTAGCCTTGAGGAACCCCTGAAGCAGCTCAATGGGGCCTGAATGATGCGATCCGGGTTTTTACCCGTAGTTCAAAACAGAACACAGACATCGATGATTCACGGTTGTCGATGATGATGATAGCGAAGTCTGCTCATCTATATTACGACACAGACTCATTTATTCTCAACCAAACATCCTTACATCTTTCTTTCAGCAACACCTTATTTATCATTTTGAAATGGCAGATGATGTGGCCTTGAGGAACCCTGGAGCAGCTCAATGAGGCTTGAATAGTGCGATCTGGGTTTTTACCCTTAGTTCAAAACAGAACACAGACATCGATGATTCACGGTTGTCGATGATGATGATAGCGAAGTCTGCTCTTCTATATTACGACACAGACTCATTTGTCCTTAACCAAAATTCTTACATCTTTCTTTCAGCAACAAATTTCGACGCTTGCTTTTCTGGCACATGAAGAAGAATCACGTTATATAAAATTATTCTCAGATTTGCTATCCGATCTTAAGCAGTCTGTGTGGCGGGCCTCATAGATATTTCTGCCACCGTAGGTCTCTTTGATCTCGCGAAACGTTCTTCGACATCGAGCAAAATGAATTTCACGCATAGCCACCGTTTGAACTTTTAATTTCCTGAGCTTTTACGTTAGAGTCAAGCTTGGGGCCCTTTACGCGACGACAAAAAGAGGTAAAGGAGAAGGAAAGGCCACTGACTGAAGTTCGCATATTATGCCAACATGTGGACCCGGCTACTGGACATTCCGGTTGTAAATTGATTTAGCCGATGAAGCAGAACGGCAGGAAAGAAGGTCAGCGGGTGATGGACAGAGAATCTATTTTTTTTTCATGCGGGAGTCGCGTCGATAGTCTTCGATAGTGTTAGCACCGCATACGGCTTGTTGTTCATCGCTCTTGGTTGTACGTTTATGTTAGGTAACTACGACTATCGCTGCCGATATATACATTTTTGTTGACAATCCATGAACCATAGATGCAGCAACGCTGTTTTATGCCTGAATTATCGTATTCTATGCGTTTCGTGAAGTTCGGTACTTGTGTCTCGTGTTATCCACGACATTTATGTCACTATCAAGTACATCATCTTAGATTTTCTCACAGTTTTTGGCGGTTCACAGTAAAACTATAGAGAGTACTTTCATATACCCATCCACTCACACCAAAATATCCACAGACATACGTTTTTTAGTTTTGTCTCACCATCATGAAATGTTTTTCGTCAAGGCGTGAGGCTTCCGCATTTATGCTTGTCACTGTCAATATGACAAGTTGCTTGGCCAGGGCGTGCAAACTTAACGTTATCTTTTGCTGATATTGGATATGAAACTAGCAAAGCCTAAAGATACAATACGTCGTCGATATTTTGTGTTAAATTTATTAGAATATCTTGTAAAAGTGAAGGGTAACAACGAACCTCTATTACCTAGTTCATATATGTGCTCAAACGAGTATCACACATCAACATATCCGATAAACTGGACAGAGGGGAACTTGTTCTTACTATATCATTTGACTTGACACGTGCATTTAATACAGTTGACAAAATCTTTGTTAAGAACAAAATGGAACATATGGGGCTGAGGGGTAGTATTATTTTTTTTTTCTTACTTATCAGGTAGTAGTTTTGCTGTTAAAATTGGTGAATCAATGTCCGATTATTATAATCAAGATATCGGTACCCCACAGGGTAGTGTTCTTGGACCTCTACTCTTTCTGCTTATCATAAACGATTCACCAGACCACATCACTGAAGGCGAAGTATTTTTATATGCAGTTCTCTCTGCTGATCTGAAACAGAATTGCAACTGAGGGTGAATACAGTGCTCCAAGAGTTTGCTAACTGGTGTAATCTAAACAATCTAATGATTAATCACGATAAAACTGTAGCTATGAATATAAGATCTGTGAAGAAGCAATCGTGTAATGTTAACCTGTACCTTAATGGCCACAACATCGAGCTCTCTCTGTCTACAAACTTCTTGGGCTTAGTGGTGGATTGCCACCCATATCCACGAGGTTTGCAAAAAGTTAAATACAGTTGCTTTCGTCATAAATAGTCTAAAAAGTTGTGTAAGTCGTGAAACCTTAATTAGTGTCTACTATGCGTTTATATACTCGGTCTTGTCATATAATATTGTTGTCTGGGGACAGACCTCAACCAGCGGCAGAGTCTTCATCACACAAAAAGAGTCATTACAAGCACGTTCAATTTATCGTTCACGGCGTCCTGTAGGGACTATTTTAAGAAATATCAACTTTTGACCGCGTACTCAATTTATCTGCTAAAACTACTATGCTATACGCATAAAAACAAATGCTCTTTCCAAAAAACTCATATTTTCATGATTATAACACGAGGAATAAGAACCAATTTGAATTTGAATTTGAACTCCGCTTCAGAGGAAGTTCTCCTCGGTGATTTTAATGCCCATAATGAGCGTAGCAAGCACTTTTGGTAACTACCCAACTGATGAGACTCATGTCGTTGCTCATGATACCACGAAAGGGTTCGATCAGCTGTGGCATGCTGCCCTCTGATGCAAACTTCCATCCTATGGCCTCCCAGAGAAACTTTGTAGAAAGAAGCTGTGCCTTTAACACAAAAATCCATCCCTAGAGGAGCGATTATTTTCTCTGACTGATGTCTCAGTCATCGTTTTCCATAGCTTAAGAAGCGCGCATCCCTTCTCAGCCAAAAAATCAATTGGCGGGACACCAGCCACCACCAGCGGTGCATAGATTGACACCGTTTTGCGCACCTAGGAATTTAATTGATCGCGGTGGTTCAGCGTCATGGTTCCGTAAGCTGATGGCAGTAGACTGGGTCTTGGAATCACTACACATCAATTTGTTCAAATTTTCTTTCGAAGTTGAGTCATTTATTTTAACAGTGAGTAGATCTGATCAAAAGAAATGTTTTTTTCCTTTAACATTTTTGTGGTAAAATTAAAGTAACAAAGTTATAGCCCTTTAGAAGTTTGAGTACCGCCCTGTCTCAATAATAATATTACGTATATGTGCTCGTGTTTGGCAACAACGTATATAATCCGCCTTATTGGTTCATCGCATCGGAAACAAAAAAGCGAAAGAATTTGAAACGCTGATCACGATGTTTTTATTCAGTCAATGTGTCAGTCCGTAACGCGTGAGTGAATAGTGGTGTTTGCTACGTGGCTCAAACGAAATAAAAAATGGCACATGTTTATGCGGATCGGTTTCCCAATCGAGTGCAACCAACCCCTCGTGCCTTTGTTAATGTAGTACAACGGGCTCGTGAATCAGGTGACTTAAGACCTCACAGGGGACGGCATGCCGGTGCTCCAAGACCTCACGATCAAATACAGGTCCGCACTGAAATACTTGTCGGGAGGATACTTTATAAAACAAGGTAATTTTTTTTTATTTTTACACACATATTTTGGTTTATCTTCCTTCTACAATCATTATCTGAAAATTAATGACTCAACTTCAAAGTCACCCTGTATATTGTATTATCAGCTAATCACGAGTCTGTTGAGGAGTGTCTATTAAGCATTGTTACATCATCTGCAAATAAAATTAAATTGTTGGATTGATTACAGTATGATCATTAATACATATTAAAAATAATGAAGGTCCTGAGACTGAACCCTGTGGGACACTTGTAACAAGCAGACTAGATGAACAAGCACTTTTGAAAGAAATAAAATGTTTTCCGTTGTTTATTAGACCTAAACTAGAATTGTGGAAGTGATAGTGTGCTAACTTCGCAAAAAAAAATATCAGTTTGAACATAATCGAAGGCTTTGGTGAGATCCAAAGAAGTTGAGAGGTAAACTTCACTATCCTCAAATGTGTCATTAACAAACTCAATAGTTTATAGCTTATGTAGTGGATCTGTTTTTCTGAGTTATTGGATTTAATATATTCGTTCATGTGTTCCGTCGATTAGATTTCAAATATTGTAGAAAAAATCGGGAATGTAATAATAATAATAATGCTTTTAGTAGCTGCAGTGAGGCGAAATTTAGCCAGTCGGCTACTCTTACACTCAACCCCACAACAGAACACCTAAACACATGAACAAAATAATAACATAACATAAAATAGTCAAGTAAAAGCACATGAACACAAGAAAAACTGAACTAAATGGACTCAAGCAGCTGACTTTTCATTAATTTCTTAAAAGAAGCAACCTGTTTGGATCCATAGCCACTGTTGACTGCATTGTAATGCTTGACAGCATTATAGCTGTAACCTCTTTCAAAGACCGAGGTATTTTGAGGAGGCATGTTAAAATTAGCCTTAAATCTAAGAGCTCTGGTAACAAAACTCCCACGGGGAACTAATTTGCTAGCAAGGTAAGCTGGTCTGTTAGATAATAGAACTTTATGCGTGAAGACGGTCAAAAGATATAAAAATGACTTATCAATTCGCAACCAGTCGAGTTCTCTGATTTTATCTGAGACGAGACTAAACTTGTGCAATCCAAAAATAAACTTAGAACATCTGTTCTGAATTTTCTGGAGTTTCCTTTTGTGGGCGTGGTCTAAACATGGGTAATAAAGAACAAGAGAGTAAGAAATGACAGACAACACAAGACTTGCGGCGAGCTTCTTTCGGGTTTTAAAATTCAGGATGAATCGATTGGAATAGAGGAGTTTCAAACGCATATACGTTACTCCAGATAAGAAAGAGACATGCCGATCGAATCTCATATTTAAGTCAACGGTAACACCGAGATTCTTGGCGTAATCCGCAAAAGGGATGAGCGTCTCATCCAAAACAACACAAATCCTCTGCTTCATTTCACGGTAGGAGTTCTTCGAACAGTACAACATTGCAGTAGTCTTATTAGGATTGATCTTCATGCAGTGTTTGTTACAGTAATCACTGACGTTAGCCAAAACTAAATTAACTACATCAACCTTTGATGGATCGATACCAAACACTAACTGAGTATCATCTGCATAAGATAGCATACAACAGTGGACTAAACAGTCTTGCAGATCGATCGTATAAATCAGATATAGCGAGGGACCTAGTACTGAACCCTGTGGAACTCCATGTACTTTTTAATAGCACATGTAGTCGATAACGAATATCTGAAGTGATGCTGCTTTCAAAAATTTGCTTTTTCAGCTTGATGTGGAATTGTTCATCTAAAGAAAAAGCCCGCTACAATTAGTAGCCAGAGAAAACTCCTGGGGGGCGAACATTAGAAAGAAGCCGTCTGTCGCGCCAGCGGAAAATGAGGGAAAAGTGCTATTAGGATATAATATAATAGCCAGTGGGAACGGCCTCTTTTGTCATGTAATAGTACTTTGCAGACCTTTACTTAGAAAAATAGCGTAGCACATCCCTTAAAATGGTTAAAGTATAATGGATGATGAAACGAAAAGTTAAACTGCTTTCTTTCGTCTAGTCAACCATCTTGGGATAGTGAAAATTAATTTATTGATCCAGATTTTACCTCCAAAATGGTTTACACACTAGCCGAAAGAGTGGAAATGATTCTAATTGATGGTGCCCAAAATCAAGGAAACAATTTAGGAAACAAACTGACTGGGTCATTGTTTATTTTTAGAAATTTGAATATAGACATTTACGTTGGATATGTTGGAAAATACCATCAATCCGCTTATCACTGAAACCATTAAAAACCAAATCGAAGATTATAGAAACCCTGTACTTGAGGCTGAAATATATTTCTAGCAAGGCGACGCTCCTCCTCACTATGTTCTTCCGGTTCGGCAATGGCTGGACGACGAGTTTCCAGATAAATGGATAGGGCGAAGAGGGCCTATAGTATGGCCTGCTAGATCTCCTGATTTGACGCCACTACACTTTTTTTATATGGGGCCATTTGAGATCTATTGTCTTTACTCCCTAACCTGAAAGTGGGGATGAACTTCGTCAATGCATCTTCATAGCTGCCATGATATCCCACAAGACGTTTTTGAAAATGTCCGTCAGGAATTTTGAACATTTATTGCAATAAAAAGTGACATTTTCGTGTGTTTTTGTGTTCTATCTGAACACATTAAGACGAATAAAGATTTTTGTAATTTTTTTACAACTTACAACTTGACTGCTAACCATAAGTTAGTTCTCAAAAAGTCCAAATAAGTAGTTCTGAGATAATTGTATTTCGAATATTTTTCTTGCATTGTATTGTATGGGACTTGACATGAGTTAAAAAGTTGGAACTTCCGGAACAGAGAGATGGACGATGCATGTAGCAAATGAAAACTCACACTATTATCGTAAGCTTAACATGTTAAAATCTTTTTTGACAAAAATGGACATGACGTGGTCTGCCTCTGGGGTACAGTATGCGATAACTAGAACTAAAATATATAACTTGCTTTTCCCCGTATCCCCCTTAGGCCTTCGTGGTACCTGGTCTATGAAAAAATAATAAATAATTCTATTCACCGTTTTTCGTCGTTACGCCATAATGCCATACGAAATAGGTAAACAAATTGGCAAACTGTACCTTGAGCCGGAGCCTTACTTTCCTACAGTATATTCAGATAAGAGATAGACCGGACATAAACAATACCACGTGATCATCGTACGCTGTAACATTCGGCAGGGACGTATTAAGAGTCACGCAGTACATATTTTAGATAGTAGATGCTGCTTTGCGTAACTTTGTAGTAAATTAGCACAACTCGATGTGTATACGATTGGTGATGGATATAGGATCATGTGGGGGTGGGGTAAGAAATATATAATGATGTAAATATACATAAGGGTTTCAAAATTTTCGCTTCGATTTCCAGCTTCGGATGCCGTCTGATGTTTGGTGAAATACAGTCGAATATAATCTCAAAATGGCGTTTAAATTAGCCTAAATTAAAAATAATCGTATATCTCTTAAAATTGCTTTTAGAATATTGATTAGTATATTTTTTGATTTCTAGGTAAATATGTAACCAAATTAAAACGTTCAAAACGTAAAAAAATGTGCATGGTTGAACATTGTCAGAAAGTAGATTCTTGAATAGGTTTTGCCAAAATGGGTTCAAAAATTTCAATAATTAATTAAAAAATACAGTAGCTTTATAATTACTTATAACTTACCGAATTTGATGAACGACATCTTTTATTGGAAAGATGAGCTTGATGAGCTTTCATCATCGCTACTGCCTGAAGCACCAACGTCAATAACGAATGGCTCGACTTGTTCCTCTAAAACATTGTCCAGTTCACACATTCTCTTTACAACTTTGTCTTTCACGTGCTTAATACAGTTTTCCCATTTTTGCGCTGTTATTAATTCTAGTGCTTCTTTGAAAAGTCCTTTGAGGTCACAAAATTTTAAAGTTGTATTGTGCTTAGCTATATAATTTTTAACCTCTGCCCATATGAGCTCAATGGGATTGAGCTCGCAATGGTATGGAGGTAAACGGAGCACAGTTTTATTTTGACTTGCTGCCATTTCGTCAATGGCGTATTTTTGATATTCCGCCTTGTGATCCTTGACAATTCTTAATAATTGTACTTTCAGCATTGCTTCTTCAAAGTTGATATTTTTCGAGCGGAGCCAATTTTGAACATCAACTTTCCTTGAAGCCGTTGTTGGGACCTTCTCCATTCTTCGAGAATGATAAGGCGCATTATCCAACACAATTACTGCGTTTTCCTCTAAGTTCGGTAAAATTTTTGAAAACCACTGTTCAAATTCGCCATTCATTTCGTCGTGGTAATCTCCAGTTTTCTTAGACTCAAAGCACCACAGACCGTCAACAACAAATCCATCCTCACTGCTAATATGGCAGATAATGAGCCTTTTCCCTTTACCTGGAAATCGAAGTTATAACTGGTGTAGATTTATTTCAATAAGCGAACCTTTTTCAAATGTTTTCATCACATTCAGCGAAAAAACATTGAGACATGAGTATCAGATTGCTATAATTGGGATTATTTAGTCATATTGAAAGAAAGAATATTGAACGTCGTATGATTACTCAGGGCTTCACAATTTAATTTAAAGTTATAAACCTCTAAAAAATGAATGATCAGGAACCTGAAATACGCACAAATATTAATATTAACAAATTATAACTTTATAAAGCTTAAAGTATGAATTAAAATGATTAGAAATATTAGGAACGGTACACAATATAAAACTTAGTAACTTTTTTAAGTTTATAATATTCGACATATTTTAAGATTATATTAAAAAATTATTGAAATATCGAAAACACATAAAAACATGGCTTAAAAAAGTTCTAACAAATGAAAATGACAATAAAACATCCACGCATTTTATCGAAAGTTATAAAAGTTTTGTTACTTGTAATATGTTTTATCTGCCCCCTGGAATTAATGTTTAGAACCTTGTTCCCAAGGTTTGAAAAACATCCGATTGTTGTCTATTACTCGTATTTACCTGCTGGATTTTTTAATCCGGTGGACAGTCCATCTAGAAAGGCCCTCCTGGATGAAGTTACAGAATCATCAACCCATACTTTACTTGTAGTGTGTCCTGCGTTTACCCATGTTTCATCAAGGTAATAAATCTTCCTGTTTTGATTTCTATATTTCCCAATTTTTGTTAAATAATCCCTCCTCCATAGCACAATTTCTTCTCTATCCAGTAGTAAACTATTACGAGCCCGTTTTTTCCATTTGAAATTTAAGTGCTTCAGTAACGCATGGAAAGTTGATCGTTTGAAATTTGGCAACGTTGTATCTCCATTTACCTCCTGCAGTACTTTATCTATAGTAGGTACTTCATTCCTAAAGAAGAATTCGTGCACTTTCCTCCTAGTCGCATGCTTATCAGCTTCATCCAATGATTTAACAATAGTTTTGCGATGTTTACTGGTCATTGGCTCAGAAAAGGTGTGATTTTTTTTGTATTGTCTTAACACATTAAACACTGATGCGCGACACACCCCAACTTTGTGAGAAACCTTCACAACAATTTCTTTGATGGTTGATGCCTCGTTCTCCTCGCGCTCGATCTTATATATATTCAAAATGACCTCTTTCATTTCTGCACTCAAGTGTCTTTTTTTAGAGCGTTTCCTAGGTGGACTACAGGAGTTTACAACTTCATCGGCAGTATCTGTACTACTGGGCATTTTGCGCAAGCAGTTGATAACAATAACAATCAATAACAAGGTATAACAATAACAACGACAAACTCAACAACTTAATAAGATAACAAACGAAAACGTCCAAAGAAATATCAAATTGCAATGATGCACACGACATACGTAACACGTCTGAACCTGAATGTGACTCTGCCTTGATACGACTGCTCTGCCGCTCGGCATAGGCATTTAATTGCGAAATGACCAATGAGGGCTCCTGTTTTACGTCGAGACGGCGGCGTTAGCGTGAAAATCACCCGAACCTTTTGTTTACATCCGGTCTATCTCTTATCTGAATATACTGTATGCATCTGCAAAGCTTCTCTGGATGACCGTAGAATGGAGGTTGCCTAAGAGCGCTTAGCGCTTTTACATGCATTTTGATGCTTATATGATAATTTCACCTAACTAATAACTATGAGCGCGAAGTCTATTTTAAGTTAATTGTGACTGTACATACGATTTCATCGAGAACTTAAATTGTTAATAGCTACTTAACACAGACGGACATAACAAGGAAAATGGAACAAAGTAACTATCAAAATAGTATGAATTTGTCTCGTAACTTGTTTTTGCTTTTTTTAAAATTGGAATATTACGTGTGTTTTGTAGAATGATATGTAAACCTTTGGCCCACGTATCGAGGGGTTTAAGAGTAAAATACACTTACGACTTCAGTTTAAATACATAACAGAACGTAGGTGGTTTTCTTCTTTAATGTTTAACACAGACATGTATAAGATATTATATGAACCTGAGTATGTCTTTGGACTGAGTAGACTAACAGTAGCATGTATTTTGATGCAGTTGTGTAACCAAGAACGTATTTTTTTCAGTAAGAAATCCAACTTAGGATGACCGTGGTGAATGACTGGATGGCAGGCACAAGCTTTGGAGGGTGGGTCCAACGATGCAGAGAATCTCGACGCCTTGTGTTGGTCATAGTGGCCATTGCATTGCTGTTAGACAACATGCTGCTCACCACTGTTGGTAAGTGTAAGATTGAACTTTTAACGTACACGTCTTCGAATTAATGCTCCTTCTATGACCGAAGACTAAACGTACATTGACACAGCTTGATATTGTAATAACTGCGATTCACTCTTTTTTTTTGAGATAATAATTTGTGCTGTTGAGTACCCTGCTGGGATATTTTAGCAGGGAGTTCTATTGTGCCGATAACAACAACTCAGCCAGATCGGAGTACGTGAATCAGCTTATAGTTGGTTAGTGTCAGAGGCAATATGTATCTATGGCATAAAAACAAAATAATACAATGGTCAACGTGGATGTGCCACAAGGATCCATCTTAGGACCAACTGTATTCATCTATACTAAGTGACATATAAATCCGAACACCCAGTTTAAATGGTTTTATTTTAATAAAAGTTGGTGAATGTATTTATCTTACTGTAAATAACAAGTGAAAAAATTTTCAGCCTTATCAATTGGACCTTCCGGTTTTTATACTGCTTTTTTTTAATTCACCAACGCTCTAAAAATGAATATTTCAGCCGCAGTAAACAATCAACGTTGGCGGATTTTGGTTCTTGACATCCTTTACGATCGGTTACGATGCCTAGAGTACGGAGACCTGTACGATTTCGTCAACTTAGTGAGTTTGATAGGGGCCGTATAGTGGGACTTCCGGAAGCTGGACTTTCTTTTCGGGCAATTGCAGTTAGAGTGCAAAGAAGTGTAGACACTGTGGTTAGGTGTTGTCAGGCATGGCTTCGAGAAGGCCGTACGTAAAGAGCAAGGGGCACTGGACGCCGCCGTAGAACAACAGACCGTGAAGATCGCCGCCTAAGATTATTGGCCTTAAGGGACCGTTTCTCCACTACCAGGTCCATTGCAAATGAATGGTTTGCAGAACACGGAAGACCTATTGGCATGCAAAGTGTTTACCGACGAATGAGAAGTTTTGGCTTGTTTTCATACCGGCCACACTGGGTCCTCCCTTTAACTCGAGAACACCGACGTAATCGCCTTGAGTGGTGCAGGCAACGGTCACTCTGGGATCAGGAATAGAACAGTATTGTCTTTAGTGACGAGTCTCGATTTTGTTTAGGCATGCACGATGGTCGTGCCAGGGTTAGAAGGCGACGTGGTGAAAGGAAGAATCCACAGTTTTTTGTTGAAAGATCATCACACTGTTGGAGTTATGGTTTGGGGTGCTATAGCTTATGGTTCCAGGTCACCTTTAATCTTCATCAGAGGTAACATGAACGCGCAGCGTTATATCCACGAAGTTCTAGAACCCCATCTTTTACCCTATCTTGACACCCTGGCAGATCCAACTTTCCAACAAGATAATGCCCGACCACATGTTGCAAGAGTCACAATAGACCTCTTATAACATAATGATGTCACATTGTTACAATGGCCACCAAGATCTCCCGACTTATCCCCAATTGAGCACGTATGGGATATGATGGGTAGGAGATTGCTCAATTTGCAACGTCCTCCTCAGACTCTAGAAGCACTTCGAGAGGAGTTGGTGGTTGCCTGGAATGAGATACCACAGGAGGACATTGACCACCTGATCAGAAGCATGCCTAGGTGCGTTGGAGAATGCGTAGCACATCAGGGTGCATCCACATATTATTAAAGGTCAAAGGGCTTTAAAGCAGTGCAATCATTTTGAAATTTTTATCTTTTACTTATTATGCTTCATTAAGTACTTATACAAAATTTTATTAAAATAAAACCATTTAAACTGGGTGTTCGGATTTATATGTCACTTAGTATATATCAATGATAAACCTTTTGGTAAAACAAAGTTCACCTTATATGTAGATAGCACGTCTTTATTGCTGTCTTACGTCTGAGATGTAAGTGTTAAATGTAAGTGTAATAGTTTGTCAATTGTTTTAAATAAGTGCTTCTCAAAGTAGCACATGTATCTCAATTCGGATAAAACTTCAAGATTGGGGGTACACAATGCTCAAAAAATAAATCTTAAAGATACAAAACTACAATTAGAACAGCAAGTAAAGTTCTTCTGGATTCACTTTGACGACAAACTTATTTTTAGTATACACTGGGCTTTTTAGCTTCAAGACTGAATTCACGGTCATTTATTATGAAAAATTTGAGAAATACTCTATCTGAGCATTCATTAATAGCACTATACTCATACTCGGTAAGTTAGAAAAATGTTTTAAGATGTATAGCAGTTGTAGAGTTCAGGCATAGCTGTAGAGACTTATTTAGAAAATATATTATACTGACCCTACCTTATTTATTTTCGAGATGGCCATATACACCATCTCGAACCAGAAAAATTTTCTTTTACATAACCAAATTCATGGTGTCAATACTAAGCAAAGCACCCATCTGCGTACATAGCATAATTCTTCTAGAAAGTCAGCAAATGTGTTAAGTCTTAGAATTTTTAATAGGCTTTAAAAAACTTTTCAAAGACTTTTTACTTGACAAATACTATACAATCTAATTTCATGTCAATATGGATAATAAATATTATTATTATTAATATTATCAGCTTTGCCTCCATTCAACGACATGGTCCGATATTCGAATTTGAAAATCCCGGTGTATTTGTTCCGCATTGCATATTCCACAGCAGCTCTCTATAATGATATAGCTCCGTATCCTGCTGAACCATATTGTAGTCCACTTTGTGCGAAGCAACAATGTTAATCTTCCCACGATACCGGCTTCTCTCAGAAACAATACCCACTTCAAATCCGCTACCAGCGTTTGTTATCCTAAAGGAACAATCCCACTTCTGACTCTCCAGTTAATTGTCCCAGTAGTCGTTATCTCATCAGTAGGGTGATATCGTAGACTATCAAAAGGCACAATGTGTTCATCCCAACGTTTCGGAAGAACTATTCCTTTGAGCGGGATCCAGACTCCAATTTTGATAAATGAGATTGCTCGGCGTATTACGATCGGGGTTAACTGCACATCTTGTCAACGTACAAAAGATATTGTGGGGAGATAATATAGCGAAGTAACTCGGGCATAAGTTGCTCGTGTCATGTCATGGGTAGTATCTCAGACATTTAAGGCTCTTGTATTTTTTCTAGATTTATTGCCTTGTTGTACTGTCGTTTCTCAAATCTACGGTACTGATGCGTCTTGTAGAACTTCGGATTTCACTGTTTTTTCACTTGAAACTTATAGTAAATCATAAAAAGTGTGGATGAAGCACGCTTTTCATGATTTTTTTCCAAAACACTGTATTTTTTAGCAGTTATTTCCCCGATTATTTCCACCGCCATCTACCATATGACGTTGACGTCTGTGGATATGTCATATATGAGAGTCGCTTGACTGCGGTGTTGCCGGATTGGGCTCCGTATTTAGGGAAAAATATGAAAAGTGGAAAATTTATATACATTTATATTAATTAATGGAACAAAAAACAAAAAATTTAAACAAACAGTAGTAGTAAAATTAAAAGTGATTCTTACTAAGTATAAAGCAAAAAATAACAAACAGCAATAAAATAAAAAACAATTCTAAGTGATTACAAAAACAAAAAATTAAAACAGCAGTAAAACAAAAAACAATTCCATGTAGTTATAATAAACAAAAAACAAACAGTAAAATAAAAGGCAATTTGGATGAAATGAAATTTTTCGTTTTACTACTGTTTTTACTTTTTATTCTGTGTTGTCACTTAGAATTGCTTTTTATTTTTCCGTTTGTAATTTTTTATTTTTTTATAATTACATGGACCTTTTTTCCTACTATAATTATTTTTTGTTATCACTTTTTTAGCTCACTAGTGCTATTTTTTGATTCATACTTATTAGGAATCGCCTTTTATTTTGCTACTTTTGTTTGTTTCAGTTTTTCCTTTTTGTGATTCATTAATTAGTATATGTATATAAATTTTCCACCTTTCATATTTTTCCCTAAATGCGGAGCGCAATCCGGCAACACCGCAGGCAAGCACCTCTCATATATGACATATCCACAGACGTCTACGTCATATGGCAGATAGATGGCGGTGGAAATAATGGTGGAAGGAACAGCTAAAAATAGTGTTTTGGGAAAAAGATTTCATGAAAAGCGTGCTTCATCCACACTTTTTTTGTTTCTAAATAATCTATCAAACTACCCTCTAGAAGATTTAAGAGAAAAAACAGTGAAAAGACGCAACAGCACCAAATCTACTACTTAGCAAAGGTGTTGCCAATCTTGGGGTAAAACCTCAAATTCAATGTTTATTACACTACTCCAATTTGGTGGAAACTTAGCTAAGATAAAGTAACAGTGCTTTTGTAGTAGCGCTTAAGGGAAAATACGTTTGCAACTGCAACTACAAATCAGTTGTTTGTTTTCTTTCACATAAAAGTTATACGAATAAAAAGGCACACCCAGTGATATAATCACATGTGTTTCTACCTAGATCGATTAAAAGTGATTTCCTTCCTGTACCATTATTATATTTGTTAGTATAAGCGCGATATACAGGGTGTTCGGAAAATAGACGGAGATATTTTAAAGGGTGATTCCTTGTTAAAAAATATGAAAAAAGGGTTCGATAAATATGGGTCTGGTTTTCAAGATACATAAATTAAAAAAATTATTAATATCTCAAGAAATATTTACTCGATTTTGTTGGAATTTGAATAGATTAAAATTATTAGGTCCAGTGGCATCCCAGTGGCACCTTAGCGAATATTATTGCCCGAAAAATGTACGCCACTGCCTTTTTTGTATTTTCAACATTAGTTGTTTGATTAAGCATCTAATAATACAACTTCTTTGCCACTTGTATTTTTTCGTATCTCAATTCGTTTTTGAGAAAAAAAAATAAAAACCGTTCCTGTTTGCAAGCTGACATTGTCTATGGCGTGCAATAAACTTTGTTAATCCAATGAATTTGATTGCATTAAAAGCACACATAATGTGAGAAATATTTATTTCTAAAAAAAAATGATAGAAAAAAGGAGCTTTGTGGATTCGAACCTCCGTCCTGCGGTTCTGCAATCGTTGCTATTTCCCATGACGCTACGATCCCTGTTGGTTTACTGGATCTTTATACCATTATACTCGACAATGACAAATGTCAAGCGAACGTTGGAGTGATATCAAACCCGTTATAAACAATTAGAATACTCTATTCAAGATGCAATGCTGAAACTTTAAATAATAATAATAATAATAATAATAATAATAATGAATTTATTTTCCATTAGACATGCATGAACATGTATAGGTTTCGTCAAAAAGATACAATAAGTAAATATGTACAAAGTAAATAAACAAATAAAAAAAAACAAACAAATAACATCCAACAACAAACAAGTTAAAATTAGTGTTAAAAAACGATATTTGAAAACTGACAAAGTCGCTAATTGCATAAAAACAGTTACTTATAAAGTAGCTTTTCAGCTCAGATTTGAATTGGCCTATTGAGGTGAACCTTTTTACGGAGTCAGGCAGGTTGTTAAAAATTTTAGGACCTAAAATACATGGTGATCTGCTGCCTAACTTATAACGCGCAAAAGGTATATGGATGTCGTTTTGTCTGCGAGTGCCCATTTGATGTATATGACTATTCAAGGTGAAATCATCTTTGTTTAAAAAAGTATAGATAGCCATATTGTAGAGAAAAAGCGAAGGCAGTGTCATTATTTTTAATCTCTTGAATAATTCTCTGCAACTATAAGTGCTGCTTACTCCCACCATACACCTCACCAGCCGTTTTTGACTTAGGAACACCTTAGAAGCGTTTACCGATGAGCCCCAGAAGCACAAAGCATACAGCATGCGAGACTCAACCTGACCATGATACAACATCAATAGCTGATTCTCTGTGAAAACAGATCTCAGGTTCTTGAATAAATATGCTTGTGAATTTATTTCTGATGATAGATAATCGCAATGTCCTTTAAAGTTGAGACATTGGTCTAAGTGGAGCCCTAAAAACTTAGTGCTTTTATCACTCTGCAGTGCTGAACCGTTCAGAACAAGCTGAATCGCTGGTATCGACTTTTGAATGTTGTGGAACCTCATAACTGTGGTCTTCTCGCTATTAAGAAGTAACTGATTTTCTTCAAACCAGCTATTGATGTTGTACACTAAGGTGTTACATTTATTTATTAAATCAGCCTCGTCTTTATTTGATATAATGAAGGAGGCATCGTCTGTATACAACGTGAAATGTGCTTCAGGGAAACATTGCTCCAGGTTATTTATATAAAGGGAAAACAGCACTGGCCCCAATATAGATCCTTGTGGTACGCCTATATTTATGTTAACCATACCCGATTTGACCTGCTTCAGTTGACCAGCGTTGTTGTGTGTTATTGCCACGAATTGTGACCTATTCTGCAAGTACGATTTTATCCACAGGTAGGCTGAACCACCAATTCCATAGTCTGTTAGTTTGGCTAATAATATATCATGACTGACACAGTCGAACGCCCTACTGAGGTCACAAAATATCCCAACCGGGCATTCTCCTGCCTCAATACAGTAGACTAACCTGTTGATAAATGAATGACGTGCGGTCATGGTTGATTTTCCAATACGGAAACCATGTTGATTGGATGATAGAGTGTCATTGCTTTCCAAGAACAGCAGAAGTCGATCTAAAAAACAATACTCAAGAATCTTGGAAAAACGGCATGGAACAGTCACCGGTCTGTAATTGCTAACCAAAGAAGTATCTCCTTTCTTAAGAATTGGAGTTACTTTTCCTGTTTTCAGATTGTTTGGAAATACACCAGTGCAGAATGATAAATTAACTAGAAAAACAAAAGGTTTGGTTATGTACAATAATATTTTCTTGACTAAGAAATTCGGAACTTCATCGGTGCCTGAAGAACGCTTGTTTTTTAACTTATCATTAATTAGTTTATAGAATTCTTCCTCCAAGAACGGGTATAAGAATTCTTCCTCCAAGAACGGGTATAAATAATCCATTAGGGACTAATACCGAGCATTTTGGGCCCCTCAATCGAACACCCATTAACTTCATGGAATCTAACTTTATTCTGGTAACAAAGCGTTGCTTAAAGTACAAAGTAGGGCCGCAATTCAACTGCCTACATCTGCAATTAACAGGTGGAAAACAGGAAATATATAATGTTGCAAAATGAATACCGATTTATTATAATTTTTAATATACAATGATATCAAACCACACTACAATTGACAGGACCGTATTAGGGTCATTTCTGTTGGATATTCACCATGTTGGAAATAGCCAACATGGTGAGTACCACGAAGTGGGCACCTGCCTGTTCAGCAATTTACCATTCCATGTAGTGAACTCTCTCTAATCGTAAGTTTGTTGATGCTGAAAAGCTGAACCTAAGAGGCCCTAGAAAGTGTTTTACGTATTTAATATGCAATTGTCACTGCTAGATTTTAATCCAGTAGTTTAAACATAGCAACGAACTCGTCGAAAGCTTTCAGTTGATTACAACCCACGTGTATCGCGCCAGTTGTTTAAGTTCTCTATTTGTACTGCTGCATGCCCAAGTTACGTGGCAGGCTTAGTCCAGGGGGTATCTTCGCATATGTTCGTCAAAATATTTTGATCAACTTTTTTCATATTCAAAAACGAATATGCATGCAACCCCCATGTTTGTCTGGACGAATCAAACCACATAAGATGTTTAGTAGTAGTAGTGAATGAATAAATAATAAAAGAAATTTGAGGCATATCGGCCACCATGAGGAGCCGGCGCTTAGGTCACATGACGGGCCCTACATTTCCCAAGCCCCCACGCTCCGCCCTCTAGCGAAGTTGAATATAGCCCTGAGTCCTAGCTCAAAATTGTGGGGATCCAGAGTGCTGGACCCCAGTATAGTTGCTCAGAGCCTCACAGTGACACAGATCATGCACCAAGGTCTCTTCCTCTACCTCTCGTCGCTCACACATGGGATCCTCAGCCTCCCCCATCACATGCAGGTGACGCCTCATCGTCTTATGGCCCGACAACAGTCTCAAAACAACCTTAGATTGGCTCTAACCAAAGATAAGCAAAATAATCCATCCTAACGAAGGTAACTAGAAATACTTGTCCAGTGTCCAAAGAGGGTTGTCTATCAATCCACTTCTCCATTATCTTCCTGACTCTTTGCGAGGGCACCTCTAGGGCTGGCTCAGGACCAACAAGCTTCACCGCCGATCCTACTCTCGCGAGCGCGTTCGCCATATCATTTATCTCAGCGTGCCCCAGTGCCCACACTAGCATCGCTGCTAAATTGTCCAGAGCCTTCTTGCATTGCAATACAAGGCTCGAGGTGATCTTGCACACGTTTATCGTAGCCTTACTGTTAGAGAAGATCGCTATTCTTCTCGTAGGTCCTTCCCTCTCCTAAATGTGGAATACGCAAGCAAGAATCGCACAGAACTCCGCCTGGAAAATAGTGGTGTACCCGCTGGGAGGCAGTGAGAGCCTACATACAAAAAAGAACGCTACTGATTCAAGTTTCTATAAAATTATGATATTGATTCGAGATCACAGATACGTCAAATAAAGTAATGTAGTTGTTTTAAAGAAACGTAGCACCTAAGTTCAAAGAGTCTTAGAAACATACCGAAGTCCCGGTCCTCAACTGAAGATAGTTGTTCTTGAACCAAGATCACTCTATTGGGTGTGTAGTTTTAGATTCAAAGACCCTTGCGCCAGAACCCTCTTCAGTAACCGAGCTATCCGTTTACCAGACTTGACCACTTCCTTCAGAGACCTTCCGGCTTCCGGGATCCCACTCCACCCTTGTCGGATACTCCACATTGAATTTGCGATACTTGGGGATGATCAGATGATCCCTGCTCAGAAAACGGATCTTCTCTTTGCACTTCGACCAAGATGGCCGTGTGACCTTTCACAGGATTCACGAAGGCCCAGCTGTCTTGATTCGGCAGTCGATGTGCGACTACCCCCGCCCCTCCGCGGGTCTCTAGATCCTGCGATGGGAGATCCAGCAGAGCTTAGTGGCGTTGTGCGTACAGCGCTTATAACACAACCCAAACGGTGAATTTGAGTTTATCCTCAGTTGTCTCGGTTCCAATGCAAGGCCATCAAACCAAAGAAAAAATACGGAAGAGAGGGACTTAATACCGTCCTGTAGAGACAGTGCACCACTTTGGGTTAAAGCCCTCATCTCATTCCCACGACCAGTCCACAAGCCCACAATGAATTGCGAGCCTTGTTAACCGTGTTCTCTCCAATTCAGTTCAAAATCCAAGATACATCCTTAATATTTTACCGATTAGGGTAGAACGAGTCTCGTCCCAGAGAAGGTGGGCATGACACGCCCGTCAAGCTTTCTTCTCTTAGTGAACAGATTCCAGCGTTGAAAGAGGATCGACGTCCCTGCCTCACGGTTCCACATTGCCCGAAATTCCCTGCATGATCTCAAAGACCGCACTACAAAAACGACCACTCACTCCTGCGCTCAAGTGCCATTGTAGACGAATTACAAAGGGCCCCCGTCCTTCTAAGCAGGGGTGATCGTATTACCCCTAAATATCGCTTCAACAGCGAGTTTATTGTGGAGTATCCAACGAGGGAGGAGTAGCCGAGGAAAATGGAGATGTGGGTTGCAAGACAACACTCTCAGAAATGGAGAAGTATCTCCAGACATCTCCTCCAGGCACGGGAACACATTGAAGGGCCCAGTGCTAAGGATGGACGCTTCTGCTGGATAGAGCCAACCTAAGATTGCTGGTGGGACTGTTATCTGGCCATAACACGTTAAGGCGCCACCTGCACGTGCTGGGGGTGGCTGAGGATCCCTTGCGTGAACTCTGCGGAGTAGAGGAAGAGACGTCGGCGCACGTTTTGTTTCGCTGTGAAGCTCTGGGCTACTATAGCTACTATATACTGGGGTCAATTACTTTGGATCCTCAGGACGTTAAGGAGCTTTGACTCAGGGCGATTCTCAACTTAACGCTAAAAGGGCGAGGCTTGTGATCTAAGGATTGTAGAGGTGCATAAGGGCCCGCTTAAGCGGCCTATGCACTGGCTCCTTATGGTGGCCGGAATGCCTCTAATTTCAAGATTCATTCATTCATAGTGCGTTCAAGTCGTCAGCACAGGCTCATATTGCTGAGCTTAACGTGAAGCTCATTCGTCATGAGATACCTCAATAGGGGTACTCCACATGTATACGATGCTTTTCTTTAATGCCCCCTCCCCTTCG
The DNA here is from genome assembly GCA_963669975.1 of Acanthoscelides obtectus. Classification (NCBI taxonomy): domain Eukaryota; kingdom Metazoa; phylum Arthropoda; class Insecta; order Coleoptera; family Chrysomelidae; genus Acanthoscelides; species Acanthoscelides obtectus. Next base: position 3,256,760 of record CAVLJG010000004.1, on the reverse strand, counting down.
ATTTTTTGAGCGGATCAGTTCAAAAAATCAAAGCTTGAAGTAATGAAATTGATGCGTGGATACCATATTTTAGAGTAAAATTGACAGATGAACATGTCAAGATGGCCGCTGGGCACCATCTTGGAAAAAATATATACACCTTCGGAAAAACCATTATTATACATTATGATGAGGAAGAGAGATGGAAATATACAAAAGTATGTAGGTGCGTGAAAGACACTCGATTGTCGGATCCTATCTGGCAGCGTCGGAGTGTGACGGACAACGTTGTAAAGTAGAAGAGTGATAAAAGAGAGATGGCAAAACGGGCGCTGGCGCCTGCCGCTTAGACGGATGCGCTCAACAAATGCGATTTGTTTCTCCCATTCGCAGAGTTGCCGATACCAATATGTCATATTTCTAAGAAATCTAAGTCTACCCAAATTTCGGGAAAAATAGCTGCGGATTCCACATAAGAGTATTCCAAAAAAGAAAAAAGTTCAAACTATTAAAATTGTATTAATGTTTCATGGTTCAAATCATATTTTTCATGTTTGTATATTGTTGTATCAATGATTTTGTAATCCCTATTCTTGTTGCCAGTAGAGATACAACAGTATTGAGAGAAATCATGGACCGCTAGATAGGGCTACAACTACCATATGACTATCAAATAGTAGTGATAAACAGGGTTTGTTTATAGCACAGTTGCCTGGTGTGGCGAATTTGCGCCATAGGGGCGATTTGACAACTTTGAAGGACAACTATAACGGGTACTATGGTGCCCGGTATTCGGGAATCTGGCAATACCTGATGATTCCGAACGTTTATTACGCCAGATTGTTTGCTGACTTGTGCAGTACAACATGACAATCAACGTGACTGAGCACCTGGTAATCCTGGTTTAAGGTGTTATATTTAAAGAGCTTGGGGCAGTTAGGTATCTAGGTCACATTTTTTAATGTATTTCGAGAAATCCGTAATGTTGAGTAAAGATCACGTTTCTTGCTTTGTTTGCTGAAAATTCTACAATAGACGTACATTTTGAGAAACAGAGATTTGGTGACGACAAAATCGTAAAAATATAACGCATTTTCGTAAAATAATTTCTTTGTTGAAAAGACTGTGGCTTGATGACCCATTGTACGAGTATAGTGTCCCGCTCCGCTTTGAATATTCGAAACACTATACTCCAGCAGCATTCAGCTTCAATGTTATCTTTATGAAGTTCTAACGTCTAGGCCATGCTGATTAAAAGCTTGAATGAATCAACACTTAAATCTAAATTCCCCACAATTCGGGAAGCTCTACTCAAATTGGCAACACAGCGTATCTGCCTATTATTCTCATTCGTGATACAGGTCTGCGGTCTGCTGCAAATTTCAGTATGCGTTGAGTCGACAGAAGAAGTACAGTAGATGCGCGCATTACGCACCAATTCGATTGGACGTCCTGTGAACCGATTTCGGTGATTTCGAGATTTCACGAAATCACCTAAATCACTCTACTTATTTTTATGAATGGATAATTGGTTTTGTAGCAATAAAGGTTGCGTCTCAGAACAAAAATAAGAAGATACCCACTCTAACAAAAAATAGTACACTCTTAAAAATGTGTAACGAAAATACAAAGATATTCGAACAAAAAAATAAGTTCTCAAAAATAAAACGCAATAATGAACACAAATGTTTCAAATGGTCCTTCACAGCTGGGGCTCAAAAACGTTTCCTTCATTCAATGAACAGTATGTCAGGCGGTTATAAAACTCCTGACGAACTCTCAAGAGGGTAGAAGGCTGTATTTGCCCGAGCGCTTCAACGATTTTCACCTGTAGGTTATGCAAATTGTCTGGTCTCTCATTGAAAGTGTAAACAGTACTTTTCACATAACCCCACAAGAAAAAATCATTGGGCTCTAGATCGGGTGATCTAGGAGGCCATTTTATTGTTCCGTTACCGCCAATAATCCTGTGGCCGAACACACTTTCAAGGTAAGTGTGTACGATCGCCGCATTATGCGCCGGGCATCCATCTTGTTGGAACCAAATATTAGCGAGATCAATGCCAAGCTACCTAATTGCAGGAACAATCTGCGTCTGTAGTAACGCCAAATATTTTACAGCCGTAAGAGTTCCATCAATAAAGATCGGTCCGATAATGTTATTACCTAGAATTCCTGCCCACACATTCAGTTTCTGTGGATACTGCGTGCGGACGGGAATACTGAGGTGTTTATTTTCCCGAGACCAATACCGAACGACTGAAGGATTGTGATGATCGTGGAGAGGGAATGTGGATTCATCAGTAAACAAAATGTTACCAATAAAACTTCCATCCCTGTTGTTTCACAAAACTCCATTCGACGGTATTTGTCTAAAGGAAATATTTCTTGAACCGTTCCAACCTCGAAGCTATGATAGCCGTTGCGATGCAAAATATTTCTTGTTGTTCTGGGTGTGAGATCGGCTATTGGTACCATTTCAGCAATTTTTCTGCTTGAGCATGGTTCAGATACTTCTGCAGCGGCACAAACAGCAGTTTCGATCTCCTCCCTTTTCTCGCTAATTTTTGGTTTTCGACCTTCAGGGTGCATGCAGCTATGGCACTTATGTAAGCAGCCCACCCTCTTGAATTTTTCGTAGGTATTTATAACCGTTGCGTGAGACGGAATTGGCCGATCTGGGAAGCGTACCGCAAATAATTCAACAACCGCGCGTGCTGAATTATTCTGGATGTACCATTCTATCATTTGAAACTTTTCTTCTTGCGAGTACATTTTTAAGATATTTTGGATTGAATAAAGACGCACCTTTCCTACACAAAACCCAACCGCAGAGTGAGTCATGAATCCCTTATCGCACTTGACGACGGCACGCGCGTTAACGGTAGGAAATATGTACGAATAGCGATGAAAGTAGACGAGCCGATGCGCTGTTGCCAAGAAATGATTTTCCATGTATAACAATGGTTTTTCCTAAGGTGTATATGAAAACAGGGGTCTTTTGGTATATCATTTTGAAGCTGCTGACGAGTACTTCATAACTCTAGAATGTAAAGTCAATACCTTTACCTACTACAAAATGGTGGTACATTTAATAATTCCTTACATTACACAAACCCACTAACATGCATATCTCTACAAATTGTAATTACCTGCCATATCCACAGCAACAGCGATAAAAACTTGTTCTGTTATTTTTTGTTGACAGTGACAAGAATATCGGTACGAAAACAAACATCATTGTACAGTTAAAATATTCTTATTTAGTTTTCGGTTTCAGTGCTAGATACTGTTTTAACTATTTTTAAAATGGTCAATTCTCGTCCATTGGAAGGAAAAATCGAGGCGATTTCTATTTATGGCGCGTCGAGTAACTTTCACGGGACCGAAAGGATTTTTAATGATCGTCTCCCGAATCGTCCAATCTGTAGAAAATATTTAAGGTAACTTGTATCTAAATTTACAGCTACTGGTAGTATAAACAACAAAAAACCCCCAGGTCATCCGACCATCCCGGAAGTAAAGCGAGTTCAAATAATCGGTGAGATCTAATCAGTCTAACTTTCCTGATCTCCTAGTAATGCTCAGGATCTTCAACCGTTCCACTGAGTAAGCAACTTCACTACTACGCCAAAGAATTCCACATCGCATACATACCAGACGCTTCATAAGTACCGCGGCAATCCTACCACCACAACGAAATGATTTTTTTATATGGGAAACTGCATCTTGACAGTGAAATAACTGCCCTAAATGGCACTTAGGGCGGTTGCAAAGATCTCGCGATTTTCTCTTGAGTTGAGAAACTGAAAGCGTCGGCCACCGCGGGCGCAATTCCAGTAATTGCTCTAAGTGAGCACTGGTTAGACGTTCCTGGGAGGGAGCAGTGGCAGCGGGGAAGGGTAGTTTTTTACTAGAGAGTAAATTTATTTATTTATTATCAAACTAGGGACATCGAACGGAGAAAATCTCCAGAATAGACATCCACTTATTAAATTGTAAGGATTGTTATTGACAATTTACATACAGGGTGGTGCATCGGAAACGAAACAGACGCATTTACTGCTGTGGAATATACCATGGTTAATTTATGTAATAAAGCGTCACAAGTTATTTTAGCAACAAAGTTTGGTCAAATCAATCGCAAACTATGTACTAAATTCCTATTTAAAATAAGTACGACATTTTTCCTTATCTTTCTTCAAGAAATAACTATTTTGCCACAAAAAAACGCTCCAATATAGTCAACGCCAAACAAAGTGGCGTGCACGTCATCAAGGTGGGTGTGTTGAAAAATTTACATTGTTGCCAAACTTTTTGTAAAATAATAAAATTTATTATTTACATATCTAGGTTTATAAGCAATATTAACCTCAAATGAGAACAAAAATAATAGTATAATAAAATTATAGATCTGTACTTGCATAATCATTAAGTATGACAATTATTGATCAGATGACACTATGAAACTACCATATTTAATTGATAGCTTAAAGGTACTGAATAAAAATCCAAATGGGGTACTCCAAATTTTATGCATGGTATTTATTTTACAGAATTCATACAGAAAAATGCATTCTAAAATTAGGTAAGCTACTGGTGTAAGCTTTTTCTGTACAATAAAGTTAGTCGGAGTTTCTTTCTTCAGCGCTGTCTGAATCTGAATCTTCATCACTCTCAAAGTTGATTATTAAAGGTTCGATGTCTGGTCGATCAAAAATTCGTTCTCTTTCATACCATTTAAAAATTTCTTGCTCAGTATGTCGAACACTATTTTTCCACATGTCTGGGGTAACCGTTTGTAGAGCCTCGTTCCACATATCCAAACAGTCTTTTTCACTGTTACCATCTCTACCAATATGTCTCTTATAGTAACCTTTTGCTATGCCCCAAATTAACTCAATAGGGTTAAATATACAATGGTAAGGAGGCAGACGAAGAACTTTGTGCCCATGTTGTTCCGCCAATTCATCAATCACGTATATTTTAGGTGGTTTGTTTCTAAAAAAGCAGTTATTTTAAGAATAGGAATAAACAAAAGAAATATAAACTGTCGACCAAAATATATATAATTAAGAAGCATTATGTACCGAGCAACAATACTCAATAGCTCTGTTTTAAACATTGTGTTTAAAAATGGTATGTTTTGATTTGTCAACCAGTCTTGGATATTTTTTTTTGTCCATGCATTGTTGGGCACTTTGTTCAATATCATGCTGTGATAAGGGGCGTTATCCAGTATAATCATAGATGGACTCTCCAATTTTTCTAATAACTGATGTTGAAACCATTTCAAAAAATTGTCCTGGTTCATCTCTCCATGGTAATCGCTAAATTTTGTTTTCGAAGAAAATATCGCTTCACTACCCTCAATAAACCCATTTTCATTTCCAGCATGTAATATAATATATCTAAAATATATTAGTTTTAAATTTTATAGTGCAAATTGTGTAAAAGTACATACCTTTTACCATCTGTTTTAATAGCTTTCACGCTTTTTTGGTTTCCATTTTGCCAAGAGCGACCTATGGTCCCATTTTGAAATATCCAAGTTTCATCGAGGAAGACAAACTGGTATAAGGCCTCAACCTTGGCTTGATTGTATTGCCTTAGAAATTCCACCCTTTTCAAAGCTATACTTGGTAGTTCCATGAGCCCTCGTCGCGGATTGTCCTTAAGCCACTTAAATCCAAGATCTCTAAGCAACCGGCTTAAAGACGTGGCACTACTATCAAATAATGCCCTATCTCTTAATCGAGACCATAAAGTTTGTATCGTAACTTGTTCTTCTGAAACCATGTGTAATATGACATTATAATTTAGTTAACAAATTAATGCAAATTTCTGATAAGTTATTATAATAAGATCTTACTTTTGTGATACATATTATAGATCACTTCTCGAATGGCACTTGTATGGTTACACGTTTAATATAACTCCGCATTTTCTTGGGCGATTCTAAATTTGCATCACTTTTCACACCCTCGGAAATACGACTAACTGTCCTTAAACTAATTTTTAAAGCAGCAGCAACACGCTACAAAAAATAAAATAAAATTTCACTATTATTAATATACATTACATATAATTATTAGTAACCTACCTCTTGAACAGCATTTAAAGGCAACAAAGGCCCGTTGTTGTCCCTTTCTTGCTCAAAGTAGTGCATTAACGAGGTCACGAGTTCCTTACACCGACTATTTAACTGTTTGGGCATCTTTATATACCAAAATTGCCTTTATCTACTCGTAAAATGAATAATTTTGTTTTGAAACAAACAGTTGTTGATTTACAGTATGCGGGGCCAAAAGATTTATAAAGATTTGAAATGCCACAAATTGATTCAGTGTCAAAATTAATACAAATGTCAGTTTCCAGTTTAAATAAGTTTCAAGGTGACAATGTGTCAACGCTGCGAAATCGGTTTAGTGCGTTTACATGTCGATAAGTGATTGGAGCGTTTGCAAAACATTTTATTTCGCATAATGCGTCTAAATTTATCAGAAAGCAACTTATGTGATATTTTAATAACAATGTTTATATGACTATTAACCATAATAAGAGAGTAATGACCATTTTACAATTTATATATCACATTAATATGAAACTGCAATAGAGCAATTGTTTGTGATAGAAACCTAGGCATTAGGTCGGGGAATTTTTATCGTGATGACGTGCACGCCACTTTGTTTGGCGTTGACTATAGCTATTTCCAACAACAAAATGATAAACAAACTATGGGCGTAGTGAAGAAAAGCATTTACTTATTAAGTAAATTCTTTTAGTCAAATTTCTTCTGAAAGTAGTACAAACTAATCTGATGTACCTATTAAAGTCTTTTTTAAGCTTTAAATCAATAACTCTTCAAAACTACTGAACTGAAGCTCATGTATTTTACATCACTATAAAGGGAATTGAAAGACCTTTAAAATAAGGTATCACTCGATCCCCCTTTCCATTTAAGATTTTAGGGTTGGTGTCACCCCCGCTCAGGGGGCTGCACGTGATTTTTCGCCAAACTTGTGTCCCCCTCGAAAACAAAATCGATGGGTCTGAGCCCCGGGTCTCTATAAGTCGATTTGGTGACGGTATATGATGGTCTCCAAAACTTACTACAGTACTTATTTCACAAATGCCTGATTTTGATGAAAATCCTCTGCTATCAACTTTGCTTTCGATATAATCTACATTTTTTGTTGAAAAAAAAGTTATAAAGGACATATTAATATACATACATAATATGTAAGTGAAACATATATCGCGCTTAAAACTTAAACAACATAAATCGGTACTAAAAACAACTTAAGTGCACAGACAGGCAGATGGACCAGCAGACAAAAGGGTTAAAAACTTAAAATTTAATACACTAAATTTATTTTCCTGTTTTTAGATGCATAATTATCAATCAAGTCTTCCAAATTTATTTCTATATCCTTTTCGATAAATAACAATCCAAGTGCAGAAAATCTTTCTTGACCCCTAGAATGTCGTAGCCAATTCAAAATAATAATAATAATAATAATAATAATAAATGTCTTTATTAATCAGCATACATCAGTGATGCGAAGTTTATCCAAATGGCTACTCTTACACTTAACCTCACTGTGTACGAAAGAGTAACACAGTTAAACTCGATACACAAACAAACAATAGTAATAATAAGAAAAAGAAACAAATGCACACTTGAACTATTAATATAATAATAATAATAATAATAAAGTGTCATAAAAATAAAACAAACCAACAACTCAAACACTGAGAGACGATTGCATCTCCAATAGCTGTTTTCCAACTGATTTCATAAAAGAGAGTAAACTTTCTTGTTTGTTAGCCGCACTGACTGAATTGTAAAGCTCAACAGCATTATACGTGAAAGATCTCTGATATAATGAGGTGTAGTGAAGAGGAATATTGAACTGTTCATCATGACGTAACCTTCTTGAAATTAAATTCCTACGCGGAACTAACTTATTTGCAAGGTAAATAGGTCTCTTGGTAACGACTGTTTTATGTACAAAAACCAACATATGAAACTTGAAAAGATTATTGAGCTTCAGCCACCCCAGCTCACAGATCTTGGATGTAACATGGCTATACCTACGAAGGCCGAAAACAAAACGACAACAACAATTTTGAATTTTCTGCAATCTGGTTTTTGTCATGGAGTCAAGACAAGGATAAAACAGTATAAAACAGTAAAGCAGCTTAGACATAACTAAACTTTCCACCAATTTCTTTCTAGTCTTGAAATTGAGAATAGAACGATTGGAGTATAGGAGTCTTAGGCTTGCATATGTAGCTTTAGATATATTACTGACGTGGTGATGAAATCTAAGATTTACGTCTAAAGTAACACCTAGACTTTTTGCATGCGTGACGAGTGGAATATGGTCATTATTTACCCTCAAATCAATCATCCTTTCAAAATGCTCATAGCTGGTTTTGGGACAGAACAACACCGCAAAACTCTTGGTAGGATTGAGCTTCAAACAGTTAGCCTTGCAATAGTCAGTTATATTTACCAGATCTAAATTTATTTTATACGAAGCTTGATCCATATTAGTAGAGTCAAAAGTGAAGGTCAATTGTGTATCGTCTGCGTAAGTATGAATACTGCAAAACTGTAATACAGTATGCAAGTCAAAAGTATAAACTAAATATAGTAAAGGACCAAGCACGGAACCCTGAGGAACACCAGAAGCAACATCGGCACTAAGAGAAACATGATCCAATGATCCGCATAACAGACAATGACCTCTCGCACGTGGCAAACGTCACTGGTAACGTTATTGCCACTTGAAACAAAGTATACAGGGTGACTTTGAAGTTGAGTCATTAATTTTCAGATAATGATTGTAGAAGGAAGATAAACCAAAATATGTGTGTAAAAATAAAAAAAAATTTTAAAAAAATTCACCTTGTTTTATAAAGTATCCTCCCTACAAGTATTTCAGTGCGGACCTGTATTTGATCGTGAGGTCTTGGAGCACCGGCATGCCGTCCATATGTGAGGTCTTAAGTCAAATGATTCACGAACCCGTTGTACTACATTAACAAAGGCACGAGGGGTTGGTTGCACTCGATTGGGAAACCGATCCGCATAAACATGTGCCATTTTTTATTTCGTTTGAGCCACGCAACAGACACCACTATCCACTACCGACTGACACTGACTGTATACAACTGAATGAAATAATTGTAAAAACATCGTTCCAAATTCTTTCGCTTTTTTGTTTCCGATGCGATGAACCGATAAGGCGAATTATATCCGTTGTCGCCAAACACGAGCACATAATATTATTATTGAGACAGGGCGGTACTCAAACTTCCAAAGGGCTATAACTTTGTTACTTTAATTTTACCAGAAAAATGGTAAAGGAAAAACATTTCTTTTGATCAGATCTACTCACTGTTAAAATAAATGACTCAACTTCGAAGTATACTGATTGAAAGATTTCTGTTCAGTTCATTTCGAAGAGTTTCATGAGATTCAGCCTTTCGTCCATTAGCTAAGAAGCCGTCTTTGTAGTAGACATAAGAATAAGGTAATGACATGGCACTAATAGCAGGTACTATTTTGTGACTATCGCGTTTGGGAGGGCTAATCTTGAGCTTGGGGGTGTTAGAACGATGATTTCTATATGGGATTCAGGAAATTTGGAATAACATTGGAGCTCAACTGAAACAAACACCGATATTTATTTCTCAACCTGTTGCATACGCCACTGGTTGGGGTTACTTTGAGCATCCGTTCGACAAGTCGGCACATAATCGCGACCGCCCTCTGCCCCCTCGAGGGCTCAGAAATATAAAACTGCCGTAAAATTATGGAATTTTATTCTCGAATAAAACGTTTTCAGATGGACGCTTTGTAGTCTGGTTTTTTTATTGGTGCATTAAAACCGGGTTACGACTCTCGATCCACCCCCCGCCCCGCGAACAGTCTTTCTTTGCTTTGTGGTTCAATCAAAGCTGCCGGACGTGAAAGTCATCGAGGCATTGTCTTTTCTTTATCTTCCGGCTTTCAGGATTTTTATGATGGGGTAATTATGGATAGAGTTGGGGGTGTCGCGTGGCGAGACGCATAAGTGCCGAGTATATTCAATCCTAATTGAAAAGTCAAAGCAACTGGAGGACGAAATTCATGGAGCCGCTGCATAGTTCCCCATACGTTTTGTATAAAAACTCGGCAATCAACCAAATACTTTTTATTTACTATATTTGAACGCCCCATGTTGCAAGGCCTCTACTCTTTTGATGACTGTTGTGCTGTTGGTATATCGCGTCGGGTATTGTATTTTAATGTCAGGATCTGTTTTTAAAGGGAGTATAAGATATGGTGCTTTGGAGACCACTTGGGTCAAAGAATACCTTAAGCTGGCTTCTAAACTGAACAAATACTGAAAAATTAAGCCGTAACGCTAGAAACTGTAAAGCTTGTGACATGATTCGCCTTAATATAACGTCAACTTGTTTTTTATGCAGTCTCAATCACGATTATCAATACTATAATAGGGATTCGTAGACATTTCGCTTTTGTAATTCTTATAATGGTGAAAGTGCAAGTATGTCTTAATGTATTACGACACCGACTCGTTCATTACGATCTAAAATAAAAACTAAGCAAAGTTTGTCAATCGAGAACTAAGGATGAAGATTAGGGTGTCCCGAAAAGATGAAAGTTCTTTTTTTCAAACGAATACCCTCTAATTTTGCTTGAACAATGTCAAAATAATTGTAAATGTTTCATGTACCTCGAACCAGAGCAATACGTGCCGAGTTGCGTTGGAACATGTCAAATGATAATTCGGTTTTGAAATCCATACATGGTATTTATTTTTTGAGGTGTTAGAGTCAAATTAAAAAAATACAGGGTATGCATATCTCAATTCAAACAAAAAATTGTTTGCTCTCATAGGCTGGGACTCCCTAATGAAAACGAAGCCACCAAATGCTGAGGAGATAGAAAACTTGTGGCGTGACATATACTAAGTGACATATAAATCCGAGCACCCAGTTTAAATGGTTTTATTTTAATAAAATTTTGTATAAGTACCTACTTAATGAAGCATAATAAGTAAATGATGAAAATTTCAAAATGATTGCACTGCTTTAAAGCCCTTTGACCTTTAATAATGTGTGGATGCACCCTGATGTGCTACGCATTCTCCAACGCGCCTAGGCATGCTTCTGATCAGGTGGCCAATGTCCTCCTGTGGTATCTCATTCCAGGCAACCACCAACTCCTCTCGAAGTGCTTCTAGAGTCTGAGGAGGACGTTGCAAATTGAGCAATCTCCTACCCATCATATCCCACACGTGCTCAATTGGGGATAATTCAGGAGATGTTGGTGGCCATGGTAACAATGTGACATCATTATGTTGAAAGAAGTCTATTGTGACTCTTGCAACATGTGGTCGGGCGTTATCTTGTTGGACAGTTGGATCTGCCAGGGTGTCAAGATAGGGTAATAGATGGGGTTCTAGAACTTCGTGGATATAACGCGTTAATGTACCTCTGATGAAGATTAAAGGTGACCTGGAACCATAAGCTATAGCACCCCAAACCATAACTCCAACAGTGTGATAAACATGTCTTTCAACAAAAAACTGTGGATTCCTCCTTTCACCACGTCGCCTTCTAACCCTGGCACGACCATCGTGCATGCCTAAACAAAATCGAGACTCGTCACTAAAGACAATACTGTTCCATTCCTGATCCCAGAGTGACCGTTGTCTGCACCACTCAAGGCGATTACGTCGGTGTTCTCGAGTTAAAGGGAGGTCCCAGTGTGGCCGGTATGAAAACAAGCCAAAACTTCTCATTCGTCGGTAAACACTTCGCATGCCAATAGGTCTTCCGTGTTCTGCAAACCATTCATTTGCAATGGACCTGGTAGTGGAGAAACGGTCCCTTAAGGCCAATAATCTTAGGCGGCGATCTTCACGGTATGTTGTTCTACGGCGGCGTCCAGTGCCCCTTGCTCTTTGCGTACGGCCTTATCGAAGCCATGCCTGACAACACCTAACCACAGTGTCTACACTTCTTTGCACTCTAACTGCAATTGCCCGAAAAGAAAGTCCAGCTTCCTGAAGTCCCACTATACGGCCCCTATCAAACTCACTAAGTTGACGAAATCGTACAGGTCTCCGTACTCTAGGCATCGTAACCGATCGTAAAGGATGTCAAGAACCAAAATCCGCCAACGTTGATTCCTTACTGCGGCTGAAATATTCATTTTTAGAGCGTTAGTGAATTAAAAAAAGCAGTATAAAAACCGGAATGTCCAACTGATAAGGCTGAAAATTTTTTCACTTGTTATTTACAGTAAGATGAATACATTCACCAACTTTTATTAAAATAAAACCATTTAAACTGGGTGTTTGGATTTATATGTCACTTAGTATATATACCTATGTATGTCTCAGCAAACAAATGCATAATGTACATAAGTAAACTGACCACAGTAATCCGTGTGTCCGTTTTCTTCGGAGGCAATTTTGGAAAACTATCAAATCGACTGTAATAACAGGAGGTTATACGAAGCGCCTATCTTGTCACAAAACTTGTCACTTCCGGTGTGATCGCAGCCCTGACTAGTACAGTAAAACAAAATGAACGAATCTAGTATGTAGGTGAACTCCAAATTTTAACCCAATTAAGTTGAAGTTCTCATTCTGTCCAAAGTTCAAGCATTTTCCGTTCCATCCTTATAGAGCGGTACGATCGAGAATAATGAAGGAGACTAATAAAAAGACTCCCTCAAAGTAACAATTAGCCAGAGTATTTCTTCAGGCACAATGGACAATTTAACGTTCCAACTGTTTTCGAGCCAATTGTCAGAGACCGTAAGCACAGTAGCGGCGGAATTATCTTTCAACAAACAGACAACTCTAACAGTTGGGATTACAAAAATCAGGATCGCAGAAGCGTCGAGGAGCAGATGCCAAGGATCCAAATTCGCGTGACGAGGTACAGTACTTTTCACATACCTCCTCGGGTTTCTGTGATTCTGATATCAACTCGTCGTCCACCAATTTTACGAGAAAAGTCTGGTCGACAGTGCGATTATCAGAAACCTATAGATCTATATCAGGATCGCAGAAACGGTAAGAGGCATTGTTATTATTGATTTGAATTTCGTTCTAATCTCATAGCAGGGCCAGAGTACCATTTGCATATTCCCTCGCGTTTCTGTGAACCTGATAACAAGTCTCCAGTCTACTAATTTGACGAAAGATCTGCGGTCGACAGTGCGATATTCAGAAACATATAGATGTGTATCAGGATTGCAGAAACAACTAGGAACATAGATGCCAAAGATCAAAATTTCGCGCCATCATCACAGCATAAGCAAAGTACAATTGACATACCTTCCTCGGGTTACTGTGATTCTGATAGCAACTCGTCGTCCACCAATTTTACGAGAAAAGTCTGGCCTACAGTGCGCTTATCAGAAACCTATAGATCTGTATCAGGATTGCAGAAACGGTAAGAGGCATTGTTGCTATTGGTTTCAATTTCGTTCTTATCTCATAGCAGGATCAGAGTACCATTTGCATACTCCCTCGCGTTTCTGTGAACCTGCTAATAAGTCTCCAATATACTAGTTTGACGAAAGATCTGCGGTCGACAGTGCGATATTCAGAAACATATAGATGTGTATCATGATTGCAGAATCAACTAGGAGTATACGTAGATGCCAAAGATCAAAATTTCGCGACATCACAGCATAAGCAAAGTACAATTCACATACCTTCCTCGGGTTTCTGTGATTCTGATAGCAACTCGTCGTCCACCGATCTTACAAGAAAAGTCTGGTCTACAGTGCGATTATCAGAAACCTATATATCTGTATCAGGATCGCAGAAACGGTAAGAGGCATTGTTATTATTGATTTGAATTTCGTTCTTATCTCATAGCAGGGCCAGATTACCATTTGCATACTCCCTCGCGTTTCTGTGAACCTGATAACAAGTCTCCAGTCTACTAATTTGACGAAAGATCTGCGGTCGGCAGTGCGATATTCGGAAACATATAGATGTGTATCAGGATTGCAGAATCAACTAGGAGTATAGATGCCAAAGATCAAAATTTCGCGCCAACATCACAGCATAAGCAAAGTACAATTCACATACCTTCCTCGGGTTTCTGTGGTTCTGATAGCAACTCGTCGTCCACCAATCTTACGAGAAAAGTCTGGTCTACAGTGCGATTATCAGAAACCTATAGATCTATATCAGGATCGCAGAAACGGTAAGAGGCATTGTTATTATTGATTTGAATTTCGTTCTTATCTCATAGCAGGGCCAGATTACCATTTGCATACTCCCTCGCGTTTCTGTGAACCTGATAACAAGTCTCCAGTCTACTAATTTGACGAAAGATCTGCGGTCGACCGTGCGATATTCAGAAACATATAGATATGTATCAGGATTGCAGAATCAACTAGGAGTATAGATTCCAAAGATCAAAATTTCGCGCCATCATCACAGCATAAGCAAAGTACAATTGACATACTTTCCTCGGGTTTCTGTGATTCTGATAGCAACTCGTCGTCCACCAATTTTACGAGAAAAGTCTGGTCGACAGTGCGATTATCAGAAACCTACAGATCTGTATCAGGATCGCAGAAACGATAAGATGCATTGAGGCGATTGGTTTGAATTTCGTTCTTATCTCATAGCAGGATCAGAGTACCATTTACATACTCCCTCGCGTTGCTGTGAACCTGCTAACAAGTCTCCAGTCTACTAATTTGACGTAAGATCTGCGGTCTACAGTGCGATATTCAGAAACATATAGTATGTATCAGGATTGCAGAATCAACTAGGAGTATAGATGCCAAAGATCAAAATTTCGCCTCAACATCACAAGCAAAGTACAATTGACATACTTTCCTCAGGTTTTTGTGATTCTGATAGCAACTCATCGTCCAGCAATTTTACGAGAAAAGTCTGGCCTACAGTGCGCTTATCAGAAACCTATAGATCTGTATCAGGATTGCAGAAACGGTAAGAGGCATTGTTGCTATTGGTTTGAATTTCGTTCTTATCTCATAGCAGGGTCAGAGTACCATTTGCATACTCCCTCGCGTTTCTGTGAACCTGATAACAAGTCTCCAGTCTACTAATTTGACGAAAGATCTGCGGTCGACAGTGCGATATTCAGAAACATATAGATATGTATCAGTATTGCAGAATCAACTAGGAGTATAGATGCCAAAGATCAAAATTTCGTGCCAAACATCACAGCATAAGCAAAGTACAATTCACATACCTTCCTCGGGTTTCTGTGATTCTGATAGCAACTCGTCGTCCACCAATCTTACGAGAAAAGTCTGGTCTACAGTGCGATTATCAGAAACCTATAGATTTGTATCAGGATCGCAGAAACGGTAAGAGGCATTGTTGCTATTGATTTGAATTTCGTTCTTATCTCATAGCAGGGTCAGAGTACCATTTGCATACTCCCTTGCGATTCTGTGAACCGGCTAACAAGTCTCCAGTCTACTAATTTGACGAAAGATCTGCGGTCGACAATGCGAAATTCAGAAACATATAGATATGTATCAGGATTGCAGAATCAACTAGGGGGATAGATGCCAAAGATCAAAATTTCGCCCCAACATCACAAGCAAAGTACAATTGACATACTTTCCTCGGGTTTCTGTGATTCTGACAGCATCTCATCGTCCAGCAATTTTACGAGAAAAGTCTGGCCTACAGTGCGCTTATCAGAAACCTATAGATCTGTATCAGGATTGCAGAAACGGTAAGAGGCATTGTTGCTATTGGTTTCAATTTCGTTCTTATCTCATAGCAGGATCAAAGTACCATTTGCATACTCCCTCGCGTTTCTGTGAACCTGATAACATGTCTCCAGTCTACTGATTTGACGAAAGATCTGCGGTCGACAGTGCGATATTCAGAAACATATAGATGTGTATCAGGATTGCAGAAACAACTAGGAACATAGATGCCAAAGATCAAAATTTCGCGCCATCATCACAGCATAAGCAAAGTACAATTCACATACCTTCCTCGGGTTTCTGTGATTCTGATAGCAACTCGTCGTCCACCAATTTTACGAGAAAAGTCTGGTCTACAGTGCGATTATGAGAAACCTATAGATCTGTATCAGGATCACAGAAACGGTAAGAGGCATTGTTGCTATTGGTTTGAATTTCGTTCTTATCTCATAGCAGGGTCAGAGTACCATTTGCATACTCCCTCGCGTTTCTGTGAACCTGATAACAAGTCTCCAGTCTACTAATTTGACGAAAGATCTGCGGTCGACAATGCGAAATTCAGAAACATATAGATATGTATCAGTATTGCAGAATTAACTAGGAGTATAGATGCCAAAGGTCAAAATTTCGTGCCAAACTTCACAGCATAAGCAAAGTACAATTGACATACTTTCCTTGGATTTCTGTGATTCTGATAGCAACTCGTCGTCCACCAATCTTACGAGAAAAGTCTGGTCTACAGTGCGATTATCAGAAACCTATAGATCTGTATCAGGATCACAGAAACGGTAAGAGGCATTGTTGCTATTGGTTTGAGTTTCGTGCTTATCTCATAGCAGGGTCAGAGTACCATTTGCATACTCCCTCGCGTTTCTGTGAACCTGCTAACAAGTCTCCGGTATACTAATTTGACGAAAGATCTGCGGTCGACAGTGCGATATTCAGAAACATATAGATATGTATCAATATTGCAGAATCAACTAGGGGTATAGATGCCAAAGATCAACATTTCGTGCCAAACATCACAGCATAAGCAAAGTACAATTCAGATACCTTCCTCGGGTTTCTGTGATTCTGATAGCAACTCGTCGTCCACCAATTTCATAAGAAAAGTCAGGTCAACATTGCGATTATCAGAAACCTATAGATTTGTATGAGGATTGCAGAAACGGTAAGAGGCATTGTTGCTATTGGTTTGAATTTCGTTCTTATCTCATAGCAGGATCAGATTATCATTTGCAAACTCCCTCGCGTATCTGTGAACCTGCTAGCAAGTCTCCAGTCTACTAGTTTGACGAAAGATCTGCGGTCGACAGTGCGATGTTCAGAAACATATAGTATTTATCAGGATTGCAGAATCAACTAGGAGTATAGATGCCAAAGATCAAAATTTCGCGCCAACATGACAGCATAAGCAAAGTACAATTGACATACTTTCCTCGGGTTTCTGTGATTCTGTTAGCAGCTCGTCGTTTACCAATTTTACGAGAAAAGTAGGGTCGACAATGTGACGTTCAGCAACCTACAGAAGTATCAGGGCCGCAGAAACGGCAAGAGGTATCGATGCTATGGATTTGAATGCCGTTCTTATCTCGTAGCAGGAGCAGAGTACCATTTGCATACTACCTCGCGTTTCTGTGAACCTGTTAACAAGTCTCCAATCTACTAATTTGACGAAGGATCTGCGGTCGACAGTGCGATATTCAGAAACATATAGATGTGTATCAGGATTGCAGAATCAACTAGGAGTATACGTAGATGCCAAAGATCAAAATTTCAACATCACAGCATAAGCAAAGTACAATTCACATACCTTCCTCGGGTTTCTGTGATTCTGATAGCAACTCGTCGTCCACCAATTTTACGAGAAAAGTCTGGTCTACAGTGCGATTATCAGAAACCTATAGATCTATATCAGGATCGCAGAAACGGTAAGAGGCATTGATGCTATTGATTTGAATTTCGTTCTTATCTCTTAGCAGGATCAGAGTACCATTTGCATGCTCCCTCGAGTTTCTGTGAACCTGATAACAAGTCTCCAGTCTACTAACTTGACCAAAGATCTGCGGTCGACAGTGCGATATTCAGAAACATATAGTATGTATCAGGATTGCAGAATCAACTAGGAGTTCAGATGCCAAAGATCAAAATTTCGCGCCAACATCACAGCATAAGCAAAGTACAATTGACATACCTTCCTCGGGTTTCTGTGATTCTGATAGCAACTCATAGTCCACCAATCTTACGAGAAAAGTCTGGTCTACAGTGCGATTATCAGAAACCTATAGATCTATATCAAGATCACAGAAACGGTAAGAGGCATTGTTGCTATTGGTTTGAATTTCGATTTTTGATTTGAATTTCGTTCTTATCTCATAGCAGGGTCAGAGTTCCATTTGCATACTCCCTCGCGTTTCTGTGAACCTGATAACAAGTCTCCAGTCTACTAATTTGACGAAGGATCTGCGGTCGACAGTGCGATATTCAGAAACATATAGATATGTATCAGTATTGCAGAATCGACTAGGAGTATAGATGCCAAAGATCAAAATTTCGTGCCAAACATCACAGCATAAGCAAAGTACAATTCAGATACCTTCCTCGGGTTTCTGTGATTCTGATAGCACCTCATCGTCCACCAATTTCACAAGAAAAGTCAGGTCGACAGTGTGATCCTGCTAACAAGTTTCCAATCTACTAATTTGACGAAAGATCTGCGGTCGACAGTGCGATATTCATAAACATATAGATGTGTATCAGGATTGCGGAAACAACTAGGAGCATAGATGCTAAAGATCAAAATTTCGCGCCAACATCGCAGCATAAGCAAAGTACAATTCACATACCTCCTCGGGTTTCTATGATCCTGGTCAAGTGGACTTTTGCATTAGTTGATAATGGTGTGGTTGTATGTCCAGTTGCTGAATGATTTCTTTGGTATCACAGCCTTATTAGACAGCACAATTGGCACTACTATTACTTTTTCATATTTCCACAAACCCTTAATTTCAAAGCACAGGTCTATATATTTAGAAAGTTTGTCTCTGTATGCTTGTTGCATGTTGTTGTTATGTATTATTGCGAGATCTATGAGAAGTGCATCTGTATCCTTCTTCTGCTAAATCACTATGTCTATTAGTATTATTATTATTATTAATATTCTGATACTGATAGCTAGTAAGTTCTTTTCTATAGTGCCTCCGTGTTCTAGCCCTGCTAGATCGACTAAGCCAAACTTCTGCACTATGAAACCGAGTACGTGCCTGATTGCGCTAAAAAATATTTTGGTAATATTGCATCGGGTACACTTGACTTGGTCGAATCTGAAGAGCTATTGAGCTACACATCCGCTAAATCCGATCGATCCCACGTATGAACGTGAAGGAGAATAATATAATTTCACTTTAATTTTACGCTTCGTGCTCTGAATATTGCTTCACAATAATAACGCCGCTGCCAATATGGAAAATCATTAACGTATACATGATGTCTCAAAATACGATTTGATATTTTATGTCGCGCATGCAAACAATAAAAAAGTGCAAATGAATTAAAAAAAAATCAAATAAAAAATTATCATCATCAATGAGTCGAACAGCTCTCCAAACTGTGATTAGTACTCGAGGCTGTGTCTTATCTGAGCCTTAGCAATATCGAGGTTCAGGCACCCAGTGTCCATCAAGAGCGGTATAACTTGCGGAGTGATCGGCCGACATCGGGAGCGTACGAAAAGTTAGGAACTTCGATGAAGCGGTGGAAGGCTCTGGATTCGCCGGATTTTTAATATTGATCGGCACTACAACGGCAGAATCGAGTATCGAAATGAAGTCAAGTCAAACAGCATGAAGTGACATCTATTATCAGAATCGAAAAGTGAGAAATATACTGAATCTCAGCTCGCATTTGGGTCACCATTGTGACCGCTTGACGCCGATGATTCTGGCGGTATAAAGGTCTACCCACGATTGAACAAAGTAGTGATGCTGTTTAAACAGACTGCTGCTTTACTCTCGCAATGGTCAATTTTGGTGATACATGGCGCTTTGTACTGTCTCACTTCAATTCTAGTTATTATTAGTGAAAATTTTCATCCAAGGAAGTTCATCTGTAGAAACAGTGCGAGAATATTGACATAACTTATATAGAGAAGGTAAGTACAGTGTAATATTTACCTCTTTTATGAGATATTCGACAACATGGATACGAAAGAAAGAAGGCGATTTTTTTATAAATTGACACTGTTGTCGTAGTTTCTTGTGTTCCTAACTATGACAATTATGTCAATATTGAAAAGATTTGCACAATCATCGACTCCTGGATGCTGTTGTATAATATACCAGTGATATTCATAATAAACCACATATTGAAGCAAAGTACAGTTTATTTTGATTAGTAACTTTCGTTTCCCAAAGTTAGGTACTAAATCAGTCAGATACAACATAAATACCCGATCGTCGCTTTTATTCATCTGTCGCTGCCTGTTCAGGCACTCATGATACGCAAGCCAATAGGAGTGCGCGAATTTGAACGTTGCGTGCTGGATTTTCTTTGAAAATAAAGCTGAATTTTGCCTTAATATGCTTATATGTCCTCCTGTGGTATCTCATTCCAGGCAACCACCAACTCCTCTCGAAGTGCTTCTAGAGTCTGAGGAGGACGTTGCAAATTGAGCAATCTCCTACCCATCATATCCCACACGTGCTCAATTGGGGATAAGTCGGGAGATCTTGGTGGCCATGGTAACAATGTGACATCATCATGTTGAAAGAAGTCTATTGTGACTCTTGCAACATGAGGTCGCGCGTTATCTTGTTGGAAAGTTGGATCTGCCTGGGTGTCAAGATAGGGTAAAAGATGGGGTTCTAGAACTTCGTGGATATAACGCTGCGCGTTCATGTTACCTCTGATGAAGATTAAAGGTGACCTGGAACCATAAGCTATAGCACCCCAAACCATAACTCCAACAGTGTCATGAACATGTCTTTCAACAAAAAACTGTGGATTCCTCCTTTCACCACGTCGCCTTCTAACCCTGGCACGACCATCGTGCATGCCTAAACAAAATCGAGACTCGTCACTAAAGACAATACTGTTCCATTCCTGATCCCAGAGTGACCGTTGTCTGCACCACTCAAGGCGATTACGTCGGTGTTCTCGAGTTAAAGAGAGAACCCAGTGTGGCCGGTATGAAAACCAGCCAAAACTTCTCATTCGTCGGTAAACACTTCGCATGCCAATAGGTCGTCCGTGTTCTGCAAACCATTTATTTGCAATGGACCTGGTAGTGGAGAAACGGTCCCTTAAGGCCAATAATCTTAGGCGGCGATCTTCACGGTCTGTTGTTCTACGGCGGCGTCCAGTGCCCCTTGCTCTTTGCGTACGGCCTTCTCGAAGCCATGCCTGACAACACCTAACCACAGTGTCTACACTTCTTTGCACTCTAACTGCAATTGCCCGAAAAGAAAGTCCAGCTTCCCGAAGTCCCACTATACGGCCCCTATCAAACTCACTAAGTTGACGAAATCGTACAGGTCTCCGTACTCTAGGCATCGTAACCGATCGTAAAGGATGTCAAGAACCAAAATCCGCCAACGTTGATTCTTTACTGCGACTGAAATATTCATTTTTAGAGCGTTAGTGAATTAAAAAAAAGCAGTATAAAAACCGGAATGTCCAACTGATAAGGCTGAAAATTTTTTCACTTGTTATTTACAGTAAGATAAATACATTCACCAACTTTTATTAAAATAAAACCATTTAAACTGGGTGTATATAAACTATTTGTAATTAAAAATTATTTTCTACTTCTCAGTTCGGTTAGCTATAAAAGCGTGTTTTTTGGTATTTAACCTATTATTTGTTTTTCATTTTTTAGTTCGATTTATCAATTAGTTTTTTGCGGACATGTGGCATTGAAATGTCTGACGAATCATTTCGTAATCTGATCATTTCATTTAAAGCTTCACTGTTGGATGGAGTTTTTCTTGTTAACTTAGAGCAATCAAGCCCTTCAATCCGAATACCGTCTAAAGATCTTGCACGACTAAGTGCTACATGAGCTTGTCCAGCAGCAAACAATAGCAAGCCTAAATAAACTCAGGATTAATGGCAACGTTCGCAATGAACAAGGCGAGAACGCACTACCTTGAAAAGGTATCTGCCTCCGATGTGCTGTGCCAAGTGCCCGAACCAACACAGAGTCCGAAACTGCACGTATGCGCAGATCGCCCTATAGAGGATCTATAAAAGAATGTATCAATCCTAATAAGAATAGTGGAAAACGTTTATCAAATTGTTGTATTGTCGTCGGTCCTTGATACGTGTACGAAGTTTCAGACTATTCACACATATAGGTCAAATTTATAGAGGCGTATTAAAAATCGACATAATGTCACGTAATACCCCCACCGCTCTGATGCCCTGTCATGGCTTCAAGCTATGTGTCACCTCGAGGGGAGATGCAACTAGTGGTGGAAAAGGAGGGATAGAGAGTGTTTGAGATTGAGATTGATTCCAAAATAGATTATAAGCGATGTCGTCCTCGTCGTCGACGAGAGCCGCTTAAATTACATGCAACTCCCTACTCCCTACTTCATTAGCTCTAGATTTCAATTAGCTGACCGTAAGTCAATCAGGATCGATACTTAAAGAGGAGATTATGATTGCCGACATTGCCGTATAATCGTTCTGCAGCACGTGAAGCGCACTTTCGAAGCGTAACGACTTTTTAGTCCGTCTTCTCAAGTAAGACTACTAAAAGTACTTTTTGTCGGATGTATTTGGAAAGGGGCCTTTCAAGTATTACGTAAGCAGATTTATTACAATTATTTACCCCCCCCCCCCCATCCCCCTTGTCAGCAAAAGTAAGCAAAGATCTTACCCCCTCCCCCCATGCTTACGTAAACATTTGTCAATTAATGTATTGTTTTTAATATTATAATTATAATTTGAAAAATTTGAAAAATAAGAAAATATATTTAGGATAGAGATTATATTTTACTGATACGGTATTCAGCATAGAGTAAAGGACCAAAATATTATATCTTACTAACATAACAAACTTTAAATTTTTGGTACATACAACTAAAATGCTATGGGATAGTTAGGACAAACATACAAAATCTAAAAATTAGTTGCTCGAAATGTAAACCCAATTGTTCAATACACAATTCACATCTACGAATGATCGAACGTGGCATAGCATTATTCAAACAAGGCCTTATTTCATCACATGCATTCCTTATTCTGTCTATTAGCATATCTCTTGTGGTTACGGGAGTCTGGTACACTTTTTCTTTTAGAAATCCCCACACAAAGAAATCTAATGGATTTAGGTCAGGGGATCGTGGAGGCCAGGCGACTGGTCCTCTATGGCCGATCCATCTTTCTGGATAATTTTCGTCCAGCCAGTTTCTAACTATTCTCGAATAATGAGCTGGACAACCATCAAGCTGGAACCAGGCCAATCTTCTTAAACCTAACATAACATCATCCCACTTATTTGCATGTTCAGCCTTTAAAAATTCCAAGAAGGTCGCAGCATTTAACCTTGCAGGCAAAAGGTAGGGTCCAAATAGTCGATTACGGTAGATACCAATCCACACGTTCACACTAAATTCATACTGAACATTTCTTTCCCGAACTGCATGCCGATTTCCATGCGACCAAATATGTTGATTATGAAAATTTACCACTCCACGTCTAGTGAAGCATGACTCATCGGTCCATAAAACGTTACTTAAAAACTCCCTATTATCAGTTCTATCAAGAATCCACTGACAAAATGTGATTCTTCGTTCTCCGTCCCCTGGCTGTAGTCCTTGCACAGGTTGCAAATGGTAAGGACGTCTATGATCATTTCTAAAAACACGGTGAACATGGCTTGCTGAAATTCCCAAGGCACCAGAAATTCTCCTAACACTTGTGGTCGGATCTCTATCAAACTCACACAGAATCATACGGGTAAATCTGCGCTGACGAACATTTATGTTTTGATCCCTTTGGAGATTTCCAAAACCATTTTCAATTATTTGGCGATGCACTCTTACAAATACTGAGCGAGTTGGATGTCGTCTGTTTGGAAATCTTCGTGCGTATTCTCTGGCTGCTTCTGCTGCGTTTCCATTTACAAAGCCATACATAAAATGAATATCTGCTAACTCTTGATTGGAGAATAAAAATGGCATTTTATAAAACTTACAAAAAAAAAAATAGGTAAAAGAAACTAAATTTCGTGCATACACAATTGCAAAAAAACGTTTCAGGTTTCACCAGACAACAAAACTAACTGTCAATTAATTGACGTTTAACCTTATTCTGCTTTCAATTTCATAAATATTTGCAGGCACAGCCTACTTCTAAAAATTATCGAGATACTGACTTCTTAACGTTATTTTATCATAAATAATTAAAAATGCAGCGAACCTTAAAAATCGAAATATCTCACAAACAGCTAACTATAACGAAAATTCACAAGAGAGCTTTTTTATGTTGAAAAGTGCGAAGAATCAGTTTTTTTATTCAAAAAGAAAAAAATTGCACTAAGAAATTTTTTTCGGTCATTCTAATACACTACAGGTACAATAGAGAGCGCCCTCTAGCGGCTATAGTAAAACTATGCCCATGGTTCGTTTTGTCGTAACAAAAAACCCTTGTATACCAATTTTCACTGTTATGCATCAAATATTGTTCGAAAAACTATTTTAGAAAGTAAATTTAAACACCCTGTATTTTGGAAGCCACGCATTTTTCGACACATGTTTATATAGACTTTAGGCATTAATTTTAAAAGTTCTATCGAATCTTAAAGTTATGCGACAATAAACTGAAACACCCTGTATATTAAATTCAAATTAACAGTCTTCAGTCCATGAAATTATATAACTTAGCCTGACAATATTAATAACTGGATCCTTTGGGAATTTTAAGCCACCTCTACTGAAATTCTGTATATTTTTTCTTAGAATGATCGCAGTGATTTTTCTTTAATAAGGCACAACAACAGTAACCAGCTAAGTAGGTGATGACAGGGATTTAATCCTTTATACTATCAATGTCAGACTCTAAATTTTCAATTTCCCGGAAAAAGTGGTAATCATTAACATTGTGTGGAATTTCATTTATTTCTAAATCATCATTTTCACGGAAAATTTTAAAATCATTTTGACATTTTAAGCAAAAACTAAAATGGCCGCAAATTTACGATATTTTTTTTTTGTTTTGCCAACTCAATGGAGCAGCTGCAAGAGAATCTATTTTGCCTCTTATTTCAGCGGGTAGTTTGGCAAAAAATCCCCGAGGTATTGTCAAAACGCCGCCATATTGAATTTGGCGTGAAGTCCATTTACGCCCAATTTGGAAAAAGAATGACAACTTGTGATACATCGTTGAAAAGGGAATTTTAAGCTTTATGAAAATATGTAAAAATATATACAGGGTCTTATTAAAAATTATTGTTTCATTATCACTTCAAATCAAACAGGAAGCGATATTCAGTTGTTTTTTAATGGATAATCTTTTTATACAGGGTTATCCAAATTAAGTGTCCACCATTAGTAACTTTGTTATTAGTGAAAATACAAAGTTGTTTGAATTAGCAAACTAGTAGCATTTTTAACGCTGGTAAAAATGAGAAATAAAAAAAACAATTGAGAGTCGTTATTTTGATTTTTTTCAGTAAAATAACATTTTTTTAAATGGAAACCCCTGTATATTATATTTTTTTCTGTTAAAGCATCAAATTTTAAACAAAAAAGCTTACAATAACTTTTCTCCTAGGTTACAAATTGTTGAAGTTATGGCCTCCAATCTGAAACAATTAAATTGTATCGACAAACTTTATTTTCAACATCAACTTATAATCTTACAAAATACAATAACAATTTTTTTTAAAGAAGATGCTCGAAAACACCACCTTGTTCTTCAATACATTTTTGGGCACGTTTTTCAACTGCTCGAACTGTCTTAAGTATGGTCCTACCATCTATCTGGGTTATCTTTTCCCTAACTGCAGTCTTTAACGCGTCAAGGTTATCGTACCTTCGCTTGTAAATTTGGTTCTTTAAGTAACCCCACAAGAAGTAATCAAGTGGGTTTAGATCTGGTGATCTGGGAGGCCACTGTATTGGGCCATTTGTTCCTATCCACTGATCATTAAAAGTAGTAGTTAGAAAATGATACGTACCTCTGGAGTTGTGGGCAGGTGCGCCATCTTGCTGAAAATGCAGATGATGTCTACTTATAAGATCCAATTCGTCTAAGAAATTAGTCAGAATTTCTGACATAAATTCCACATATCTTTCACCAGTTAGGGTTCCCTCATAAAATAACGGGCCAACAATTTTTGAACCAATTATACCGCACCAAACGTTGAAACTGAAACGGACTTGTGGGCCTCTTGGATGTACTAACAAAAGATTTTCTCTTGACCAATAATGGTGGTTTTTTCTATTAAACATTCCAGAATTTGAAAAATTTGATCCATCTGTCCATAAAAGGTAACGAAAGTTATTTACATTTTGGCGACAGAAGCTAAGATACCAATGGCAAAAAACAAATCTTCTCTCTGGATCCCCTGCCAAAAGCGTTTGAACTGGTCGGTACTTATACGGAATAAATTTGTATTTTTTTAAAATCCTTTGAACAGTACCATAACTGAAATTAGAGTCCTTGAGAATATCTGCTATTGAATTCTCACGATAAGCTTCAAAATATCCAATAACTGCAATTTCCGTGGCCTCGCTTATTATGAATTCTTTTTTTGCCCTTGTTTTAGCAAAAACATTTTCGTTGCCCCTAAATATTCGATAAAGTCTCAGAAAATATCGTTCATACGGTTGAATGCGAGCGGGATATAATTCACTCTCAAGGAGGATTTTCTGCACACTAAATAGCATTCTAACATATCACACTTTTCTTCATGGGAGAACATTTTTCTTTAAATTAATGACACAATAAAGCTTATAAACAAGTATTTACACTAATGTTTGACATTATTTGATTTTATCATTGTTTTCCAAAGCCTTCTAGTTGCGAGTATGTCCAGTTTAACAATTTGTCGCTTATCTTAATGCTGTCAAATCGCGAACGCCATGTTGTTTTCATAGCCGTCTTAATATTATAATACTGCAAATAATTAAAAATATTTATCGTTATTTTGACTTTATTTTTGACTTTAGCGGAAAAGTCATTATGAACTTTTTTGTTTAAAATTTGATGCTTTAACAGAAAAAAATATAATATACAGGGGTTTCCAATTAAAAAAATGTTATTTTACTGAAAAAAATCAAAATAACGACTCTCAATTGTTTTTTTTTATTTCTCATTTTTGCCAGCGTTAAAAATGCTACTAGTTTGCTAATTCAAACAACTTTGTATTTTCACTAATAACAAAGTTACTAATGGTGGACACTTAATTTGGATAACCCTGTATGACATATCTTCACACTAAATTTCAAGTTTCTTCTTTAAACAACACTTGAATAGTGCCTTATAAAACGATTTCGTTAACACCCGGTATATTTATCGTAGATCTCTTCGGATTAATAAATGAATCGAAAAACCAAAACCGAGTCAGATACGGCCCTGCGGTCAATCTGCGGCCATCCATTGCAAATCGCCGGCTGAACATCGGCCAGCAGTGGAGAGTGATATATATTCTCTTCCCTTATCAGAGTAATGGTTTTAGTTATCCCTTAGCGCCCTGTTGAGGGTCGAGTACGGCTAAGAGAATGCGCTCATCCATTTTTAAAGAGGCTGTCAACGTTTCGGCGTGCAATCTGTTGATTTCCTCCCGTTGCCTCGAACGCGATGTTTAATTCAGTGACAACACCCCGTATACGGCGGCGGTTATCTATGTGCGGAGTGATTTTAGCCTTATTACATTAGCAATTTGGATTCGGGTCATTTTAAAAGGCCGGCGGTCTTCGCCATAAAGAGCTACGAGCAAATTGCTGATGACACTAGGCGATGCTGAGATGGTAAAATGTCGCGAGGTGCGGAAGCGACAGAAAGCAAATAACTGTCAATCTGAGAAACTTTCCGGTGCTTTTGGGTTGAGAATTGTATGCACCCGGATGTGACGCTCCCAAACAGGCGCGGATCCAAGTGGAGGGTCATGGGGGTCTTGACCTCCCTCCCAGGCGAATTTAGTTGGACCACCAATTTTTAAAGTTCCAAATCACTTAGATAAATCTGTAATGCATACATATTAAATGGATGCCGTACTGGTATTTTCCACTAAACACTGGCAGCACTGCTTCCGTCAACTTTAATTTAACTGTAAGCTCATAGATGATAACGCAACACTGGTTGCCTATGCGGTCAGCTTGATGTCGGAAAATCTTCGCGCGCACTTAAGCTGTGAACAAATTTAATAAAAAAATACTTTTTGACGGACCAGTGCTGGATTTAAGGAAAATGGCCCGGTCGGCAATATGCACTGGGGGGCCCAGTGGTGCGATCGGGACAGACGGCAAATAGCTATAGCTGTTTTGCGAGTAACATAAATTACTGCAATTATTGACAAATAAAATACGGCAATGGAAACTTCGAAAGTTGCATGATAACTCAGAAATTAATATCAAATCCAAATTGAGTGTATTACCTACTGATCTTTCGATATAGAGGATACGTTCAGCACTAGCTGAACCGATAGGCAAAGTCAAAAAAAATCTGAATAAGCTGCAGCTCTCTGGAAAACTGTCAACAAAATTGTTTGCAATCATGAACTTCAAATAATCTAGCGGGCTGTCATTAGTAAAATCACGATTTCCTGAAAAATACATGCTCTTAATATACTAAGTGACATAAATCCGAACATCCAGTTTAAATGGTTTTATTTTAATAAAAGTTGGTGAATGTATTTATCTTACTGTAAATAACAAGTGAAAAAATTTTCAGCCTTATCAGTTGGACATTCCGGTTTTTATACTGCTTTTTTTTTAATTCACTAACGCTCTAAAAATGAATATTTCAGCCGCAGTAAAGAATCAACATTGGCGGATTTTGGTTCTTAACATCCTTTACGGTCGGTTACGATGCCTAGAGTACGGAGACCTGTACGATTTCGTCAACTTAGTGAGTTTGATAGGGGCCGTATAGTGGGACTTCGGGAAGCTGGACTTTCTTTACGGGCAATTGCTGTTAGAGTGCAAAGAAGTGTAGACACTGTGGTTAGGTGTTGTCAGGCATGGCTTCGAGAAGGCCGTACGCAAAGAGCAAGGGGCACTGGACGCCGCCGTAGAACAACAGACCGTGAAGATCGCCGCCTAAGATCATTGGCCTTAAGGGACCGTTTCTCCACTACCAGGTCCATTGCAAATGAATGGTTTGCAGAACACGGAAGACCTATTGGCATGCGAAGTGTTTACCGACGAATGAGAAGTTTTGGCTTGTTTTCATACCGGCCACACTGGGTCCTCCCTTTAACTCGAGAACACCGACGTAATCGCCTTGAGTGGTGCAGACAACGGTCACTCTGGGATCAGGAATGGAACGGTATTGTCTTTAGTGACGAGTCTCGATTTTGTTTAGGCATGCACGATGGTCGTGCCAGGGTTAGAAGGCGACGTGGTGATAGGAGGAATCCACAGTTTTTTGTTGAAAGACATGTTCATCACACTGTTGGAGTTATGGTTTGGGGTGCTATAGCTTATGGTTCCAGGTCACCTTTAATCTTCATCAGAGGTAACATGAACGCGCAGCGTTATATCCACGATGTTCTAGAACCCCATCTTTTACCCTATCTTGACACCCTGGCAACAAGATAATGCCCGACCACATGTTGCAAGAGACACAATAGACTTCTTTCAACATAATGATGTCACATTGTTACCATGGCCACCAAGATCTCCCGACTTATCCCCAATTGAGCACGTGTGGGATATGATGGGTAGGAGATTGCTCAATTTGCAACGTCCTTCTCAGACTCTAGAAGCACTTCAAGAGGAGTTGGTGGTTGCCTGGAATGAGATACCACAGGAGGACATTAACCACCTGATCAGAAGCATGCCTAGGCGCGTTGGAGAATGCGTAGCACATCAGGGTGCATCCACACATTATTAAAGATCAAAGGGCTTTAAAGCAGTGCAATCATTTTGAAATTTTTATCATTTATTTTATTAAAATAAAACCATTTAAACTGGGTATTCGGATTTATATGTTACTTAGTATACTTCAGCACGTCCTTGCAATTCGTTACTCATTGAAGCCAAAACTTCGAAGTAATTTATTCGATGTTTTCCGAGTGTTTCCAGTGGCGAGTCAGCAGTTTTTTTGATTTTTCACTTTCTGGCAATGGGAAAACGAGGATTTTCCCATTTTATCTCTTCCCATTTATTCTTAGCCTTCAGAACAAAATTATCGTATGTGCTTTCGCTCCTCAAATCTTAACGCTGCTAAAATGCACCTTTGAGCCATCATCAAGTCTATTTCTTTCTTTTGCATTTGAACTTGCACGGTATTCATTACGTTCAATACTGAATGCCACCATAACAAATTGAGGAAAAAGGTGCAGTTCATGGAGGAAAGGAGAGATCTTGCATTCATTATATCTTCGCCAGAAATTCCCACTCTTCATCTTCTATGCAATTGATAATACATTCAAAAAATTTCTTCCATGGTATTATCATGAAGAAAATAGATATGTCATCAAATAAAAAATGCACAATATTGTGAAAGTTTATGGTTATAAGCACTGAAGACGTGAAAAGAGAAGCTGATTCATACCACGAACCCAACCGCTGGACTTTGTACCGTTCAGTTTTAATCTGAGCGCCTTGCGTAATTATTCCGTTCAAAGTAATCCAGATCGTTCTCGAACAGATCGCTCACCGCAGTGTTGCCGGTGCTTGTGTTTGTTCTAAGAGTTTCCAAAATTTACGGAAGCTTCTGTGATTTTTACACCTTCTTAAAATATGTTGTGAGCCACCAGAATTGCCTTTGCGACCACCGGCCTAGGCTATAATCGCTTTCGCTCAATTTTTCCGCAGACTCCCGAGACGCGTATCACACTTTTCGGGCGTTCTGTGTTGAACGGAGGATGAGAAAAGTGGCGAATTCGGTGTCCCTTAGTGCCATTTGCCGCTCTGGCGATTCCTAAAAGCGGTTCAACTCACCCCATTCATGTTTAATGCGCGCTCCGATTTGATATAGATATACTGCGTGCCGTGAAAGGTGCCGGAAAGTGCCACGTCATCGAAAATGATATCATTTGCTCTTTTAGCGATAGTCGTTAAGAGAGACGATTTCGGATACACCGTTTTAAAAAAGCTCGATATTTGCTCTGTTATTACCATCATATGGGTGTCCAGGATCAAATTTCGGAGGTCGGTGACGTGTAAGAAACAATGTCGGAGCCAAGATCGATCTCTGGGGAACACCCGCGTTGACGTTGTGGGATGAAGAGGAGAATCCGTCAATTACGACGGATATCTTGCGGCCAGAGATAAAGTCAGCCGCCCATCTGCAAAGCTTTCTTGGGAGGCGATAGGATGGAAGTTTTCTTGAAAGGGCAGCGTGCCACAGCTGATCGAACGCTTTCGTGATGTCAAGAGCAACGACATGGGCCTCACCATAAGACTGGATGAGTTTAATCCACAATTGCGTGACGTAAGCTAGGAGGTCCCCTGTGGATCGTTGGTGCCTGAAACCATACTGCCAGTCGCTAATCAAGCTGTGACGTAGTCCATAGCTCGCGATTTATGTACCTCTCCATCACCTTACTTATAACAGAAAGCAGAGCTATAGGCCTGTAATTGTAAGGGTCGGTCTTAGATCCTTTTTTTGGGATGGTTTGGACATGAGCAAACTTCCAACTTTCTGGGAAGGTGCCGGATTCATAAGATATCTGGAAGAGACGCGAAAGAACTGCACACCTCTTCAGTACAATGGCAGGAATCAAGTCTTCCCGTATTTTTTGTGTTAATTCTTGCAAAATCCTAGGCCGATTAACATAAGCTTTACTTGTAAGGTTCCCCACAAAAGAAAGTCCAATGGGCTGAGATCTGGAGACCTAGCAGGCCAGGTCAGGTCTCCCAAGCGAGAGATGACCTTTCCGGGAATAATTCTCGAACGACTTCCATGATTGTGCGGTAGCGTCATCTTGTTGAAACCATGTTTCTTGATCGAAGCCATCAAATTCTTGTAGCTGAGGTACCAAAAACTCCCGAAGCATTGCACAATAACGATCACCGGTTACAGTCTGGGCTATGCGACGAGGTTCTCAAAAAAGGACGGACCGATAATTCCTGAAGCCGACATTGCACACCACACAGTTACTTTTGAGCTATGTAGACGAGCCTTTCGAGTGTTTGCCTTGTATTCCCTGGTGCCCAATTAAGACAATTTTTTTTATTAAAAAAAGTCATTTGGGTTTAATTCTTGCAAACCAAACTGCAGCACCATATGACAATCATAATATACGCTCCCAATACAGGTTTCCAGGTATATTTGGCTTGTCACCAAAAAATTATTATTATTATTATTATTATTATTATTATTATGATAATTGAGATGAGCAGAGTACACAGTACTATAAGCTCATGCAGTAAATATAGTGTACGGACACGTAACACAAATACATCAAATAGAAGAAAATAAAAAAAGATAGTTCATAGTTATAAAGTTCTTACACTCCTCCAGCACTTTGAAGCTATTAACTGAAGTAGCACCAACCACACTTTCAGGTAAACTATTCCAGGTGTTGAATATGCGGTTGGGAAGAAACCACTGTCGGACTGTTGTTTTAAATGGCTCCTTATGCAGTTTGAAGCTGTGTCCGCGTAGAATGCTGCGCGACAGACGGTATAGATGCATGAGGTTGGTGCCCATCAAACCATGAAGTATCCTGAACGTAACTATAAGATCGCCACGAAGTCTTCGCTCAGAGAATGAGGTCAGGTTGAATAATTCAAGGCGATCTTCATAGCTTGGTCTTCGTGCTCCAAAAGGGATACGAGTAGCCCGACGCTGTACTGATTCGACGAGATTTCTATCGCGCAGAAGCACAGTGTCCCATAAAGGGCCAGCGAATTCAAGAATTGGCCTCACGAATGCCTTGTAAATGTAGGCGCAAGTGTTGACATCGGATTCTTTGAAAGACCTCTCCAGCATGTATAGAAGTTTCTTGGCTTTTGATGTAACGTGGTGAATATGCTCTGACCAGGAAAGACGATCGTTGACTACAACGCCCAGATCAGTGTGGCTGGAAACTGCTTCGATGTTGTGGTCAGAGATCTTGTATGTAAATCGCGGATTTGTCTTCCCGAGGTGAAGGACACAACACTTAGTTAGATTTAAGGGTAAAAGCCAACTGACTGACCATTGACCAATATCAAGATCTCGTTGAAGCATAGCAGAATTTACGACAGTATTGTAAATCTTGGTGTCGTCGGCATAAGCTGAACATGTGGAGGAAATCAATGCGAGCAGGTCACTTGTATACAGAAGGAACGGCACTGGCCCCAAGGCAGAGCCTTGAGGAACTCCACTTGCTACATGATGAAGGTGAGACTGGCTATCACTGACGCGCACAGAGAAAGTCCTCCCGGTGAGAAAAGCCTTAATCCACAGTAACAACTCGCCTCTTATTTCCATACATTCCAACTTAAACAGAAGCCTTCTATGTGGTACGCGATCGAAAGCCCCAGAAAAATCTAAGTAGATTATATCAACAGGAGTCTTTGTGTCCAGATACTGAGTCCAATCGTTGAGAGAGTGGAGAAGGTTGGTCATTATTCTATTTTGGCGGCGATAGGAACGAGACTTATTGGTCGATAATTTTTAGCGGAGGATTTGTCGCCCTTTTTGAATACACGGGTAACAGAAGCACTAAGCCAGCATGAGGGTAGGGTATGAGATCTAAAAGACGATGTGAATATCAAGCTTAATGTGCTGAAGCGCAGTTTTTAAGTACAGCAGCCGTCATCCCATCTTTACCAGGGGAGGAAGAGGTCTTCAGATTTCGCAGGTGCATTAATACATCTTCAGGCAGGAACTCAACTTCGCAAAGGCTGTTGGGACACCTATGGCAGATAGTGGTCAGTAGAAGGTCTCCATTAGGCTCATCGACGAAGTCATCACTAAAGGACTCTGCCAGTAAGTTGGCAGATTCGGTGGCATCCATGTGGAGATGACCGTCACCGTCGCGGATCTGAGGTGATGAAACTTTGGAATTCAGGTTTGTTCTTAGATACCGAAATAGCATCTTCTTACTTTTGGAGGTAACGAGTTTTCGTTCATAAGCATGTTTGGCATTATGTAACGTTCTAGATAGGAGGTTAGAAAAGGATCGATGAGACACGTAATCTTGTGAATGGCCACTCCTCCTAAACCGTTGCCACAAAGATCTCTTGTGACGAAGCATCCTCGATATGTTAGAGTTGATCCAGGGCTTTGAGGGGTCACAGTATATCTTCTTTTCAACAGTATTGTCAGCCGTTTCGCTTAGGACTCGTTGAGCGAAAGTGTCCCACATATCTTGGGTTCTACGGTTGTTAAGCAAAGCAGGCCAGTTGACTTCAGACAGCGCTTGGTTAAGAGCATCGTGGTTTACAATTTTGATGGTTTTAAACTTATCGGTTGTAGAACGACTATTTATATTGACCTGGAGAGAAGATAAAAGTGAACAGTGGTCAGACTTACCAAAAGGTGGCAACTAATCTAAATTAGAAACAAAGTCGGCGTCGTTAACGAATATCAAATCCAGAGCCCTAGGCGTCTGTCCTTCCCTGAATCTGGTTGGACGATCAACAAGTTGAGATATGCTAGAGTTGCGTAGCAAGTCGATGTAAGCAGCAGAAGGAGAATTGCATTCAGGAATGGTTGACATAGGCCAGCTAATGTCAAGTAGATTGAAGTCACCAGCTATGAAAAGGTTGGTGTTTTTATTTAAGAGATCTGAAATGAGACTGCACAGGTGTGTGTCTCCCAAACAGGGCCGTGGCCGATATATGCAGCCTATCGTGAAGCTGAAATTTGGGCACCTCAATTCCAAAAATAGACTGTCAATGCCATCGAAAGGACTGAAAGAGGGAGATACCATTTTCGCTTTGTGTCTCCTTGTGCCGAATAGATTTGGTGTCCCTTCGCT
The DNA here is from genome assembly GCA_963669975.1 of Acanthoscelides obtectus. Classification (NCBI taxonomy): domain Eukaryota; kingdom Metazoa; phylum Arthropoda; class Insecta; order Coleoptera; family Chrysomelidae; genus Acanthoscelides; species Acanthoscelides obtectus. Next base: position 3,221,940 of record CAVLJG010000004.1, on the reverse strand, counting down.
GGGAAACCGCAGAGAGCAGGCATCGGTTATATTTTTATACAAATTGCTGCGTGGTAACATCGACTGTCCTGTTTTGCTATTGCAAATTGATTTCCAGATACCTAGATTGACATCCAAATATAAAGTCTCCTTCTTCTGCAAGAGGGCACAGACAAATCTTCTGTCTAAAGCACCAATAGGCTTTATGAGTGTTTACTGATCCATCACGATACACCAACTCTTTCAAATAGCCCCACAGAAAAAAATCGCTGAGAGAAGCATCCAAGCCCGAGTTGATAAATAGAGGTTCTTCATGCTTTCCGCAGATTTCTCGTTTGTTCGTCGTATTGTACATTTTATCCAATGTAAAATATTTCAAGTTATATTGTAGTCAGTCTTGTAAAAAAAATTTTTTTTTAGAATCCCGAACGGTCATTTCGGCAACATAACTGGCGCAGCCAGTAGGATAGATACCCATTCCCAAGAGAAACCTCAAAAAGTACATTTTTATGCGTCTATTCGGAAACTCATTATTGAGACGTTCATGAACTTTTCGTCTAAAAAGTGGTGGAGCCCTATCATGTAGGAACCACATATTCTGGCTCACATTTAGAAGAATATCTTGTAATAATTGTGGCAGATTCCTATAAGGTTAATGCATAAGTATGCTACAAGAGTGTTTTCTTGTTACGGCAACAACAAAAGGGAGCTTTACAGCTTAACAGATCTTTCACCAAAAACTAATAGCACCACTTTGCTAGTTGGGCTGTTAATCAATTTCAACGAAGTGTTAAAAGCATTACAATGTGATTTTTTAAGTCAATGCTTTGTATTCGTTAATGGTATAAATAAATAAATAAATCTAGCGTATTCCTTAACTCAAATATGTTTTCTAGTACCTATCATCCCCGAGTTCTTGTACGACATCAACCATCCGGATGCGCCGCTAGATGGACATCCGAGGGTGTCCAAGACGACAACCACGCCGGCCCCTACAGTGCCCCTATGTCCTTGCGAGAGGGGGGCGGACAGAGTGTTCCTGAATCCGAATGACTCTACCACTATATCGCCCATCACTGATATAGGTAAGAACTTCTACGTCTACACTTTCTAAACGCAGCTTTACCTGAAGGGCGATTCAAATACGATGTTCAAAAAGACAAAGCTTCAGAAAGGGAAAGAAAGATTTAAAAAGCAAACCTTCTGTACGAGTTACCTCATGCAAATAGCTCGAATTAAATGATTATTTCTAAGCCATGACAGGGATCAATTTTTATATACGCTTCCAGATTTGAACATAACAACGCTAAGTCCAGAAAAGTTGAGGCACAAGGATCTGGTTCAGGAGACTGTCCAAGTGGGGATGATGTTTGCATCGAAAGCGTTCGTCCAGCTGCTTGCCAATCCTTTTGTCGGTCCACTAACACACAGGTGAATATCGCTTCCGCCTTATACATTTCTTTATAAATGAATATCGCACAACTCAATCACCGGAAAGATCGTGAACGGCAGCTAAGAACCAGTGTTGCCATGGCACTTGAGCTGTATATTGTACAAGGGCTTATAATTAAAGAAATAAAGTAGAATATGACTCTTCTTTGGGAATTAGTGGCATTGTCAGCATTAGCCCTGGGTGATACAATTCATGTCTGTCCAATTGTTTCTAATTAATATTTTATATTATTTTCAGAATTGGTTACAGCATTCCCATGTTTGCAGGCTTCCTGATAATGTTCTTGTCCACAATAAGTAAGTATATTCTGAATAATTATGGGTAGCTGGTAGGACTTTGGGGACATCTGAAAGTTGCAGTTAAATGTATCGGAAATGGAATGGAACAGACGATTTTCTTTAAGCCGGCGTGGAGCGCTTGACATGCGATTTAAATTTCCATCTATACATTTCCACTTGAAGAACAGATATCCTGATCTCGGGTACAGGCGTCTTAATTATGTTTTCTCTTTAGCGAATGCCATGCAAAAGAGAAGCAGGCAGGTAAGCAACAGATTGTTTTGAAAGTCATAGGCGGGACGTTGTGTTGGGAATCGGCGTTAAAAAACAAATCCTATATAATGATAAGTATCGATTTTCCACGCTTAAACCATTGTACACGTGTCGTCTCCCTATCAAGCCAGAGTCCTGTGTACGACTGACTGAACCTATGTCTACAAACCAAGAAGCATGTAGATCAGAATGCAGTTCTTCTGGGACGCAAAAAGTGTTTAAATCAGATACTGGTGAAATATTTCACATTGTTAATGAAATTAGTAGCAAGCAAGTTAAATACGCAGCGTTAACTTCGTAATCTAAATGTTTATCATATTTACATTTTTGATGAAACTGTTGATTGTACGAAGCTATGTCTACCAAAGCACCAAATCTCGCGAGTATCTTGTATTCCTTATTATCTATTATAACAGTGGACATCATAACTTAGGGCTTCGATAGCCTGGTCTATTCAATACCAAACATCCCACCATAACAGAATGAATCAAACAACCTGGATATTGAAATTTGAAATAAATATTTAACCGTTCAAAAGTCTGGAAACATTTTACAAATAGATGTCATCTACTTTAAAAATCACACCATATTGGGTATTTAACTGATCATACACTTCATCAACAGCGATTGGAATCAAATAATATGAGGCAACTTTATTGTAAAAAATGAAGTGTTATGAAAAGGCGACAACGAACATACATGTGTCTGAGGTTATATTTTATAGTATAATATTTAAGCTTTCTAAGAATAACTTTGATTCAATCAAACGTATATAAACAAAGTTATGTCAAAATTACAAACCTGAAGTCACTCGGTTGATCCATTCACGCAAAAGTAAATGCCTAAAACCTACACAAGGATCCCCACTATAAAATATAAAAAAACATGGACAATCGACACAGAAAAATTAAAAATCACCAGCGAAGTCGACACTAGCGTAATATGAGAAGTGATCAGTTCTGGCAAAACAAAATATTTAACGAGGACATAAAAAAGTTCTATGGAATGATAAATAGTGACAACAACGGGAAAGTGACGAAGCCACCAAATGCTGAGGAGATAGAAAACTTGTGGCGTGACGTATACTAAGTGACATATAAATCCGAACACCCAATTTAAATGGTTTTATTTTAATAAAATTTTGTATAAGTACTTAATGAAGCATAATAAGTAAGTCATAAAAATTTCAAAATGATTGCACTGCTTTAAAGCCCTTTGACCTTTAATAATGTGTGGATGCACCCTGATGTGCTACGCATTCTCCAACGCGCCTAGGCATGCTTCTGATCAGGTGGTCAATGTCCTCCTGTGGTATCTCATTCCAGGCAACCACCAACTCCTCTCGAAGTGCTTCTAGAGTCTGAGGAGGACGTTGCAAATTGAGCAATCTCCTACCCATCATATCCCACACGTGCTCAATTGAGGATAAGTCGGGAGATCTTGGTGGCCATGGTAACAATGTGACATCATTATGTTGAAAGAAGTCTATTGTGACTCTTGCAACATGTGGTCGGGCATTATCTTGTTGGAAAGTTGCATCTGCCAGGATGTCAAGATAGGGTAAAAGATGGGGTTCTAGAACTTCGTGGATATAACGCTGCGCGTTCATGTTACCTCTGATGAAGATTAAAGGTGACCTGGAACCATAAGCTATAGCACCCCAAACCATAACTCCAACAGTGTGATGAACATGTCTTTCAACAAAAAACTGTGGATTCCTCCTTTCACCACGTCGCCTTCTAACCCTGGCACGACCATCGTGCATGCCTAAACAAAATCGAGACTCGTCATTCTGATACCAAAGGGTAAAAACACCGAAGACCGATCACGTGTTTACCGAAGATCTACAAAATTCTCACACAAACCCTAAGCAACAGAATCTACCACCACCTAAATGAAAACAATCTACTTCCAGCTGAACAAAAAGGATGCCGAAAAGGCTCGAGAGGATGTAAAGATTAACAACCACTGAACAAAATAATTATGGACTTGGCAAACCAACAAAGGAAGAACATGTGTATGTATGTAGTATTCTTAGATACTAGACCAATAAAATATGTCTGGCAATTCAAAAATTCATCAGCAACTCAATGGCAGCTTGGAAAACAAACATAAAACTCTATCAAGAGAATGGAGAAGTCATTGAAAATAACGATATAAAAAGGTATATTACAAGAAGGCTCACTCTCACCACTCCTCTTCTGTGTTGCAATGGTCCCTTTTACAAACATGCTGAATACAGAAAATTTAGGTTATCAGATTGAGCATCTACTATACCTTGACGATTTAAAACTATTTAAAACTACACCAGAACAGATGAAGAAATGGGACTGGTCCTGAAAATAGTAAAAACATTCACCGACGATGTGAGAATACATTTCGGCATAGATAAATGTTCCACCGGGGTATCTCAAAAGGGGAAAGCTGATAAAGACCAACAATATAGACTTAGGAACTAACATAGAGATAAGAAATGTGGGCCCAGAAGAAACGTACAAGTACCTTGGATCAGAAGAGGCAAACGGAATAGACAACAAAAGTATGAAGGGGCAGCTTCAGAATGAGTGATATAGAAGGATCAGGAAAATACTTGGTACGGAATTATCCTCTAAAAACAAAACAGCCATTAACGCTAGTGCAGTTCCAGAATTAAACTACAGGTTTATAAGACTGATTAAGAGAAGAAATGGACAGAAAAACAAGGAAACTTATTACATCAGGAAAGATCCACCAACCACAGGATGATGTAGTGTAGACCGATTATATGGGGTTGTCCAAAACAGACGCAGGAAAGTAACCCCATATTAAAACAAAAAAGATTGATATTCAAATCAAATTGGGTACTTTATTTTGAAGGTTCATTTATACCATTTATGAATGAAAAATAGTATCGCTCAAATGTTCACCACGACTGGATTTACAGACGTCCACGCGATGGTCGAAATTTTCAATGACATTTTGCAACATGATCGGTTCTATGGCATTTATCTCGGCAATGATGTTGTTTTTGAGTTCTTGGAGGGTGGCTGGTCTGTTGACGTAGACTTTGCTTTTCAAATATCCCCATAAAAAGAATTCCAAATCGCACGATCTTGGTGGCCATGGCACATTTCCTCTGTGCGAAATCACGCGATCACCGAAGAAGGACTGCAATCGATGGATATTGACGTTGGTTGTATGGCATGTTGCACCGTATTGCTGGAAATAAACATCGTCCGTATCCATTCCTTCATGTTGCGGCAAAAAATAGTCCTCTATCATCACGTGATATCGCTCAGAATTGACGGTAACGGCGTCCCCGGCCGCATTTTCGAAAAAGTAAGGTCCGATGATGCCTTTTGACCACAATGCACACCACACAGTCACTTTTTGAGGATGCATCGGCTGCTCTTGATACTCACGGGGATTTTCGTTCGCCCAGATGCGGCAGTTTTGCTTGTTTACCGTCCCATTCAAAGTGAAATGCGCTTCGTCGCTGAACATGATTTTTGATGAAAAATTGGCATCAATTTGGCGTTGTTCAAGGAGTCAATCTGAGAACGTTCGGCGCGAAAAATTGTCGACCCGACGCAGCTCTTGCGTCAATTGGATCTTGTAGGCGTGTACATTCAAATCCTTGTGGAGAATGCGGAGCAAACTGGTTCTCGAAATGCCCAATTCTTGGGATCGACGCGTTGTTGATTGTATCGGATCGTCTCTCACACTCTCCTTCACAACAGCAATATTTTCCGGTGTGCGAACGCTCCTTGGCCGGCCAGAGCCTGGCAGATTTGCCACAGAACCTGTTGCCTCGAATTTACGCACCAGACGACCGATGGTTGTTTCGTTTGGGCGGTTGTTGCGACCGAAATGTTCACGAAGCGCGCGAAACGTGTTTTTTATTTTTGCACCATTTTTGTAGTGCTCTTGAATGACTTTAATGCGGTCTTCAATCGAATACGACTCCATAGCGATCAATGGTAAACATTCCACTAACAAAATGACATGTCGGTGACAGAAAACAAAGATCCTGCGTCCCTATTGGACAACCCTTTATATGAAGAGACAAGAAGGTGGCAGAGGCTTATTGGAGCTGGAATCAACCTATGAATAAGCCACGGTTGGATTAAACGAATATCTGAAAGCAGAAAAAAATATCAAAGAGCAAGAAGGAACAAGAACAAAGTATTCAATCGCAAAAGATGGAGAAGATCAGGGCGAAGTCTAACATTGAAGAAAGGAGTAGTCACATAAATCAGGAAATAAAACGCAAAATCGCAGAGCACTGAGTAAGCAGACTTAAGAATAAACCACTCGATGGACAATACATCAAGCTTCTAGATGGCGGTTGATTGAAGTGTATGGGGAAACGTGTATAAGTATTCAACATGTCCTCAAATGGTGAAGACAGTGTTTTGACGGTCGCGCCGACATCCACGATGAACAACGAAACAACTCCTGAGGCTTCTTAAAAACTTGAGACCGCCAATCCAAAATCGTCGTAGGGTAAAACTCGCCAAAGCGTAAGACTGCACAACATCAATGCGGATCCTCATGTATCACAACAAACGAACGACTTAATCAAGCGAATTGGCTGAAAGTCGCTGCCCATTCCCTTTACAGCCCTGACATTTTCCGAAATTGAAGGAGCACGTAGACGGTCAACGCTTCGAGACGGACCAGGACTTGCAAGGAGTAGTTACCGAATTTCTAAACGGACTTCCTTGAGGCGGAAATGCAAAAGTGGAAAATCAGGTAAAAAGAGAGCCGCGAGATCATTTCGGGCGTCGGCGGGGGAGGACACCAAGCAGGCAGTCGGAGTAGGGCGAAAAGGCGGTACGGAAGGTCCGACCCGACGAAACTTTGTATTTGAATGATTTATAACTTATATCATTTTCGAACTTCTTGGTAAGTAAAACGGTGTCTTTCGTGCGAAGATACAGGGTGACTTTGAAGTTGAGTCATTAATTTTCAGATAATGATTGTAGAAGGAAGATAAACCAAAATATGTGTGTAAAAATAAAAAAAAAATTTTACCTTGTTTTATAAAGTATCCTCCCGACAAGTATTTGAGTGCGGACCTGTATTTGATCGTGAGGTCTTGGAGCACCAGCATGCCGTCCATATGTGAGGTCTTAAGTCAAATGATTCACGAACCCGTTGTACTACATTAACAAAGGCACGAGGGGTTGGTTGCACTCTATTGGGTAACCGATCCGCATAAACATGTGCCATTTTTTATTTCGTTTGAGCCACGCAACAGACACCACTATCCACTACCGACTGACACTGACTGTATTCAACTGAATGAAATGATTGTAAAAACATCGTTCCAAATTCTTTCGCTTGTTTGTTTCCGATGCGATGAACCGATAAGGCGAATTATATCCGTTGTCGCCAAACACGAGCACATAATATTATTATTGAGACAGGGCGGTACTCAAACTTCCAAAGGGCTATAACTTTGTTACTTTAATTTTACCAGAAAAATGGTAAAGGAAAAAAACATTTCTTTTGATCAGATCTACTCACTGTTAAAATAAATGACTCAACTTCGAAGTCACCCTGTATAAGTTGCTTCTATATTGAAGCGACAAAATCCTCGTTAACCCCTCCGATATAAGATATAGGGTATGGTTCGATTAACCCTATCTGTATCAGGATACCTCCTTTCGAAACGATGTGTTGCAAACGGTCGCCGGTTGCCGGCCCTCCAGATTTAGCACATTACGCCTCGATAATCGAATTAGCCTTGGAGGAGTGCGAAACATCTGAAGGTGCTTTGTGATGTCGACGGCACAGACTGCGACGGCCGTAACTCAATCAGCCGGCGCTAATAGCCGGAGACTTCAAGACTAATGGAGACGTTACGCCAATTACAGATATAAAAAGGGATCCGGCAAGCTGCGTCTGGTGCTCTTTCCAGTTCGATTTTGTATGTACATGCAATCAGACCATCTATTGTTCCAGCGAAGAGTTGCAAGATGGCAATTTAACGAGAATTTCTATCCCACTTCTGATGTATTTAATAATTCCACTTCCAATATACGCGGCCAAACTTGAGGAGGTGACCCTTTGAGCAATTTTAAGATGAAAACTCTATATAAACGTAGATCTGAAATGGTTCATGTTCAAGATACAGGGTGTCAAACTTTTTTCTAAATCAGTTTTTCCTCAATATCTTGATAAGCTTGCAGTCGATTTTGTTTATATTTAACATTGTTATTAAGGGCAGAAAGAAGCTAATTTAGCCAATTAGATTAGAATGATTAAATACAGTGGCGTCCCGGAAAACAGCCAAACCAATATCTCTGCAGCTAAAAATACAACTTCGTTGCCTCCTGAATTTCTTTCATATCTCGCTTCGTTTGCGTACTTAAATAACCCTGAAACGAAGGACTTGGGGCAATAAGATACCTAAGCCGCATTAACTTAATTTCCAGAAATCTTTAAACTTTATGTAAACCCAGAATTACGTTTCTTTATTTCAGTTTTTGCATTTGGTCGAAGCTACAGCGTCTTGTTCATAGCACGAGCTCTTCAAGGAATAGGCTCTTCTTGCAGCAGTGTCTCAGGCATGGGGATGTTAGCAGAACGCTATCCAGATGACAAAGAACGAGGAAACGCCATGGGCATCGCATTGGGGGGGCTAGCTTTGGGGGTTCTCATAGGACCTCCTTTTGGAGGGGTCATGTACGAGTTCGTCGGCAAATCGGCGCCATTTTTGATTCTCAGCGCCTTGGCGTTGGGAGATGGAGGTAAGAATTTACTACTATTTATTAAACAAACAAAGCGGTCCATTATTGGCGTCATCTCCAATATTTCACTTCTTTAATATGACAGGGTTATCTAATGAAGGGAAACTTTGATTTGAAAACTGCATTAGAATGTTTCTGAAATTTATCTTATTTGCAGTATTGCAACTATTGATGCTCCAGCCTTCTGTCATCAGACAGGACTCAGATCCTCCATCTTTACGATCTTTGGTGTCTGATCCTTACATCATCATCGCAGCAGGTAATTATTTCAATTGTTCTTTTTTAAAATTACACCGCATCCCAGCGAAAATACACAACCAAGAATACCAGGTACCATGTGAATGCGGAGGGACATACATAGGAGAAATAAAAAGACCTCACTCAGTAAGAATAAAGGAGCATAAATCCAACACGGAACTGGGGGAAAGGAATTAATCTGGAATTGCCTCGGCAAAGGACCACATGATGCTTTGGGATCATGCTAGGATCTTACACACTGGCATCGAAGAAAATTCAAGAAAGCGGCCTTGATAGTGAAGAATGAAAATGCTTACAGTAATCCAAGGGACACATCACAACCAACCACCGGCGACGCCAAACAGTATAAATAGTCTATGGAAGCTAATCTGGCACTTGGCGGGATCGAAAATGGAAAGCCTCATATTGAGCGGCTGTTGAGCCAAGAATGAGCAGTCCAACGAAGCGCAACCGAGGGGAATCGAGAGTGAGGGAACAACCTCGCGTAGCAGCATCGCCATATTTCGCCTTACACCTTCATTGTGACTGGAGCTCTTTGGACTCCCTATTTCTGGATTAATCCTCGTACTTCATCTTTGCTCTACCCATTCCTTTCTTCCTTTCTTCTTCCTTCCGTTCTCCTTTACTTTGTCTGATGTTTGGGCATCTAGACCAAACTAGCTTCAGTCAAGAGCCAAGGTCCAAAGAACCAAAGGCGAATAAATGAAATTAGCGGCATATCGGCCAGCACGATAAGCCGGCGCATGCGCCACATAACAGGCTCTTATACACCCCTACATTCTCTTAGCTCCGCCCTTCTAGCGAAGTTGAGTATAGCCCTGAGTCCCAGCTCCTTCACATTCTGAGAATCCTTAGTGTTAAAGCCCAGTATAGTTTTGCAACGACACAGAACAAGCACTAAAGATCCTTTTTCTAACCTCCAGCGCTCACACATGGCATCCTTAAACACCCCCGTCACATGCAGATGCGTTATTGCCAGACAACAGTCCCACCAGCAACCTTGGGTTAACTCTATCCAAAGATAAGCAAAAGCATCCATCGTAGGCCCTTAAATGAGCTGCCATTTGAGACGGTGTTGTCTAGAAATCCACTTCTCCGTCATCATCCTGGCTCTTTGCTTGGGCACCTCTAGAGCTGGCTCAGGACCAACAAGCTTGCCCGCTAGTCCTGCTTTCGCAATCCTTCATCCCAACGTGCCCAGGTGCCCACTCTAACGATACCGGATGCCTTGCTGCTAAGCTATCCAGATCTTCCCGGCATTGCAATACAAGGCTCGTGCCTTCATCGCATCCTGGCGATCGGAGGGATTGTTATTCTTCTCCTGGGATATTCCCTCTCCAAAATGCGAGATACGCAAACCCGAATCGCATAGAGTTCCGCTTGGAAAATAGTGACGTATACGCCGAGAGAGACATTGAGAGTCCCACCAGCAACCTTGGGTTAACTCTATCCAAAGATAAGCAAAAGCGTCCATCGTAGGCCCTTAAATGCGCTGCCATTTCAGAGGGTGTTGTCTAGAAATCCACTTCTCCGTCATCATCCTGGCTCTTTTCTTGGGCACCTCTAGAGCTGGCTCAGGACCAACAAGCTTGCCCGCTAGTCCTGCTTTCGCAAGCCTTCATCCCAACGTGCCCAGGTGCCCACTCTAACGAAACCGGATGCCTTGCTGCTAAGCTATCCAGATCTTCCCGGCATTGCAATACAAGGCTCGTGCCTTCATCGCAGCCTGGCGATCGGAGGGATTGTTATTCTTCTCCTGGGATATTCCCTCTCCAAAATGCGAGATACGCAAACCCGAATCGCATAGATTTCCGCTTGGAAAATAGTGACGTATACGCCGAGAGAGACATTGAGAGTCCCACCAGCAACCTTGGGTTAACTCTATCCAAAGATAAGCAAAAGCGTCCATCGTAGGCCCTTAAATGAGCTGCCATTTCACAGGGTGTTGTCTAGAAATCCACTTCTCCGTCATCATCCTGGCTCTTTGCTTGGGCACCTCTAGAGCTGGCTCAGGACCAACAAGCTTGCCCGCTAGTCCTGCTTTCGCAAGCCTTCATCCCAACGTGCCCAGGTGCCCACTCTAACGATACCGTATGCCTTGCTGCGAAGCTATCCAGATCTTCCCGGCATTGCAATACAAGGCTCGTGCCTTCATCGCAGCCTGGTGATCTGGGATTCTTCTCCTAGGATCTTCCCTCTCCAAAATGCGAGATACGCAAACCCGAATCGCATAGAGTTCCGCTTGGAAAATAGTGACGTATACGCCGAGAGAGACATTGAGAGTCCCACCAGCAACTTTGGGTTAACTCTATCCAAAGATAAGCAAAAGCGTCCATCGTAGGCCCTTAAATGAGCTGCCATTTCAGAGGGTGTTGTCTAGAAATCCACTTCTCCGTCATCATCCTGGCTCTTTGCTTGGGCACCTCTAGAGCTGGCTCAGGACCAACAAGCTTGCCGGTTAGTCCTGCTTTCGCAAGCCTTCATCCCAACGTGCCCAGGTGCCCACTCTAGCGATACCGGATGCCTTGCTGCTAAGCTATCCAGATCTTCCCGGCATTGCAATACAAAGCTCGTGCCTTCATCGCATCCTGGCGATCGGAGGGATTGTGATTCTTCTCCTGGGATATTCCCTCTCCAAAATGCGAGATACGCAAACCCGAATCGCATAGAGTTCCGCTTGGAAAATAGTGACGTATATGCCGAGAGAGACATTGAGAGTCCCACCAGCAACCTTGGGTTAACTCTATCCAAAGATAAGCAAAAGCGTCCATCGTAGGCCCTTAAATGAGCTGCCATTTCAGAGGGTGTTGTCTAGAAATCCACTTCTCCGTCATCATCCTGGCTCTTTGCTTGCGCACCTCTAGAGCTGGCTCAGGACCAACAAGCTTGCACGCTAGTCCTGCTTTCGCAAGCCTTCATCCCAACGTGCCCAGGTGCCCACTCTAACGATACCGTATGCCTTGCTGCTAAGCTATCCAGATCTTCCCGGCATTGCAATACAAGGCTCGTGCCTTCATCGCAGCCTGGTGATCTGGGATTCTTCTCCTAGGATCTTCCCTCTCCAAAATGCGAGATACGCAAACCCGAATCGCATAGAGTTCCGCTTGGAAAATAATGACGTATACGCCGAGAGAGACATTGAGAGCCTAGTTTCTAGGTCCGTGTACGAGACCTGCCCACTTCCTTCGGAGACCTCCTGGCTTCCGGAATCCCACTTCGCCCTGGTCGGATACTCCTTAAACTTGCTGTTAAAGCGACGTTGAGGACTACTTATAAGGAGGGTATCCTCCCCTTGCAGAATGGGCGTACAGGCCAAGAGGTTCATAGCGGGACCTGGCAAACGACTCAATCTTTTGGTGGGGATTCTTACCGGCCACTGCAGACTGAACGGACACACATCCCTTTCAGGGTGGAGAGAGATGCAACCTGCCCCATCTGCTGGGAGGAGGGCTATTGCGACGTGTTATGCGGTCTAAGGGCTGCGATATTCGGGACCATGGATTTTGAAATCGACCCATATCAAGGAGATCAGGAACGTTCGTCAGATCAGTGAGCTAACAAGTAAATTAGAGTATTGGTACACTCAGGGTCGCCAAATACAGCCAAAGGAGGCCGGCTTTGGCTCCGCGCTAGATTTTTGCCTTCGAGGACGGTCAAAAAATATTTTTAATTTTTCCAGGAGCAATAACGTTTGCCAACATGGGCATAGCGATGCTGGAACCTTCCCTACCAATTTGGATGATGGACACCATGGGCGCTGATCGATGGGAACAGGGTGTAACTTTCCTACCTGCTAGCATCTGCTATTTGATCGGGACGAATTTGTTTGGACCACTGGGACACCGTATGGGACGATGGCTAGCAGCTCTTCTGGGACTGATCATCATTGGGGTCTGCTTGATGTTGGTAAGTTGGAAACCGCCGTCGCCAAACGTGCGATTAGAGAGCTGATTGCAGTTAAAAATAATTCGCAATTCAGAAACGTGAAAGAAGAACATTGAGCAAGGGCATCAACATTATCCACAAAAACACACGCTCTGGATGGGAAATCGTTACTCACTCTTTAGTATGGACTTGGCTCCTGGTTCCCAAATTAAACATTTGACAAGGCGATAAAGTTTTGACTGCGAGGTGAAAGATCGGGTGTTTATAGTTTCCTTAAGCCCTGGAATGGCCTACAAATCCTGACGCGCTTCCGTAAACAAACATCGACCGGAATGAGGAAGTTTTCAATGTTACTTCGCACGCCTGCTGGTAACAGTTGAATATTTTAAAATGGCGGATAGGCATCTTTTTAGACGGAAATTGCGGTCATGTGAAACTCATTTTGAAGATTTTTATGAGTACTTTATAGCCCTAAAACTTAAAATCACTGTCTTCAAAAGTGACGAACATGCTGACAAAGTTGAGCGATTTACTTTATATGTCAAAACTTGCGAGGAAGTATTGTAATATTCGGGAATGGATAGAGCGTGGTGGTCAGTATCCTTTTTGAATCGGGCCACAACTTGATAATACAAAAAAAAAATTAGAAAAATGTTTAAAAAAATCAAAATGTAAGGGATCTCTCTATAAAATTTTCGTTGGTCTAAATGTTAGGTTAGGGACAAGATATCGAGATGCGGTTTGCGCTAGCTTGTTTAGACATTGTTTAGCTACTTTTTCATAAAAGAAATTATCCCAATGCATTTAATTTTTTTGAGAAAATTAGCCATTTCTGTCGGAATGTCGAAAAAGCCCTCTAGCGGCCACATCTGAAACTAACAAAGCTTCAAATATTATAACGTTTGTAGTTAAAGAAAGGCTCCTTTCGACTGGCCCAAGTTTGTTAAAATTGGCTCAGCTGTTTCGAAGATGGAAGCCTTTGAATACCTCTCACCACTTTATTTTTAGAGATACAGCAAAAAAGTAAACATCGCTCAAACCTCGTTTTTCGATGTTCCATACGATCCTGACAATTTTCGGAGAAATTCATGAGCGGTTCAGAATTGGGGGTTAGGGGTGACAGGGGGTACGGAAGGGTATTTCTCTACATGATGCAATCTTTTTAAAACAGACTTGAAATGATAGTCAAAATAAAGTAAAATACACCATTGAAAAAAACTTAGAATATCTTAAAAAATGCGAAAGTTACGCTTCTCAGAAGTTTCTTATTTGCAGAATTGTTTTGTTAGGGTGTGAGACTCGGTCATTCATAGAAACCGAACAATCTTTATATATAATTATGATAATTATTTGACATAAATCCATCATATATCTTTTTTCTGGGATAAAAGATGTATTTTCTGTTTTCAGATTCCGTTAGCGACCAACATGTATCATCTGATAATACCGAACGCGGGCTTAGGATTCGCGATCGGAATGGTGGATAGCTCTATGATGCCAGAACTTGGATATTTGGTGGATATTCGGCATTCTGCAGTGTATGGGAGCGTGTACGCCATTGGAGATGTGGCGTTTTGTTTAGGATTTGCTATAGGTCAGTATTTGAATAGATATACAGGGTGTTTCAGTTTATTGTTGCATAACTTTAAGATTCGATAGAACTTTTAAAATTAATGCATAAAGTCTATATAAACATGGGTCGAAAAATGCGTGGCTTCCGAAATACAGGGTGTTTAAATTTACTTTCTAAAATAGTTTTTTTTAGATATTTCGAACAATATTTGATGTATAACAGTGAAAATTGGTATACAAGGGTTTTTTGGTACGACAAAACGAACCATGGGCATAGTTTTACTGTAGCCGCTAGAGGGCTCTCTCTACTGAACCTGTAGTGTATTCAAATGACCGAAAATTTTTTCTTATTGCAATTTTTTGCTTTTTGAATAAAAAAACTGATTCTTCGCACTTTTCTGCATAAAAAAGCTCTTCTGTGATTTTTCGTTATTGAGATATTTCGATTTTTAAGGTCCGATGCATTTTTAATTATTTATGGGAAAATAATATTTTTTTTACATTTTCGATTTGGACATTACAAGTAATTAAGATGATCGTTTAGATTGTGTTTTTAAACACAGCAATGATTCCTAACTCCAAATAAACACAAAAAAACAGAATATTAATTTGTTTAATTTTCCAATACTATTTTTAACAAATTAAATTAATTATTTACAACTAAAATGCTATTGGATACTTAGGACAAACATACAAAATCTAAAAATTAGTTGCTCGAAATGTAAACCCAATTGTTCAATACACAATTCACATCTACGAATGATCGAACGTGGTATAGCATTATTCAAATAAGGCCTTATTTCATCACATGCATTCCTGATTCTGTCTATTAGCATATCTCTTGTGACTAGGGGAGTCTTGTACACTTTTTCTTTTAGAAATCCCCACACAAAGAAATCTAATGGATTTAGGTCAGGGGATCGTGGAGGCCAGGCGACTGGTCCTCCACGGCCGATCTATCTTTTTACTAAAGAGTGAGGTTAAGATTCAGTACTGACGTTCGATCCGCGCGGCCTACTATGTTTCTATATGCAAAACTTAAAAGACATCCCTCGTATGACGGGGGGGAGGAGACTATGGACTTTGCACCATCCTCTATAGACCCTGCCATTTTGTCGATGCCTAGACGTAAACAGGAGTGTACTCAGCTGCGAGGTCGCCCAACACATTATTTTTTTTTCTTATTAAAACATGAGAACGTTATCGTTCCATTCCAAGTTTAAGGAATTGATTTTTGCTGGATGTAACACTTCAAATGTCACTGAGTATATTAATTATTATTATTATACTAAGTGACATATAAATCCGAACACCCAGTTTAAATGGTTTTATTTTAATAAAAGTTGGTGAATGTATTTATCTTACTTTAAATAACAAGTAAAAAAATTTTCAGCCTTATCAGTTCGACATTCCGGTTTTTATACTGCTTTTTTTTAATTCACTAACGCTCTAAAAATGAATATTTCAGCCACAGTAAAGAATCAACGTTGGCGGATTTTGGTTCTTGACATCTTTTACGATCGGTTACGATGTCTAGAGTACGGAGACCTGTACGATTTCGTCAACTTAGTGAGTTTGATAGGGGCCGTATAGTGGAACTTCGGGAAGCTGGACTTTCTTTTCGGGCAATTGCAGTTAGAGTGCAAAGAAGTGTAGACACTGTGGTTAGGTTTTGTCAGGCATGGCTTCGAGAAGGCCGTACGCAAAGAGCAAGGAACACTGGACGCCGCCGTAGAACAACAGACCGTGAAGATCGCCGCCTAAGATTATTGGCCTTAAGGGACCGTTTCTCCACTACCAGGTCCATTGCAAATAAATGGTTTGCAGAACACGGAAGACATATTGGCATGCGAAGTGTTTACCGACGAATGAGAAGTTTTGGCTTGTTTTCATACCGGCCACACTGGGTCCTCCCTTTAACTCGAGAACACCGACGTAATCGCCTTGAGTGGTGCAGACAACGGTCACTCTGGGATCAGGAATGGAACAGTAATGTCTTTAGTGACGAGTCTCGATTTTGTTTAGGCATGCACGATGGTCGTGCCAGGGTTAGAAGGCGACGTGGTGAAAGGAGGAATCCACAGTTTTTTGTTGAAAGACATGTTCATCACACTGTTGGAGTTATGGTTTGGGGTGCTATAGCTTATGATTCCAGGTCACCTTTAATCTTCATCAGAGGTAACATGAACGCGCAGCGTTATATCCACGAAGTTCTAGAACCCCATCTTTTACCCTATCTTGACTCCCTGGCAGATCCAACTTTCCAACAAGATAATGCCCGACCACATGTTGCAAGAGTCACAATAGACTTCTTTCAACATAATGATGTCACATTGTTACCATGACCACCAAGATCTCCCGACTTATCCCCAATTGAGCACGTGTGGGATATGATGGGTAGGAGATTGCTCAATCTGCAACGTCCTCCTCAGACTATAGAAGCACTTCGAGAGGAGTTGGTGGTTGCCTGGAATGAGTTACCACAGGAGGACCTTGACCACCTGATCAGAAGCATGCCTAGGCGCGTTGGAGAATGCGTAGCACATCAGGGTGCATCCACCCATTATTAAAGGTCAAAGGGCTTTAAAGCAGTGCAATCATTTTGAAATTTTTATCATTTACTTATTATGCTTCATTAAGTACAGGGTGTTCGGATTTATATGTCACTTAGTATATATCCCTAATCAAATTTAGTTGCGCCACTGACAGGTACACTTGGTCGCATAAACAATCCACGCATTCGCACACATATCGATATTGAAATACGATAATTTCGCATTACGTAACGCACTGACTGCTTTCCCCATTTTTTCCGAGACACTTGTCGATTTCGGCGGTTCGAGTTGTTTTGTTGTTTCCTACTTTCGTGTCTGAAATGCGGCTAGACTCGCCGGTTTTAGGCGAAATTGGAACATGTTTTACATTTATCCGATCGTAATTAGTTAAAAATGTTTATTTGTGCATTAATCTGGATGTTAATTATTATTCGTGAAAAGCTTGTATGCTTGAAGAATGCCATAAGAGAGAAAGGTAAACTATGAATGTCGGTGACATATAAAAAATATAAATACTCCATTTGTGGAAGACATTTTATACTCGATTTTTTTTAATATTAGGTTTATTTGATACCCCTTTGTCTGATAACTTGTAAGATATGGAGTAGTACCAGCTTGTCGTGTTTGAAACTTCGCGGAACACATCTCGTATTAGAACACTAAAAGTAGGTAAATTTACTTACTAATTATTACACCATACTTTTTATGGAATATAGACCCGAACTTACTGCGGTTCTGGAAAATATGCTTGTGGGCTTCATTTATGACATCCCGGAACACATTTCGCAATTTTCAAAGATCACGTTTGGACAGACACAATAAAAAAAAGCGAGACCAAAGACGCGAATGCTAAATATTATGTAGCTACTTTCTTCACTGTCCGAAAAAAATGTCACCAAACGCTTGTGTCTATGAACTTGCTGCTTTACAGATGATTTACTAAGAGATACAAAATAATAGCAGCTTATATAACAGCGTATGAAATACTTAACTAGACCCAGATAAAAGAAATTGAGGAAGAACATTTTAAAACAATGTATTGTGGATATTACTTAAAAAATTGTATAATATATTTTTAGATATAGATTGATTATATAACAATTGAAATGATATTGCACTTAATCAGATGTTAAAGTTGCATTCTGTATCGCCGTTTTTATAGTGTATTGTCTTTCTCAATGACTGGTAATTTTGTAATTAATATATCGAGGAAATCCTGAGATATTGTAACGTTTTGGTTTATATTTATAAAAGAAATAAGAGAGCTTTAGAAGAATTTAATAATAATTAACGTCTTTTTTATTTGTAATAACATCACAAGAGGCGAAAACAATATGAGGTGTATATAAACTGAACAATTATAGAAAATTAATACCTGTATACAATAACGATAAATAATGTATACTAAGTGACATATAAATCCGAACACCCAGTTTAAATGGTTTTATTTTAATAAAATTTTGTATAAGTACTTAATGAAGCATAATAAGTAAATGATAAAAATTTCAAAATGATTGCACTGCTTTAAAGCCCTTTGACCTTTAATAATGTGTGGATGCACCCTGATGTGCTACGCATTCTCCAACGCGCCTAGGCATGCTTCTGATCAGGTGGTCAATGTCCTCCTGTGGTATCTCATTCCAGGCAACCACCAACTCCTCTCGAAGTGCTTCTAGAGTCTGAGGAGGACGTTGCAAATTGACCAATCTCCTATCCATCATATCCCACACGTGCTCAATTGGGGATAAGTCGGGAGATCTTGGTGGCCATGGTAACAATGTGACATCATTGTGTTGAAAGAAGTCTATTGTGACTCTTGCAACATGTGGTCGGGCATTATCTTGTTCGAAAGTTAGGATAGGGTAAAAGATGGGGTTCTAGAACTTCGTGGATATAACGCTGCGCGTTCAGGTTACCTCTGATGAAGATTAAAGGTGACCTGGAACCATAAGCTATAGCACCCCAAACCATAACTCCAACAGTGTGATGAACATGTCTTTCAACAAAAAACTGTGGATTTCTGCTTTCACCACGTCGCCTTCTAACCCTGTCACGACCATCGTGCATGCCTAAACAAAATCGAGACTCGTCACTAAAGACTATACTGTTCCATTCCTGATCCCAGAGTGAACGTTGTCTGCACCACTCAAGGCGATTACGTCGGTGTTCTCAAGTTAAAGGGAGGCAGTGTGGCCGGTATGAAAACAAGCCAAAACTTCTCATTCACTTCGCATGCCAATAGGTCTTCCGTGTTCTGCAAGCCATTCATTTGCAATGGACCTGGTAGTGGAGAAACGGTCCCTTAAGGCCAATAATCTTAGGCGGCGATCTTCACGGTCTGTTGTTCTACGGCGGCGTCCAGTGCCGCTTGCTCTTTGCGTACGGCCTTCTCGAAGCCATGCCTGACAACACCTAACCACAGTGCCTACACTTCTTTGCACTCTAACTGCAATTGCCCGAAAAGAAAGTCCAGCTTCCCGAAGTCCCACTATACGGCCCCTATCAAACTCACTAAGTTGACGAAATCGTACAGGTCTCCGTACTCTAGGCATCGTAACCGATCGTAAAGGATGTCAAGAATTAAAATCCGGCAACGTTGATTCTTTACTGCGGCTGAAATATTCATTTTTAGAGCGTTAGTGAATTAAAAAAAAGCAGTATAAAAACCGGAATGTCCAACTGATAAGGGTGAAAATTTTTTCACTTGTTATTTACAGTAAGATAAATACATTCACCAGCTTTTATTAAAATAAAACCATTTAAACTGGGTGTTCGGATTTATATGTCACTTAGTATATAATGAAAATAACAGGGGTCCTAACACAGATCCCCGTGGTACACCAGAATAAAGTTGTATGCGGTAGAGTACTGTTGGCTTAGACGAACTTTTTGATACCGATTTTCAATGTAGGTTTGATAAACGAAAGAGGTTTTTTAGAAAATCCATAATAACTGCATTTGGACAGAAGAAGTGAATCGTATCAAATGCTTTAGTAAAGTCAAGAAGTATGAGTCAAGCGCCATTGTTATATTGTATGTTAAATCACAAAATAAATTCCTATTGCTGCTATTTTCAATGCAAACGTTTTTTTATCAAGCGGGTCTGAAGAAATATGTATCATACAACTTGATCCTTAGATAAATCGGATTCGTATATTCATTATCATTATCATTAAGACGGCTAAGGGGAAAGTGCTTGCAAAGTTCTATGCTGCCAACTCCATCATGGACGTCCTCCTGACTCTGAGCAGGGTCCAGATAAGACCTAGCCTCGAGTACTGCTCACACCTTTGGGGTGCTACTGCCCCGACTACAAAACGCCATCTACATTATTACCGATATCTGCTATTCGTTCTGGCGGTGCTGGATTCTGGTAATAGACGGCCCTTATTTCGTTGGATTATTTTCTTTTATTAATTGATGGTCATATTCGGATTCAACGTCCCAAGTTTAACGAACGTCGACGTTTAATCAAATGCAATTTTCCACAATTTCTACAATAGCGTTCAGATACTAACAATAAACAATTTATTTTATATTAATATATTCGAAATACTCATTTACGCCACTTAGAACAAGCTTTCCAAGTAGAATAATAATATATTTAAATATTCTGCGACAAAAATTAGCTATTGCATTATATGTATATGCATTTGTGTAGGATCAGAATTCAATAGCCTGCTTAATAAGTGTAATGCACCGTGTTACATAATCTCCGGTCACTGACTTTTAAACAATTTAAAAATTCGTGCAAAAGTGAGATTTATTTTTATTAAACGTTAGCGTGCAGGATAGTGTTTTTTTTTTCTCTTTTTTGTAAAACATATCTACTTAATATATCATCAGACTGCTTAAGGCTGGATAGATTACGAGTAGATAGACGTTTCTTGTATTGTCTTATCTTTAATAGCGGTAGGAGGGTCATCAAATTCCGAAAAGTCGATCTTTTCTGATATGAGGTTACATTTTTAGCACTGGCTATCAATTATTGTTGATCCGATGCTTAATGATGAACAATTCACTCTCTAGTTGGATCTGTTATGATCTTCTCCTTTTGTTTTCTTTTTCTATTTTCGTCCAATCATTATACGTTCTCATCTGGTTCCTTTTTGGTAAATTAACAGAGGGTGGATTTGTCAATTGAATATGTTTTTTCTCTCTTTTTCGTTAGTTCACTCGGTTGACCATCAAATCGATTTATATATTCTTAGATTTATTTTAAATTGTATACTAAGTGACATATAAATCCGAACACCCAGTTTAAATGGTTTTATTTTAATAAAAGTTGGTGAATGTATTTATCTTACTGTAAATAACAAGTGAAAAAATATTCAGCCTTATCAGTTGGACATTCCGGTTTTTATACTGCTTTTTTTAATTCACTAACGCTCTAAAAATGAATATTTCAGCCGCAGTAAAGAATCAACGTTGGCGGATTTTGGTTCTTGACATCCTTTACGATCGGTTACGATGCCTAGAGTACGGAGACCTGTACGATTTCGTCATCTTAGTGAGTTTGATACGGGCCGTATAGTGGGACTTCGGGAAGCTGGACTTTCTTGTACTTGCTAACAGCTCTTTTATTTAGAAAAGTTTATACCCGATTTTTTATTGCCAATGTCGCAGACTAACGGAAAAATGTCACTTGCTGATCAGCTGTTCACTTCAGTAGACGTCAAAGCGTGATGGTTACTCGCGAAAAAGGGCAGAGAGCAAGACCACCTACTTCCTTGAGGAGGATGTTTCATAACCTTTCTATCATTCGTATGTATCAAGATTGTCAAGGCATTCCACGAGTTTGCAAGCTCCACTCCAGTACCAGGATATTTTTTACAATATCGACTGTGACGGATGAAGTATAGCA
Organism: Acanthoscelides obtectus; assembly: GCA_963669975.1. Classification (NCBI taxonomy): domain Eukaryota; kingdom Metazoa; phylum Arthropoda; class Insecta; order Coleoptera; family Chrysomelidae; genus Acanthoscelides; species Acanthoscelides obtectus. The sequence continues at coordinate 3,200,086 of CAVLJG010000004.1, read as the reverse complement.
AATATTTTTTATTTTCAGGCCCTGCGATGAGCGGGACCCTAGTGAACAACATAGGATTCGAATGGATGCTCTTTGGTATTGCGATTTTGAACTTCTTGTATGCTCCCTTGTTGTATTCTCTAAAAAGTCCACCGACTAAGGAAGAAAAAAAGGTAATGAAAAACACTACATACATGAATTTCAAACTACGTTTTGAAACAATAGTAGGACGATTCGCACGTATTAATATTATTTTTGTTTAAAAAAATGTTATTCTTCTCGGAAATTGTAAGAGATATGAAATGGGCGCAAAGTTGCGTGTTTAGGTAATTAAAAAACATCGAAATTCAAAGTACTTCCAGCAGGGGCATTACATATCTTGAAAAGTTACCTTATGTCGGGTATTTTATGACATTATTATTTCTACAAGATTTCAACTTAGCACTAGCTGTTGTACACACGATGTGTATGGCATATTATACATTTTTGGAATCAAAATTCTACTATTCTTTTAAATAGAATGAGTAGACCACAACATCTTAGAAACGATTCAAACAAAAAGATTACTTTGGTATGGTCATCTTCTGAAGACTGGACTGGATGCATATATATATATATATATAGAAGTCGACGTCAAGCCGAAACCGGGGATAGGCAAAGTCATAACAGCTATCAGAAAAATATTTAAAAAAATTTTATGTATATGTTTTGAAAATTATAGGTCTTTGAAAAAAATATAGAAATTTCACACCGTACGGCAGTCTGTCAACTCCTGTTACTACAAATATTAACTTTTTTGGATTTTATTTTTACAATGTAATGATGAATAATGCATCTTCAAACTGGTGTCTCAACCTTACTGCCAACTTTTCACGTTCAGGAAAAGTTGCCACTTATTTCCCAACCAAGTATTCCAAAGTAAAACTTTGCTCAACTTTAACTGGCTGTACTGGAAAAAAATGTACTACGAGAGTTTGGCAAGTAACCTTAAAAGTTGGCGCATTTAATAAGGATTCCAAAATGGTATAACACTTAGAAGATTACTCGTTAACTTATGCACAATTTTTATTTGAAGAAAAACTGATGAAAATTTTTCAAAATTTCCTAATTAAACAGCGATTATGAAAACGCACAAGGACCGTTAAGGATAACTGTTTGCACAACAGTGGGCGTCAAAATGCTGCTGATGATGATTTACCTTTACAGCAAACGCTCAAACTGTTTTCCTTCAGCCGCAATACACGCTCGACATTTTCTTAAAAAAGATCGGGTTATTAAACGAGCGAATCCACGGTTATTAACAAACTCAGCTGCTTCCAATAGTCTTTGCCGTAGCTCAGCTACATTTTGAATCGGCTGGAAATACACTTTTTCTTTTACAGTTCCCCTGTAAAAAAATCTAAAGGATTCAAATCTGGTAACCGGGCTGGCCACGGTATTGTACCAGACCGCCCTATCCATCTGCCTGGAAAGTTTTGATCGAGATACTCTCTCACTGAGAGTGCATAGTGCGCTGGGTAGCCATCATGCTGAAACCACATGTCCCTGTAAATACTCAGTATCACGTCCTCCAATAAATTTTCTAAATGATTTTGCAAAAAACCTAAATAAACCTCAGCAGTCAAAGTCTCTGGGAGCTCAAACGGACCGATTATTTTACCATTTAAAATTCCTGTCCAATGGTTTATCTTGAAGCGATATTGAGATTTATCTTCTCTCATCAAATGTGGGTTTGCTACGTGCCACTCGTGTAAGTTATGCAGGTTCATGTACCCATCTTTCTTAAATGTGGTCTCATCCGACTATAAATTTTTTTCAAAGAACCGTGGATCTTTCCTGTGTCTTTCTAACATTGTGCGACAAAAAGCAACTCGGGGCTCATAATCCCGGGGCAGAAGAGCTTGAACACGCTATACGTGGTATGGATGGAGCACGTTTTTTTGGAAGATTCTATGGGCTGTACTTTTGGGCACACCTGTTTTTAGTTCTATTGCACGCACTGAAGTACTCGGGTCTTCTTCGACAGCTCCTAGCACCACGTCTTCGTAAGGAAGGAAAGATCTTCCCTCACCGTGTGATTGGTTTGGTAGTTGGCCCTCTGAGGACAGTAAGCGGTGCACATTTGTGAACACTCGATGATCTGGATGACGAGCTGCATTCCGGTACCTCTCACAGTAAAGTCTCGCTGCAGCACTAGCGTTGCATCTACATTCCCCATAAATGAGGTGCATGTTAGCATATTCTTGTACGGTGTACACGGACACAGCGGCACTGCACAATCACACTATCAAAGATAGTCTAAGGAAAGCAAATGTTGTTTTGAAGAGCAATTAAACAGTCCAAATCCAAATCACAAGCGATCAACAGTCCAGTTCACGAATCCAAAATTAGTAACAGTACGAAATCAACAAGCACAAACATGTAAAGATGCGCAGTAAACGAAGGAGTACTGATCGGTATCAAAGTGTGCAATAGCAAGTAAGTGATGTGCTTCATCCATACCACATACAGCGTGTTCAACCTCTCCTGCCCCGGGATTATGAGCCCCGAGTTGCTTTTTGCCGCACAATGTTAGAAAGACACAGGAAAGATCCAGTTCTTTGAAAAAATGTTATGGTCTAATGAGACCACATTTAAGAAAGATGGGTACATCAACCTGCATAACTTACACGAGTGGCACGTAGCAAACCCACATTTGATGAGAGAAGATAAATCTCAATATCGCTTCAAGATAAACCATTGGACAGGAATTTTAAATGGTAAAATAATCCGTCCGTTTGAGTTCCCAGAAACTTTGACTGCTGAAGTTTATTTGGATTTTTTGAAAAATCATGTACAAAATTTATTGGTGGACGTGCCCCTGAGTATTTACAGGGACATGTGGTTTCAGCAAGATGGCTGCCCAGCGCACTATGCACTCTCAGTGAGAGAGTATCTCGATCAAAACTTTCCAGGCAGATGGATAAGGCGGTCTGGTACAATACCGTGGCCAGCCCGATCACCTGATTTGAATCCTTTAGATTTTTTTACTGGGGAACTGTAAAAGAAAAAGTGTATTTCAAGCCGATTCAAAATGTAGCTGAACTAAGGCAAAGACTATTGGAAGCAGCTGAGTTTGTTAATAACCGTGGATTCGCTCGTTTAATAACCCGATCTTTTTTAAGAAAATGTCGAGCGTGTATTGCGGCTGAAGGAAAACAGTTTGAGCGTTTGCTGTAAAGGTAAATCATCATCAGCAGCATTTTGACGCCCACTGTTGTGCAAACAGTTATCCTTAAGGGTCCTTGTGCGCTTTTAAAATCGCTGTTTAATTAGGAAATTTTGAAAAATTTTCATCAGTTTTTCTTCAAATAAAAATTGTGCATAAGTTAACGAGTAATCTTCTAAGTGTTATACCATTTTGGAATCCTTATTAAATGCGCCAACTTTTAAGGTTACTTGCCAAACTCTCGTAGTACATTTTTTTCCAGTACAGCCAGTTAAAGTTGAGCAAAGTTTTACTTTGGAATACTTGGTTGGGAAATAAGTGGCAATTTTTCCTGAACGAGAAAAGTTGGCAGTAAGGTTGAAACACCAGTTTGAAGATGCATTATTCATCATTACATTGTAAAAATAAAATCCAAAAAAGTTAATATTTGTAGTAACAGGAGTTGACAGACTGCCGTATGGTGTGAAATTTCTATATTTTTTTCAAAGACCTATAATTTTCAAAACACATACATAAATTTTTTTTAAATATTTTTCTGATAGCTGTTATGACTTTGCCTATCACCCGGTTTCGGCTTGACGTCGACTTCTGGGACACCCTGTATATATATATATATATATATTTGCCCACCATACAATGTGAGGACCTCCCATGTAAAATTTACATACAAAGTGAGGTCCGTATACCGACCTTCATTTTGTCAGACCCTATGTATCGTGTTCCCCAACCCTTAATCATTAAGAAAACGTGAAAACAGATGGTTCTGAGTTTGTATGTATATATATATATATAAAAAGTAGGAAAATAATGGTCGAATCCACTTTCTTCCTTTTTGCGGATTTTGCCCATTATTTTCCTGCTTTTTGTTATATACCTTTCTCCACATGATCATTTTCTCTATAGTATATATATATATAGAATCAGAAATAAAAATGCCATCTTATAGAGTAGTACAGTACATTTAAGCTGTGTATAAATTATCATTTTTTTATTTCAAAAATATTTTTTTTTTGTTTCAGTCTTTGATCGTTGGTGAAAAATCATCAGTGCGATACGTCACCTATCAAAACGAGGAGGAAGACGAGTAAAATATAAATTTTGGAGTATATAGGCGCGCACAATTTGTAACGTTACGTATGACGGACCTATTCTCTCTTGACCAGTGAAATTTGAAAAATATTATCGATTATGTCCACATGATGAGAGCGTAATTTAAAAAAAGTCGAAATTTTCTCCGAAGAATCCCCGTCAAGGGTTTGGTGAATGGCTGCGCTGAATCCGGTCCTTGAAAAGAAAAAGGAGCGGGGCAATAAGATATTCTTCACCTTTAGGCCATTGTTAAGAAAATTGTATTCGTGAAACGCTCTGATCTCTACACAGAAAGCCCTTCTATGATTGCCAAGCAACATATACTAGTATATTCGTCAATGTTACCAAGTAGGTTATGAACTTATAGAATTGCTGAGCCAATCAAAACGAGTCTCATTCTGGTGGTTATAAGGGACCTTGATGTTGTTTGCAAGCTTTAAATGTCATATATAACTACACGTTTGTTTTGTCATTTGATATCCGAAAATCTCTAATTTTTGTGAGGTTATTGTGAACAGACAATAATCTGTATCTAATCTTGAATCAAACAAATGGAAATATCGCATTTTATCAAAAACGGCTGGTAAGGGTCCGAACAACAAAAAAGACAGTCGATCTGTCAACTGTCAAATATATAATCCGCTAAGTAACTGGGCCGATATGGGTACCTGGTTTAGAACCGAATGTAGAATATAATATATTATGCATGTTAGGATGTTAGTTATTATATGAACATATAGAAGTTTATCGCATCACGTATCTACTATATAAAACTGAGCTATAAGTGATGTTTATTAATGTTTGATGTTGGTGTATCATTTGTGGTGCAATAGGATATAATAAATATATACCAAAACCAAAAATGAGTCTTATTAGGCACTGTTCTCACTTAAAGCAACTCGCACGGGTATTACGTATCTTGAAGGTAATTTTTTTTACATTGTATTGGTTTTCTGTGACATGTAGGTTTTTCTACAAGATGTTAACTTAGCACTAGCTGAAGGACACGTCGTGAGCTCGATTGGTAGTTGTACGTGTTGTACGTCATGAGGCTTCAGTTATCAAATGTTTGGCCCTGATGTGGTGTAAAATCTGCTTCAGAGATGGCATTACTGGAGGTCTAAGCTGTGAGTTATATACAAAATTTTTGAAAATACAAAAAAAATTAGAAAATCGTAATTTATAACTTTGAACATAACCTGTCTTCAGAAAGAACAACATATAAATAACCCGTCAGGCAGAGCTAATATACTAAGTGACATATAAATCCGAACACCCAGTTTAAATGGTTTTATTTTAATAAAAGTTGGTGAATGTATTTATCTTACTGTAAATAACAAGTGAAAAAATTTTCAGCCTTATCAGTTGGACATTCCGGTTTTTATACTGCTTTTTTTTTAATTCACTAACGCTCTAAAAATGAATATTTTAGCCGCAGTAAAGAATCAACGTTGGCGCATTTTGGTTCTTGACATCCTTTACGATCGGTTACGATGCCTAGAGTACGGAGACCTGCACGATTTCGTCAACTTAGTGAGGTTGATAGGGGCCGTATAGTGGGACTTCGGGAAGCTGGACTTTCTTTTCGGGCAATTGCAGTTAGAGTGCAAAGAAGTGTAGACACTGTGGTTAGGTGTTGTCAGGCATGGCTTCGAGAAGGCCGTAGGCAAAGAGCAAGGGGCACTGGACGCCACCGTAGAACAACAGACCGTGAAGATCGCCGCCTAAGATTATTGGCCTTAAGGGACCGTTTCTTCACTACCAGGTCCATTGCAAATGAATGGTTTGCAGAACACGGAAGACTTATTGGCATGCGAAGTGTTTACCGACGAATGAGAAGTTTTGGCTTGTTTTCATACCGGCCACACTGGGTCCTCCCTTTAACTCGAGAACACCGACGTAATCGCCTTGAGTGGTGCAGACAACGGTCACTCTGGGATCAGGAATGGAACAGTATTGTCTTTAGTGACGAGTCTTGATTTTGTTTAGGCATGCACGATGGTCGTGCCAGGGTTAGAAGGCGACGTGGTGAAAGGAGGAATCCACAGTTTTTCGTTGAAAGACATGTTCATCACACTGTTGGAGATATGGTTTGGGTTGCTATAGCTTATGGTTCCAGGTCACCTTTAATCTTCATCAGAGGTAACATGAACGCGCAGCGTTATATCCACGAAGTTCTAGAACCCCATCTTTTACCCTATCTTGACACCCTGGCAGATCCAACTTTCCAACAAGATAATGCCCGACCACATGTTGCAAGAGTCACAATAGACTTCTTTCAACATAATGATGTCATATTGTTACCATGGCCACCAAGATCTCCCGACTTATCCCCAATTGAGCACGTGTGAAATTTGATGGGTAGGAGATTGCTCAATTTGCAACGTCCTCCTCAGACTCTAGAAGCACTTCGAGAGGAGTTGGTGGTTGCCTGGAATGAGATACCACAGGAGGACATTGACCACCTGATCAGAAGCATGCCTAGGCGTGTTGGAGAATGCGAGGCACATCAGGGTGCATCCACACATTATTAAAGGTCAAATGGCTTTAAAGCAGTGCAATCATTTTGAAAATTTTATCATTTACTTATTATGCTTCATTAAGTACTTATACAAAATTTGATTAAAATAAAACCATTTAAACTGGGTGTTCGGATTTATATGTCACTTAGTATACATATGCTTCATTGGCAGCATATTCAGCAATGATTTCCTCACACAGCAAATATCACTGATTTTATACACATCCAAATGTGATCTTGCTATTCAAACAAATTTCTCCTTAGGGATGAAAATTACAGACTACTCGGCTTCACAAAACATATGCAACCAACAATGCGTGTAGTTGAGCCATTCCTCCATAGATGGACGCTCACAACGATCCTAGTGAGCAAACGTGGCATGACTGTTCGCACCCTAAAAACTACCTAGTCTGCAAGATGACATTCTATAGGGTTTTTTTGACGTTTTTTTTTAAAGAGACATTATTTCTGTTTTTTGACATTTTATAGGTTTTTTGTCATTATGTAGGTTTCTCTACAAGATGTCAACTTAGCACTCAGTGGCCCAAAAAACGTATTGTAAGAATGGTTGGGCTCACGTTTCCGACTGACACTTTTTTGCCTTTTTGTAAAAATACTAACAACTATAATAATTTAAATGCAGTTAAAATCACCTCTATGGAACGTATTTTGGGTCGCTGAAACCGAATCCGAAGTAATTTCACACGTATCTGATCTCGTTTATCATGTAGATCTATACTAAGTGATATATAAATCCGAACACCCAGTTTAAATGGTTTTATTTTAATAAAATTTTGTATAAGTACTTAATGGAGCATAATAAGTAAATGATAAAAATTTCAAAATGATTGCACTGCTTTAAAGCCCTTTGACCTTTAATAATGTGTGGATGCACCCTGATGTGCTACGCATTCTCCAACGCGCCTAGGCATGCTTCTGATCAGGTGGTCAATGTCCTCCTGTGGTATCTCATTCCAGGCAACCACCAACTCCTCTCGAAGTGCTTCTAGAGTCTGAGGAGGACGTTGCAAATTGAGCAATCTCCTACCCATCATATCCCACACGTGCTCAATTGGGGATAGGTCGGGAGATCTTGCTGGCCATGGTAACAATGTGACATCATTATGTTGAAAGAAGTCTATTGTGACTCTTGCAACATGTGGTCGGGCATTATCTTGTTGGAAAGTTGGATCTGCCAGGGTGTCAAGATAGGGTAAAAGATGGGGTTCTAGAACTTCGTGGATATAACGCTGCGCGTTCATGTTACCTCTGATGAAGATTAAATGTGACCTGGAACCATAAGCTATAGCACCCTAAACCATAACTCCAACAGTGTGATGAACATGTCTTTCAACAAAAAACTGTGGATTCCTCCTTTCACCACGTCGCCTTCTAACCCTGGCACGACGATCGTGTAGGCCGAAACAAAATCGAGACTCGTTACTAAAGACAATACTGTTCCATTCCTGATCCCAGAGTGACCGTTGTCTGCACCACTCAAAGCGATTACGTCGGTGTTCTCGAGTTAAAGGGAGGACCGAGTGTGGCCGGTATGAAAACAAGCCAAAACTTCTCATTCGTCGGTAAACACTTCGCATGCGAATAGGTCTTCCGTGTTCTGCAAACCATTCATTTGCAATGGACCTGGTAGTGGAGAAACGGTCCCTTAAGGCCAATAATCTTAGGCGGCGATCTTCACGGTCTGTTGTTCTACGGCGGCATCCAGTGCCCCTTGCTCTTTGCGTACGGCCTTCTCGAAGCCATGCCTGACAACACCTAACCACAGTGTCTACACTTCTTTGCACTCTAACTGCAATTGCCCGAAAAGAAAGTCCAGCTTCCCGAAGTCCCACTATACGGCCCCTATCAAACTCACTAAGTTGACGAAATCGTACAGGTCTCCGTACTCTAGGCATCGTAACCGATCGTAAAGGATGTCAAGAACCAAAATCCGCCAACGTTGATTGTTTACTGCGGCTGAAATATTCATTTTTAAAGCGTTAGTGAATTAAAAAAAAGCAGTATAAAAACCGGAATGTCCAACTGATAAGGCTGAAAATTTTTTCACTTGTTATTTACAGTAAGATTAATACATTCACCAACTTTTATTAAAATAAAACCATTTAAACTGGGTGTTTGGATTTATATGTCGCTTAGTATAATTATATAGCGAAAAAGTTTTAACAGTTGTTGGAGATTTTTATTAGTCGTTTTTTGACAAAGTAGAATTCTTGCCACATTTTCGGACTTACTGGGCCCCAAATTTTGGTTTCAGCGACCCATAGAACATATTATAATCGAATTCGGAATCTACTATCTTTGTATAAGACAAAATTCCAACGTGTCATTGGACCGGATTTGGGGAGAAAAATTGGTTAAAAAACCTAACACTGAACTGACATCGATTTCGGAATCTACGTACCTAAAAAACAGTTTTTGGAAATTTTATTACTCGTTTTTTGACAAAGTAGGATTCTAGCCAGTCGCAAACGAGGCATGTCCGTACCACAAAATAATAAATAAAGGGAAACAAGCCCTCAAGACTTGTTCTCTTAGCAAGGTTGAATCTCTTAACATTATCGGGTTTAATTTCAATTGAGATAATGTAATTTTGATTTTTGTTGAACCATAGTACCAATAAAGTAATAATTAGTCACAAAGAGAAAAGTAGAAATGCCTGGATTACCAAAGGATTAATAACATCGGCAATAGAAAAAGAAAGACTATATAATGTAATGAAACTAACGCCAACTACAGAGAATACCGACTGCTACAACCAATATAAAAATAAATTTATAGAGCTTGTAAGGCAAACCAAACGAAAACATTACCTAAATAAATTGAATAATAACTTAAATGATCCTAAGCGGCTTTGGACAACTATTGATGAGATTACTGGGAAAACAAAAGTTAAAGAGTGTGTCACTGAGTTAAATACAACATCGGGAACAGTATTAAAAAATACTCAACAGATATGCGATGAATTTGTACAATTCTTTAGTGACATAGGCGAAAATTTAGCAAGTAATATACAAGCAAATGTACAAAATACTCAGCCTCCAAAAAGAACTTTGAACTCATTTATTTTGGATAAAGTCGAGCAATGTGAGGTATACACCACTGTTATGTCCTTAAAAAATCGGAAATGTCCTGGGTTCGATGGCATTAAAAGCGAGCATTTGAAAATTATAGCCGAGGACATAACAGAACCATTCACTTACCTAACCAACAAATGCTTTGACTCTGGCATATATCCCTCAATTTTAAAAAAAGGTAATATAATACCGATACATAAATCAGGAACAAAAACAGATGTTAACAACTATAGACCAATATCAATAATATCCAGTGTAGCAAAGGTTTTTGAAAAAGTTTTATCTACTAGAATGATTCGATACCTCACAAAATTCAAAATTTTAAGTGAAAATCAATATGGATTTACAGAAGGGAAGGCTACATCGGACGCAATAACTAAAATTGTAAATCAAATACATCAAAATATTGATAACAGAATCCCTTCAATCTGCATTTTTGTTGATTTAAAGAAAGCTTTCGACACAGTTAATCACAAATTATTATTAGAAGCATTGGAGAGAATTGGTTTCAGAGGAAACGCGTACTCACTGATCGAAAGTTATTTGTCAAATCGCCCACAATCTGTGCAGATATCAGGATCATTTAGTAAAGAAATGTATATTAAGTGTGGTGTCCCACAAGGAACTGTCTTAGGTCCGCTGTTATTCAATATATATTTAAATGATATTTTCCAAATTAATTGTGTTGGCAAAATAACTAGTTTTGCAAATGATACTGCAATATTATATGAAGGCACTGACTGGTCTGATCTGAAAAATGTAATTGAAAATGATTTTATCAAAATTATTCGGTGGTTTAACAGTAGAAAATTAAGCATTAACTACTCTAAAACACATTTTTTACCATTTGGATCTTATGCTAGACATCTGCCAAATTACACAAATTTCTCCTTCAATATTAATGATCAAAAAATGCAAATTAATAGAGTGCCCAACATAAAATACCTTGGAGTGGTCTTGGATCCTCACTTACGATGGGACATCCATGTCAATTATATTTTAAAGAAAGTTAGATTTGTATCCTACAAAATTAAATACCTTGGGAATATATTGACAGAAAAATATCTTCGAACATTACACCACGCACTGATTGAGCCTCATCTCACATATGGTATATTAGCATGGGGAGCTGCATGTTCCTCACATATCTGTAATTTAGATGTTTTTCAAAAAAGTATTCTAAAAATGATGTTTAAAAAACCGAAACTTTATCCGACTGAAAAATTATACGCAGATGTTCGAATGTATGATATAAGACAGCTTTATTTCTTACACAGTATCACTCACTACCATAAATTTGTAAACACCGACCAAAAAATTAAACATAATCATTATACCAGGTACAAAATTCGTGGCACAGTAGTTCCTCAACCGCATCTATAATGCAGCGATCATATCTCTATTTAGCGCCTAAATTTTATGAAATTATACCTAAAGACTTAAAAGATTTACGTTTCGGAAATTGTTTCAAAAGAAATTTAAAAAAGTGGCTACATTCTGTATCTAGGACTGAAATTCATAAACTCATAAATACGAACATCAACTAAATACATAATCTACTGTAGCTAATTTTTGTCCTTTTTTGTCATTTGCATTCTACAGTTTCAACTTAAATTTATTGGTCCATGTACAGGCGATGCCTTCTATTGGGCCTGTTTTGATTTTATATTTATTTACTCATATTGTTTGTTATCTTTGTACATTGAGTGAATAAATATTATTATTATTATTATTATCAGCGCTTTCTTTGACACTATATTAATAGTAATGTTGGCACCGATCTAAATTCTGAATCTTAAAATCAGTTTCTCATCAAATCGAACGAGCTGTACAGAATTTTGATGGCGGATCTCTGTGATGAATACAGATTTCATTTTTACGGTCGAGAAAGTCAAAGAGAGCTTTGTTTGCAAGTAATTTGAATATCGATGCTTCTAAATTCTGTGAAACGTTGCAATCGGTAGGCAGTCGCGATATTGGACAAAGAGGATAACAATTACAAAAAAAGGTAAAGGAATTCGCCTATATGAAATTTGTTAACAAGTTCTTCTGTGGAGTGTGTCATGACCCAATTTGGTTGAAAGAAACATCTAACTGATATTCTCCAATACAACTAATGAATCATAAGGTTTTTCATTGTTTAGTTTATTTTTGTTTATGTTGGAGTATTATTTCTCGCATTTCAGATCCATGCTCAGCCAGCATTTGCAGTCGATGATTGCCTAACAACCAACCGGTGTGTTGCGACAACTTCGCGTCCTCGGAGGACTTTTAGCGTTTTTGGGACGATGGACGAGGGTGATGTGTCTGATACATTTAAAAACGACAGATGACCTTAAGCTCGCTTGTCGCTTTGGAGACCCGATGTTCTTTCAAGTATCAGCGAGAGACCATCGTTGCATTACCAGCAATTGCCAAAACCTGCAGTTTGCATCGGGTTTCGACCATAACTTTTTTGCTACTAGTCGGATCTTTTTAGGTGCGGTCTCATTTTGTAGGTACCTAAAAACCTTATATGAAGAGTTTTTCCATTTCTGTCAACACTTCCGATTGAATCCCGAAAATCACGTTTTCTCATTCTTTGTTGTCGAAAAAAAATGTTTCCCACAAAAATTGGTGTACCCATTTTATGCGCCATGTTTTAAATACCCCCTTTAACAACTTGCACCAATAAAACCAGGGGTATTTTCGTCTAGGAAAATACAATACGAGTATCGGAAAAATGTTCAGAAGATTTTTATCTTGCCTGATCATTATTGTTTTGTTTCGTTCCCAGGTATTTATGAATTAGCCTAGATCAAAACTGCAACGGGTACGGCTATTATAATACTATTTTTACACTCAAGCGTTATACAACGTTCGGGTTTTATGGTACAAATCGGATCATTTTTAAATTACTTATACAAATACGGCGCTTATATCTATCCAACCGATTTGAATGCAAATTTTCTTATTTACCATACTCGGTGAAATGTAACATACGTTCGTAATGCATTTTTTAACATTCTTTCATCGTGTCCGACCTTTCTTCAGATTTTAATAGAAAGTCGTCTTTGAAAAGATTAGGTCACATTATTATCACCTGATTAGTGACAGTTTACGATTGATTGACAAAATATAGGGTGGCTCATCGAAAACGAAACAGACGCATTTACTGGCAGCTCAATTTTTTTTTTTTTTGAAAAACGCTATGACCCGTCAATTTTGTTTTCGAGGGGGACACAAGTTTGGCAAAAAATTACGTTAACACGTGCAGCCCCCTGGGCGGGGGTGACACCAACCCTAAAATCTTAAATGGAAAGGGGGGTCGAGTGATACATTATTTTAAAGGTCTTTCAATTCCCTTTATAATGATATGAAATACATAGGCTTCAGTTCAGTAGTTTTGGAGATTTATTGATTTAAAGCTTAAAGTAGACTTTAATTGGTACATCAGATTAGTTTGTACCACTTTCAGAAGGAATTTGACTAAAAGAATTTACTTAATAAGTAAATGCTTTTCTTCACTACGCCCATGGTTTGTTTATCACTTCGTTGTTGAAAATAGCTATTGGAGCGTTTTTTTGTGGCAAAAAAGTTATTTCTTGAAGAAAGATAAGGAAATATCTCGAACTTATTTTAAATAGGAATTAAGTACATATACTAAGTGACATATAAATCCGAACACCCAGTTTAAATGGTTTTATTTTACTAAAAGTTGGACATTCCAGTTTTTATACTGCTTTTTTTAATTCACTAACGCTCTAAAAATGAATATTTCAGCCGCAGTAAAGAATCAACATTGGCGGATTTTGGTTCTTGACATCCTTTACGATCGGTTACGATGCCTAGAGTACGGAGACCTGTACGATTTCGTCAACTTAGTGAGTTTGATAGGGGCCGTATAGTGGGACTTCGGGAAGCTGGACTTTCTTTTCTGGCAATTGCAGCTAGAGTGCAAAGAAGTGTAGACACTGTGGTTAGGTGTTGTCAGGCATGGCTTCGAGAATGCCGTACGCAAAGAGCAAGGGGCACTGGACGCCGCCGTAGAATAACAGACCGTGAAGATCGCCGCCTAAGATTATTGGCCTTAAGGGACCGTTTCTCCAATACCAGGTCCATTGCAAATGAATGGTTTGCAGAACACGGAAGACCTATTGGCATGCGAAGTGTTTACCGACGAATGAGAAGTTTTGGCTTGTTTTCATACCGGCCACACTGGGTCCTCCCTTTAACTCGAGAACACCGACGTAATCGCCTTGAGTGGTGCAGACAACGGTCACTCTGGGATCAGGAATGGAACAGTATTGTCTTTAGTGACGAGTCTCGATTTTGTTTAGGCATGCACGATGGTCGTGCCAGGGTTAGAAGGCGACGTGGTGAAAGGAGGAATCCACGGTTTTTTGTTGAAAGACATGTTCATCACTCTGTTGGAGTTATGGTTTGGGGTGCTACAGCTTATGGTTCCAGGTCACCTTTAATCTTCATCAGAGGTAACATGAACGCGCAGCGTTATATCCACGAAGTTCTAGAGCCCCATCTTTTACCCTATCTTGACACCCTGGCAGATCCAACTTTCCAACAAGATAATGCCCGACCACATGTTGCAAGAGTCACAATAGACTTCTTTCAACATAATGATGTCACATTGTTACCATGGCCACCAAGATCTCCCGACTTATCCCCAATTGAGCACGTGTGGGATATGATGGATAGGAGATTGCTCAATTTGCAACGTCCTCCTCAGACTCTAGAAGCACTTCGAGAGGAGTTGGTGGTTGCCTGGAATGAGATACCACAGGAGGACATTGACCACCTGATCAGAAGCATGCCTAGGCGCGTTGGAGAATGCGTAGCACATCAGGGTGCATCCACACATTATTAAAGGTCAAAGGGCTTTAAAGCAGTGCAATCATTTTGAAATTTTTATCATTTACTTATTATGCTTCATTAAGTACTTATACAAAATTTTATTAAAATAAAACCATTTAAACTGGCTGTTCGGATATATATGTCACTTAGTATAGTTAGTATGCCTCTGTCACCATAATGTGACATAAAGTAACACAATGGTGTTAGATTGCAAAAGCAAATGTCAGACGTGTCCCCCCGCCCCCCTCTAGATCCGCCAGTGTTTGAGACTGACCATGAAGTGGGCCAGAAAGTTCTTCTTTTGATGGAGTATAGCATTTAGTGTGGCTGATGGACTTTCTTTGGCTAACTTAGCAACAATTTTCACTTTAGTTGCCTCCTCTACGTCGTCGACAGAGAGAGATAAGACAGAGACCTCATTTGACGTATACCATAAATGTTGGCAGATCGTTTATAAAGCTGCTTTTAAAATGGTTTTGTCAATTCTTCATTTTCTTCACTATCTCCTCTTTCTGTTATTATTTTGTAACTATGTTTGAACTTGAGGATAGCTCATGGAAATCTCAACCATCACCGTCAAAAAATCCTTAACCTCATGTCATAATATATTTACTAATTTTCACCATGGATGCATCACCTATCTCAACCTACATTTTAATTTATTTTTAACAAAACACTTGCATCTTGAGGAATGACACTTTTTATATCAAACGACATCCACCTTCGCTTCTTTTTTTTAAATCTATACGAAATAGCGGTAATGTCATTGCGTATTGTACTCGTAAAATTGCTTCTTGCTTAAAAGCAAAAAAATGAAAAGAAAAGCCGACAAGTGCATTCCGACGTTTTTGTCTTTAATTTCCTACTTATTACCTTATTAGATAGATTGCATTGTGTGTAAGAAAATGGTTGTTTACCGCTGACCAGTGGCGTGCTGAGAAAAATTCAAAAGTGAGAAAACTGAATCTAAGAAAACGTTCGTTTATCAATTTAAATCTAGAAAATAATAATATTTATTTACTCAATGAAAAAAATTGTAACATGAGTAAATAAATATAAAATAAAAACGGGCCCAATAGGATGCGTTGCCTGTACATGGACCAATAATTTTAAGTTGCAACTGTAGAATACAAATCACAAAAAAGGGCAAAAATTGGTCACAGTAGATTATGTATTTACTTGATGGTCCTGCTTATGAGCTTATGAATTTCAGTCCTACATTTAGCGTTCATCTATAGCATGCATTGTTGGTTGCTGAAAGCCAAGTAGTGTTTATCTCTGAGAAGATGTGAAAAAAAGAAAGTTGGTCGAGTAGCAAGATCGCATCTGGATGATTATGTGTATTGGTCTGGAAGTGTAAGGTGCCCGGGGGGTAATAACGCAGTTCTATTATGAATGAAGCTCAACATCTTGTCAACAGAATCATAAGATTCGCGAATATTGGGATGCCACAAGCATTCATCTTTTGCGAAAAATATAAACTTAAACATAATTTTAACAAAAACGTTGGCATGGCTGGCAAAGACTGGCTAAATATGTTTTTGAAGCGACATCCAGAAATTTCAAAACGAAAGGCACAGTTGATGGAATGAGCCAGGGCGCAGAAGGTCAACAGACCAATCGTAAGTCACCACTTTGAAGATGTTAAGAAATAATGTGACCAACTTGATATAGCAACGCATCCAGAAAAACTTTACATTATAGATGAAAAGGGATGCCAGTTGACTGTTCATAATCAACAGACTGTTTTAGCACAAAAAGGAGCTCGTCTAATTGCGCCAGAGCATGCTCAAAATGTAACGATAGCTGTGTGTGCCAATGCTGTCGGGACCGCTATTCCGCCAATGATAATATTTAAGGGCAGACGCAGAAACCTGAATTTAGTGACAATTTACCAGCCGGCAGTTTCGTAAAAATGTCACCGAAAGGAAGTATGACAACAGAATTATTTGTTGAGTTCATCAAACATTTGGCAAAATATAAGGTTCAACGGGAAATTTTATTAATCTTCGATGGAGCGACCTCCAATTTAGATTATACGATTGCCGAGGAAGCAGACCGTCATGAAATAGTTCTATATTGCCTCCCAAGTAACACAACTCATGAGCTACAGCCGCTCGATGAATCCGTTAAAAAATCCTTTGAACATTATTGGGATCAGGAGGTTCTGAAATACATGTACCAAAATCCGGAAAGATGCATAACGAACACCAGATTCAATGCAATTTTCACAAGGGTCTGGTCACAATGTTTGACCCATGAAAATATAGTAAACGGTTCTCGGGCTACAGGCCTATACCCTTTCAATCCGGACATATTTCCTGACGAGGCATAGATTCCATCTATCTTAACTGAGCTACCGCCACCAACAGAACGCAGTGCTGGAGTCGGCTCCGATACAGATTGTGTCAATCAGTCAGAAGAACAGCCTCAGAACAATTGCGATTCTCCATTTCTTTTAGTGCAATCTCCAGATTCACCTGAAAAAAGCTCTGCCGAAAGCTCCACAGATCCGCATGCCTTGACGGTTAATACTAATCAACAACATAAAGACATCGTCCAGTCATCTGAAAAGATCTTGAGTAATGTAGAAACAACACCTAAGAAGATACAGATCATTAGTAGAAACGTTGTCACTATGATGCAGTCACCACCACCTTCCGCTTCAAGACATCACAACGTCGTCATTATAACTGATTTTTTAAGAGGTATAGGATTTGATTTTATAAAAAAAAACACAAAAAATTTGAAAAAACGATTACCTCTTTATTTGAGTCGATAGAACGGTCGATATAATTTAATGTTTAAAGATTATTTCATGTAAATGTTGGCCGCGGCTCCGCTTTAGATGGCCGATACGCAAGGTCCAATTTTGGCACACTCTCTCCAACATATCGGCCGGTATCTCACGAATAAATGCTTCAATATTGGCTTCCAGTACGTCAATCGTTGCTGTAGACATTAGCCTTAACGTGGCCCCACAAGAAATAGTCCAACGGCGTTAAATCACACGATCTAGGCGGCCAATTGACGGGCCCCAAACTTGAGATAAACTGTTCACCGAACTCGCCTCTCAATAGGGCCATTGTTTCGTGTGCGGTGTGGCATGTGGCACCGTCTTGTTGAAACCACATGTCAGCCAAGTACAGCACTTCCATTTTGGGCAAAAAAAAGTTTGTTATCATCGCACGGTAGCGCTCGCCATTCACAGTTACGTTCCGGCCATTGTCGTCTTTGAAGAAGTACGGCCCGATGATGCCACCTGCCCATAATCCACACCAAACAGTGTTTTTTTCGGGATGCATTGGTAGCTCTTGCAATGCTTCTGGCTGGTCTTCACTCCAGATGCGGCAATTTTGCTTGTTAACGTACCCATTCAACCAGAAATGAACTTCGTCGCTGAACACAATTTTTCGATAAAAATGTGGATCTTCCTCCAGCTTTGCCAGCGCCCATTCACCAAATTGGAAACGTTGTGGTTTAATGTCCAAGAATGTAAACTGGGTTCGAAATTTAGTCACAAGCTTCCGAATAGTTCCCTCAGTAGGCCGACCAAATTGTCCATAAATTGGAAGCAGTGCTCGGTGCACTCTCTTAACCGAGCATGAATTTTGATAGTAAAATTCAATAATTTGCAAGCGTTGTTCGTTCGTAAGTCGATTCATGGTTAAATTATAGACCAAACTGAACAAGTTTGACAATGACACAAGACACGATTCACGCGTCATCTGTCAAAAACAGGCCAAAAAGATACTTGCAAAAAATCACCCATTAGTTCAGAATCCGAGACAGATACTGAATCGACTATTGTTCAGCAGAGAACAAAACTGGCATCAAACAAATCATCACTGTCCATGGATAATCTACAGGGTGACTTTGAAGTTGAGTCATTAATTTTCAGGTAATGATTGTAGAAGGAAGATAAACCAAAATATGTGTGTAAACATAAAAAAAAATAAAAAAAAGTTTACCTTGTTTTATAAAGTATCCTCCCGACAAGTATTTCAGTGCGGACCTGTATTTGATCGTGAGGTCTTGGAGCACCGGCATGCCGTCCCCTGTGAGGTCTTAAGTCATCTGATTCACGAGCCCGTTGTACTACATTAACAAAGGCACGATGGGTTGGTTGCACTCGATTGGGAAACCGATCCGCATAAACATGTGCCATTTTTGATTTCGTTTGAGCCACGCAACAGACACCACTATTCACTCACGCGTTACCGACTGACACTGACTGTATACAACTGAATAAAATAATTGTAAAAACATCGTTCCAAATTCTTTCGCTTTTTTGTTCCCGATGCGATGAACCGATAAGGCGGATTATATCCGTTGTCGCCAAACACGAGCACATAATATTATTATTGAGACATGGCGGTACTCAAACTTCCAAAGGGCTATAACTTTGTTACTTTAATTTTACCAGAAAAATGGTAAAGGAAAAAAACATTTCTTTTGATCAGATCTACTCACTGTTAAAATAAATGACTCAACTTCGAAGTATAAAGTATATTGTTCTAAAGGAAAAATCGAAGACAGCGTTAGTTTCAGTTCTGAAGACAACATACCTTTAGCTAACTTCAAAGCTAAGAAATTTAGATCTCCTTTTCAAGAGCTATTGCCAATTCCGAACTATGCTGTAACAAAAAATAAGCCTAGGAGAAAACCAATTAATTATAAAGGCCAACGAATTACCAAAGACCTATTCAAAGAACGAGAAGCATTGAATGAAAACGAGAAGACAAAGAAAAGAACACTGAAAAATTACAAAAGAAAAACCAAATGAACAGAAAAGGAAACTACAGATGGAAACCAACAACGATCTCATAGTGATGAAAGAAAAAGAAGCAAAGCTCCGTCAGAAGAATCTTGGTTTTGCTGTGCTTGCAAGGAAAATCGTGTGTCGAATATGAGGCAGTGTGTTAAATGTTGGGTGGCCTCAAAATGATAAGGAATTGTTTTATTGTCAAAACTGTGATGAATAAGTATCGTTATCATTAGGTAAACCAGGATCTATATTGATGGACTATTTATTTGTATTCAATTGAACCTCTTAGTCGTTCAAGTACAATATTTCTAAAGGAATCTACTTCCAAAGTTCCCAATCCAAAGTCTGATTTAGGATATGTCATTTGAGCCTTAACATAAGAAATCTTGTAATATCTTGAAAAGTGGCCTTATTACCCCCCGGGGGTTAATAAGGCC
The DNA here is from genome assembly GCA_963669975.1 of Acanthoscelides obtectus. Lineage (NCBI taxonomy): Eukaryota > Metazoa > Arthropoda > Insecta > Coleoptera > Chrysomelidae > Acanthoscelides > Acanthoscelides obtectus. The sequence continues at coordinate 3,180,138 of CAVLJG010000004.1, read as the reverse complement.
CATTGTTATTATCTCTTAAGTTTATGTAATAAAATGTTTTTTGTTGATTTTAGCTGCCAAAATCTTTGAGTTTTGTTGATAATTTCATAAGAAAAATATATTTTATTTTCGGGCCTTAAATTACTGTGGTAGTTTAATAAGGCCCATGGCAAAAGTTTTTGAAACTTGTTATGTTTATTTCCATGCTGATTTCCATGTTACTATTTATCTTTCATTCTTACCTTGAGTAAAAAAGCTTTCTACTGAACTACGTTTTTTTCAATTTTTTTGATATAATTCCTGAGTTTTTTAGCTTTATTCACCTCAGGCACCTTGTAAAATCAGTGATATTTGCTATGTGAGAAAATTATTACTGAATATGCAGCCAATAAAGTATACTAAGTGACATATAAATCCGAACACCCAGTTTAAATGGTTTTATTTTAATAAAAGTTGGTGAATGTATTTATCTTACTGTAAATAACAAGCGAAAAAATTTTCAGCCCTATCAGTTGGACATTCCGGTTTTAATACTGCTTTTTTTTAATTCACTAACGCTCTAAAAATGAATATTTCAGCCGCAGTAAAGAATCAACGTTGGCGGATTTTGGTTCTTGACATCCTTTACGATCGGTTACGATGCCTAGAGTACCGAGACCTGTACGATTTCGTCAACTTAGTGAGTTTGATAGGGGCCGTATAGTGGGACTTCGGGAAGCTGGACTTTCTTTTCGGGCAATTGCAGTTAGAGTGCAAAGAAGTATAGACACTGTGGTTAGGTGTTGTCAGGCATGGCTTCGAGAAGGCCGTACGCAAAGAGCAAGGGGCACTGGACGCTGCCGTAGAACAACAGACCGTGAAGATCGCCGCCTAAGATTATTGGCCTTAAGGGACCGTTTCTCCACTACCAGGTCCATTGCAAATGAATGGTTTGCAGAACACGGAAGACCTATTGACATGCGAAGTGTTTACCGACGAATGAGAAGTTTTGGCGTGTTTTCATACCGGCCACACTGGGTCCTCCCTTTAACTTGAGAACACCGACGTAATCGCCTTGAGTGGTGCAGACAACGGTCACTCTGGGATCAGGAATGGAACAGTATTGTCTTTAGTGACGAGTCTCGATTTTGTTTAGGCAAGCACGATGGTCGTGCCAGGGTTAGAAGGCGACATGGTGAAAGGAGGAATCCACAGTTTTTTGTTGAAAGACATGTTCATCACACTGTTGGAGTTATGGTTTGGGGTGCTATAGCTTATGGTTCCAGGACACCTTTAATCTTCATCAGAGGTAACATGAACGCGCAGCGTTATATCCACGAAGTTCTAGAACCCCATCTTTTACCCTATCTTGACACCCTGGCAGATCCAACTTTCCAACAAGATAATTCCCGACCACATGTTGCAAGAGTCACAATAGACTTCTTTCAACATAATGATGTCACATTGTTACCATGGCCACCAAGATCTCCCGACTTATCCCCAATTGAGCACGTGTGGGGTATGATGGGTAGGAGATTGCTCAATTTGCAACGTCCTCCTCAGACTCTAGAAGCACTTCGAGAGGAGTTGGTGGTTGCCTGGAATGAGATACCACAGGAGGACATTGACCACCTGATCAGAAGCATGCCTAGTCGCGTTGGAGAATGCGTAGCACATCAGGGTGCATCCACACATTATTAAAGGTCAAAGGGCTTTAAAGCAGTGCAATCATTTTGAAATTTTTATCATTTACTTATTATGCTTCATTAAGTACTTATACAAAATTTTATTAAAATAAAACCATTTAAACTGGGTGTTCGGATTTATATGTCACTTAGTATATTTTGTCCTTTCTGAAGTTATAAATTAAGATTTTTCCTGTTTTTTTTTTGTTTTTAAAAATGGTCACCTTTGAATACATCATCAAGTAAGTGTATTTAGGACAAGGTACCAATGAAATTATCGTTAAATACGTTATGTCACAAAAAAACCTATAAAACGTCAAAAAACAACAAAATGTCACTTTTCAAGATATTTAATACGCGTGCTGGGAATATTTTACATTTTACTGTGCAGATTTTACTGGTTCGTTTAAGTTGATCACCGTATGATTCCCTTGCAGATGTGCAAGAAGAAATACAATATTAGATGAAATTATTCAGAGATGATGACTCATGAACTTGTTTTGAATGACTTCTGAAAAAGAAGATTATGATTATGCGAATCAGATGCAATGTAGTGACGTTCCTCAGCTCAGCAAGGGCAAAAAAATCCTACGACAAATGTTTCAATTTTGAGGCAAATTTGTGATTACTGCTTTCAAGAATTGTTTTTTCAGTAAAACGAGAAAACGGTAACCTTTTACTACTTAATAAGGAGTTTTTTAGAATTATTAAAAGAGGACAACGTTAGTGCACGTGTGACATACGGTTGACGTTTCTTTGTTTACAATTAGTATGACGTCACATCACTGCTGATAGTGTATCCACCGTTTCGTATTAAGAATGAGTAATATTTCTTACAACTGAACTTATACAGGGGAATTGGATTCGGTAGAGGGCGTTCCTAGCTAACGAATGTGACTCGTGTGCGCAAAGTTTTGAACTGTGTCCGTCGACTAAGTATTCGTTTAATTGCCCAGATGTTACATTTACCAAAATATGGGGTTCATGACATTGTGACACAACATTTGAACATGCGCAAGGTGTGCGCGAAGATGGTCCCAAAAGTGCTCACTGACGACCCGAAATTGCGGCGAGTGGAAGTGTACCAAGAAAAGTTGAACATGTGTGAAAGTGACCCCCAATTTTTGAATAACGTAATCACAGGTGACTAGTCGTGGATCTTTGAGTATGATCCCGAGACAAAGAGGCAATCTTCCGAGTGGCACACGAAGGCGTCTCCTCGCCCAAAAAAGGGAAGAATGAGCAAATCCAAAGTGAAAACGATGCTCATTGTCTTTTTGACATTAAAGGCATCGTCCACCATAAATTTGGACAAACCGTCAACGCCAAGTTTTACGTGGAAGTGCTCAGGAGACTCAAACGAAGGGTCAGTCGGGACCGACAAGACATCGCAGCCGACTCGAAGTTGCACCACGACAACGCCCCGGCTTCCTTGTGAACAGCTACCTAACCAAGGTCGGCATCCCAACGCTTCCGCAGCCGCCCTACAGCCCAGATGTGGCCCCCCCGGACTTTTTTTGTTTCCTCGCCTGAAAAAGCCGATGAAAGGCAAGCGTTTTGAGACGACAGAGGGGATCCAAGCAGCATGCACCGCGGCTCGCAAGGCTATTCCGGAGAATGCCTTCCGTGACGCCTTCAATGCTTGGAAATCGCGCTGGCCGCGCTGCATCGACGCAGAAGTTTTTAAAGAATTGTAACGATTGGCTCAATAATTTTTTTTTAAATCGACTCAGTCCTATTACTTTCCGGACAAACCCTGTATATCCTTCTTGCGCTTTTGAAAATTGAAATCGATATATTTCGTTTTTCTAATGCAAATACTGTAAGAAATCTCATTTATTTTATGGAATTAGCCAAGTAACCTATTGCAGGACATATCCGAAATACTACATAACCTATAAATTCCAAGTCCATTACATTCGCCTGCATATTCTAACACCCATTTACTCAATTTACTGCGTAAATATAGCAAGTCACATATAGTCAACGCCAAACAAAGTGGCGTGCACGTCATCACGATAAAAATTCCCCGACCTAATGCCTAGGTTTCTATCACAAACAATTGCTCTATTGCAGTTTCATATTAATGTGATATATAAATTGTAAAATGGTCATTACTCTCTTATTATGGTTAATAGTCATATAAACATTGTTATTAAAATATCACATAAGTTGCTTTCTGATAAATTTAGACGCATTATGCGAAATAAAATGTTTTGCAAACGCTCCAATCACTTATCGACATGTAAACGCACTAAACCGATTTCGCAGCGTTGACACATTGTCACCTTGAAACTTATTTAAACTGGGAACTGACATTTGTATTAATTTTGACACTGAATCAATTTGTGGCATTTCAAATCTTTATAAATCCTTTGGCCCCGCATACTGTAAATCAACAACTGTTTGTTTCAAAACAAAATTATTCATTTTACGAGTAGATAAAGGCAATTTTGGTATATAAAGATGCCCAAACAGTTAAATAGTCGGTGTAAGGAACTCGTGGCCTCGTTAATGCACTACTTTGAGCAAGAAAGGGACAACAACGGGCCTTTGTTGCCTTTAAATGCTGTTCAAGAGGTAGGTTACTAATAATTATATGTAATGTATATTAATAATAGTGAAATTTTATTTCATTTTTTGTAGCGTGTTGCTGCTGCTTTAAAAATTAGTTTAAGGACAGTTAGTCGTATTTCCGAGGGTGTGAAAAGTGATGCAAATTTAGAATCGCCCAAGAAAAAGCGGAGTTATATTAAACGTGTAACCAACACAGCGACATTGGATACAAGTGCCATTCGAGAAGTGATCTATAATATGTATCACAAAAGTAAGATCTTATTATAATAACTTATCAGAAATTTGCATTAATTTGTTAACTAAATTATAATGTCATATTACACATGGTTTCAGAAGAACAAGTTACGATACAAACTTTATGGTCTCGATTAAGAGATAGGGCATTATTTGATGGTAGTGCCACGTCTTTAAGGCGGTTGCTTAGAGATCTTGGATTTAAGTGGCTTAAGGACAATCCGCGACGAGGGCTCATGGAACTACCAAGTATAGCTTTGAAAAGGGTGGAATTTCTAAGGCAATACAATCAAGCCAAGGTTGAGGCCTTATACCAGTTTGTCTTCCTCGATGAAACTTGGATATTTCAAAATGGGACCATAGGTCGCTCTTGGCAAAATGGAAACCAAAAAAGCGTGAAAGGTATTAAAACAGATGGTAAAAGGTATGTACTTTTACACAATTTGCACTATAAAATTTAAAACTAATATATTTTAGATACATTATATTACATGCTGGAAATGAAAATGGGTTTATTGAGGGTAGTGAAGCGATATTTTCTTCGAAAACAAAATTGAGCGATTACCATGGAGAGATGAACCACGATAATTTTTTGAAATGGTTTCAACATCAGTTATTAGAAAAATTGGAGCGTCCATCTATGATTATACTGGATAACGCCCCTTATCACAGCATGATATTGAACAAAGTGCCCAACAATGCATGGACAAAAAAAAATATCCAAGACTGGTTGACAAATCAATTACATACCATTTTTAAACACAATGTTTAAAACAGAGCTATTGAGTATTGTTGCTCGGTACATAATGCTTCTTAATTATATATATTTTGGTCGACAGTTTATATTTCTTTTGTTTATTCCTATTCTTAAAATAACTGCTTTTTTAGAAACAAACCACCTAAAATATACGTGATTGATGAATTGGCGGAACAACATGGGCACAAAGTTCTTCGTCTGCCTCCTTACCATTGTATATTTAACCCTATTGAGTTAATTTGGGGCATAGCAAAAGGTTACTATAACAGACATATTGGTAGAGATGGTAACAGTGAAAAAGACTGTTTGGATATGTGGAACGAGGCTCTACAAACGGTTACCCCAGACATGTGGAAAAATAGTGTTCGACATACTGAGCAAGAAATTTTTAAATGGTATGAAAGAGAACGAATTTTTGATCGACCAGACATCGAACCTTTAATAATCAACTTTGAGAGTGATGAAGATTCAGATTCAGACAGCGCTGAAGAAAGAAACTCCGACTAACTTTATTGTACAGAAAAAGCTTACACCAGTAGCTTACCTAATTTTAGAATGCATTTTCCTGTATGAATTCTGTAAAATAAATACCATGCATAAAATTTGGAGGACCCCATTTGGATTTTTATTCAGTACCTTTAAGCTATCAATTAAATATGGTAGTTTCATAGTGTTATCTGATCAATAATTGTCATACTTAATGATTATGCAAGTACAGATCTATAATTTTATTATACTATTATTTTTGTTCTCATTTGAGGTTAATATTGCTTATAAACCTAGATATGTGAATAATAAATTTTATTATTTTACAAAAAGTTTGGCAACAATGTAAATTTTTCAACACACCCACCTTGATGACGTGCACGCCACTTTGTTTGGCGTTGACTATACCTAAGTGTATTATTTAATAAACTGTATCCGCTTTGACAAACTACAAGTATTACAATATTTCTACGATTGATAAACATATCGGACCAGTTTCAACGGAGTTCAAACGTAACCACTTTACAAAAGAAAAAAACGGTTACGTGCTTGCACGCTAGATTTTAATGTACGCCGGCGAAAAACTGAGACTGAATCGGATATTTACCCATTTATGTAAACATGGATTTTTTCAGGACAAAAGCTGTAACGTCAAAAAAATTATGTAACCTTTATATCATAGGTACTTCAAAAAATACTATGTATGAAGCTATAGTTAATATCTTGTTGCTAAGAATACGATAGTGGGGATTGGTGGACAGATGCTTTGCTACTCGGAAAACGTCACCCAACTTCAAATAGCTAAATTGGCATAAATAGTCCTATTATTTTTCACGAATATAGGAGGAAACTTAGCAAATAATATCAAACAAAATGCTGATATTCATCTGCATGAAACAAGACTGAATAATTCATTTGTATTAACTGAAGTAGACTATCAGGATGTTTTCAATGCCATTATGACTCTAAAAAATAAAAAAAGCCCTGGAGTTGACGAAATTAGAGCTGAACATCTAAAGATACTGGCCAAACAAATAACAGAACCACTTGCTTATATCATTAACAAATCCTTCCAATCTGGAGTATTTCCATCAGCTTTCAAGACAGCAATCATCATACCTGTCTATAAATCTAATGATAATTCGGACGTCACTAACTATCGACCTATTTCACTTATATCAAGTTAAGCTAAAGTTTTTGAGAAATTACTCCTTAATAAAATGATTAATTTTCTTAAAAAAATTCAAAATTCTAAATTCAAATCAATATGGTTTTATAGCGGGCAAATCTACAACAGATGGGGTATTAAGTATAGTAGATGAAATAACCCAAAATATAGATGGGAAAGTACCAACGATTTGCGTATTTGTGGACTTACAAAAAGCGTTTGACACAGTTAACCACAATATACTTTTGGAAATCTTAGAAAAAATAGGTTTTCGTGGAAAGATGTATACTTTAATGGAAAATTATTTATCAAATAGACCGCAATCAGTAAAATTATTAAGCTCGTATAGTAAAGAAATGTTTGTTAAATGTGGTGTTCCACAAGGTACAATTTTGGGTCCTCTGTTATTCAATATTTATTTAAACGATATATTCAAAATTAACAGTACTGGTAAAATAGTCAGTTTTGCAGACGATACTGCTATACTCTATAAAGGTAAGGATTGGAACGACTTAAAAGATATTATCCAAAATGACTTTTGCAAAATTATTCAGTGGTTTAATAACCGAAAATTAACAATTAACTTTACTAAAACTAATTTTTTACCATTTTCATCACTATCTAATCATCTACCAAAATATAACCACCTTCGGTTTAAGGTAAATGATAAAAATATAAAAATCAATAGAGTTAATGATACAAAATATTTAGGAATTTATCTAGATCCCCACTTGAGATGGGATGTACATATTTCTCACATACTAAAGAAAACTAGATTCATAGCATATAAAATAAAATTTCTAACCGGTATATTAACTGAATATTATCTACGAATAATATATCAAGCTTTAGTCGAGCCACACATAACATATGGTATAGTAGTGTGGGGTGCTGCATGCACGACAAACTTTAACGATTTAGATGTACTTCAAAGAAGAATTTTAAAATCAATGTTAGGCAAATCAAAATTATACCCAACTAATGACTTATATAATGATGCACAAGTATATGATACTAAACAACTTTACTTCTTACATACCATCACTCATTATCACAAAACTATTAGTGAACACGACGTAATTAAACATAATCATAAAACCAGATATAAATTACGCGCAAAAAATGTTCCTAAACCAAACAAATCCCTAATGAAACGATGTCACCTGTATATAGCTCCAAAATTGTACGAACATTTACCAAATAATTTAAAACAATTACGCAATACATTAGGCTTCAAAAAAGATTAAAAAAATTTATTAACACGATTGGGAGAAATCAAATTAATAAAATAATCTCAAATATTACACAATAAATGCTCTACCATTCTTACCAATAATTTCTTTTTTCTCTCTATTTTATTATATTTTGCAATTCAACATACATATGATCCATGCACAGGCGTTGTCCTCCTATGGATATATTATATTTATTTACTCGTTTCATGTTCCCTGTATTTTAGAGTAAATAAATATTATTATTATTATTATTATTATACTGTGACTTAATCGTTGTAGTTTCACATTTTTTTGATTTTTTTTTTGTTTCTATATAACTTGTTTTTTTTTCACTTTTGTACGGGGTTAGATGGTGGAATAGCAGGTGCTAAATCTCGCCCCATGTAATGTACCATGTTTTGGTCAATAAAGACGATTATTATTATTATTAAATTAATTATATTGTACAGGGTGTTCCTTAATGATATGCGAATATTCAAGGGTGTGAATCTGCTTGAAAAATTAATGTTAGTTTGCTTTATAAACTACGGTCCAAAAATGATTCCTTACAAAAACTCGGGGTGCTGAAGTTTTAGGAAAAAAATTGAAATTAATTAATATTTTCAGAACCGCTTCAGATATTTCACAGATATTTAGTACGTAGTGAAAGTTAATAAAGTTGCATATTTTTCAATGTAAAAATAATTTTTAGCCTTAACAGTGGCGTGCGTACGGGTATTGACTTCGATATTTTTTAAGAAAAAAATGGTACGCCAATGGTTTTTTGCCAAATAGAAACTATTTTTGAATTCCCCGTTCAATTTAAAACAAATGATCTCTCTTGAATTGTTTCCCTTCGATGCGCCATTTTTGAGTAAAAAAAAACCGTTCTATTGTCTAACTTGGAAAATTATTATCAATTTAATTGGAAAAATTAGACAGATCACGGGTAATACGCAACAACGACTGACAACATGAACATAACATTAAAACCAACAAAATGAGTACAAAAATTGTTGAAATTGGCCCCCTTCACTTAGTATGCATGCTTCCGCACTCCTTCTCATGGAATTGCGCACTCATTGAAATATTTTTTATTCTATCACAAGCTGCAACTATTCTTTTTCTTGTGTACACAATATGAGCCTTTAGAGTCCGTTGGACAGTACGTCGACTAACACCACACAGTCTCCAATTTGCAGGTACTTAACGTAGGATCTACATAAACTTGCCCTAAAACCCCCACTTCTATTGCTTCGTTCCTTATGGGATTTTCAATGTTGCGTTTTTTATTGGCGACTGACCCGGTTTCCCGAAATCTAGCTACAAGTTCTAGAACATATTTTTGATGCACTTTACTGTTCTCATGTCGCTCATTAAATATTTCTGCTGTTCTATTAGCTCACTGATTATTTCCAAAAAATATTTCGATTATTTCAGCTCTTTCTGCTGTGGATTATACCGAGGTTAATTTATGTAATTCCTGAAGCGTTACAAGTTATTTTAGCAACAAAGTTTGGTCAAATCAATCGCAAACTATGTACTAAATTCCTATTTAAAATAAGTACGAGATATTTCCTTATCTTTCTTTAAGAAATAACTTTTTTGCCACAAAAAAACGCTCCAATAGCTATTTTCAACAACAAAATGATAAACAGACCATGAGCGTAGCGAAGAAAAGCATTTACTTATTAAGTAAATTCTTTTAGTCAAATTTCTTCTGAAAGTAGTACAAACTAATCTGATGTACCTAATAAAGTCTACTTTAACCTTTAAATCAATAAATCTTCAAACCTACTGAACTGAAGCTCATGAACTTTACATCATTATAAAGGGAATTGAAAGACCTTTAAAATAAGGTATCACTCGACCCCCGTTTCCATTTAAGGTTTTAGGGTTGGTGTCATTCCCGCCCAGGGGGCTGCACGCGTTAACGCGATTTTTTGCCAAACTTGTGTCCCCCTCGAAAACAAAATCGACGGGTCTGAGCGTCTTCCAAAAAAAAACTGAGCTGCCAGTAAATGCGTCTGTTTCGTGTTCGATGCGCCACCCTGTATATGTATATATATATATATATATATGTATATACTACCATATTTTAAATGCAAATCAACACTGAGAAAAGATGGTCAATTAAGCAGTTTTTCTGGATAATTCTCTAATTGTTACTAATTATTTTCTGCTAACAGCTTAGGTGAAAATAATATATAATAATACTATTCAACCAATTTGCTTGAAAACAGTAAACTGTGTATACTTTATCTGAAGTCACTTGAAACACTGTGAAATACCGGGTGCGTTTTATATATCTATATTTAACACGCTCTGTTGCTGCAAAAATCGCCAAATTTCGTAGCAAATATCCCCCGTATAAGATCAAAGGCAGTTTCACCGGTCCACGTGGAGTAAAGCACGCCTATGCGTGGACATAGCCAATGAGAAAGCGTGTATTTCAGAGCTCCGAACAAGTGCAGGTGGCTACTGAAAATTGAAACAGTTTAGCCAGTGCCGTGTAGCGGTGAATAAACGTGTTTTCTTTAGTCTGTCCGTGTTTTTTCATAGATTTTATTAGTTTGTGTGTTTTTGACTTTTGAATACTCAGTTTACTTGTTGATTTAATTGTTGTGTTGATTGTTCTTGTGTGTCCTAAATATGGCTCTTTGGAGACCTTGGGTAAATGCTCCAAGCCACGAGGAGATGGTTGATGAACCTGTGCAGGCAGAATTCTTTCATAAAGATTTAGAGGAACAGACCCAAAGAGTAATCCTAAATATATTATGATTGTCTGAAAAACGAAAATCCAGATTCCTCGCAAAATCAAATTTTAAACAGAATTTGTATCCTGACAAAAATTAGTCGGTCTACCATTTATCGGGTTATAAAAAGGGGAGATGTAGTCAACCATTCCTTCCACAGAAAGCGCATAGGGCAAAAATTAAAAAGAATAGACGTGGGTTTTCAGGAAGATATTCGTCGTATAATATACGGATTTTATAAAGAAAATTTGGTGCCCACGTTGGAAATGATACGGGATAAATTAAAAGAGTATCCTGAAGATTTTTATAATTACAAATGCTTAGACTCACTGCACTGTATTGTAAAACTGTGCGGTTTTCAATACAAAAAATTAGATAAAAGAATGGTGATTATGGAGTCGTCTCGAATCGTTGAATTGCGCCAAGAATTTTTGCACAAAGTTAAAATCTATAGAGAGCAGAAAAGAAATCTGATTTACCTGGATGAAACGTGGTATGATACCCATGATGTTGTGCAGTACGGCTGGGTTGACGACAGCAACAAGTGCATTTTAAATGCACCATGCAACCGTGGAAAACGAATCATTATTCTCCATGCTGGCAGTGAAAATGGATTTATACCTAATGCCTTGCTGTTATCGGCCAAAAATATCAAAGAATCATGTGCCGACTATCATGAGGACATGACCTCCGACTTATTTGAAAAGTGGATAGAGCAGCAGTTAATACCAATCATTTCCCCAAATTCAGTGATTATTATGGACAATGCGCCATACCATTCCCGACAGAAAAACAAAATTCCGAATACAGGCACAAAAAAACAAGACATTATTGATTTTATGAAGGATAAGGGAATGGAAATACCACAAAAATCAACCCAAGCCATATTATTGGATCTTATTAAAAGACAAAAATTTGAAAAAGAGTATGTTGTTGACAATCTGCTTCAGCAAAATGGCCATGAAGTATTACGTCTACCTCCCTATTACTGCATTTTTAACCCGATTGAGTTGGTCTGGGCTGCTTTAAAAAAAAAAGTAAGAAAACATAATCAGACCCCTCAATTAAGTGAAAAGCTATTGGCCACAATAAGAGATGCAGTATCTCATATTGCTGCCACAGACCTATGGAAGCAGTGTTCTAGGCATATTATTGAAAAAGAAAATGAATATTGTGTTTTGCCTCCTGTAAATCCCGTTGTAATTCCTCTACAAGATGTCTCTAGCGACAGCTCCGAAAGCGAGGATGATATATAAATACCTATAATGTAAGTCTTTATATACCTTTTTATATACCTACCTGCTATGTAAATATTTGTCTATGTCAAACGTTGGAATTCTATAATTTTTCCATTTCTTAACTTTCAGTCAACATAAATTAAACTCCCAATATAAGTATTTTTTATCCCAAATCAAAAAAATAAGAAGATAGTAAAATCCATTTATTGTGATATAAAAACATTATTATCGTTCTAAATAAATAACCGCACGCCTATGATACGTCATGAAATTACAAAGGACGCGTCGACCAAAGGTTTTTATGCTATTTCAAGTGACTTCAGATAAAGTATACCTATTTATTAAACTGCCTAATTAGTTTAGGTAATTTAGTTTATGCAGAAAAGGTACATTTAAACAATTAAACATGTTTATAACCACAATTAAACTGCTTATTTGAATCGCGGCCTCGGCAGGATTCAACCCAACTTTTTAGATTTATATTTGTCAAAGCACAGTTATAATATGCAACATTCAGTAAAATGCAATTGATTTGAATTCCAAATACTATCGAAATATACTGTTAAATCTAAATAAAATCATTCACTAAAAATAGGGCGAATACTTTTACCTACACTAATTAAACAAACTTAATAAATATAATCAAGTTGTTTTACTTGGAGCAGGTAAGCTCAAATAAATTGATGACTCAATCCAAGTAAACGGTTTAATAAATTTAATTAAACGATTGCGTGTCTTAGATACAAGTAAACTGTCTTAGAAATCGGAGTTTAATTAAACTAACTAAACTTGTAAGCTATGACATAGGTGATTGAAGTTTCTAATCAGCCTAGTTAAAATTTTAATCGGTTTGATTCAAAATTTATTACAATGAACAAATTGAATCTTAGTTTCCTTCTTCAGCCTAACCTTCACGGTCTGTCGATGGTATGGCGTCGTCCAAGCGCGTATCATACTCGTATACAGGGTGACTTTGAAGTTGAGTCATCAATTTTCAGATAATGATTGTAGAAGGAAGATAAACCAAAATATGTGTGTAAAAATAAAAAAAATAAAAAAATTATTTTACCTTGTTTTATAAAGTATCCTCCCGACAAGTATTTCAGTGCGGACCTGTATTTGATCGTACGGTCTTGGAGAACCGGCATGCTCTCCCCTGTGAGGTCTTAAGTCACCTGATTCACGAGCCCTTTGTACTACATTAACAAAGGATGTCCACAAGTTCAGCATTTTCGTAAACATGTGCCATTTTTTATTTCGTTTGAGCCACACAACAAACACCGCTATTCACTCACGCGTTACCGACTGACACATTGACGGAATACAACTGAATAATAATTGTAGTAAAAACATCGTTTCAAATTCTTTCGCTTTTTTGTTTCCGATGCGATGAACCGATAAGGCGGATTATATCCGTTGTTGCCAAACACGAGCACATAATATTATTATTGAGACAGGGCGGTACTCAAACTTCTAAAGGGCTATAACTTTGTTACTTTAATTTTACCAGAAAAATGTTAAAGGAAAAAACATTTCTTTTGATCAGATCTACTCGCTGTTAAAATAAATGACTCAACTTCGAAGTCACCCTGTATTTATGAATGCTTTTTTTGAATATAGTGAACGCTGAAAAGGATTGAAGTAATGGGGGTGGATGGTGGAGTAGTGATGGGACTATTTATCTGAAATAAAAGAAATTACTACTTAACAATGAACTATTCTCATGAACAGTGCCGCAGCAATTTACATTGTATGTTATATACATATAATTTTGAGCAATCTTTTGTGTAAACAAGAAAAAACAGCTTGTATAGCAGTATTCTATACCACAGTATTACCATCCAAAATGCAACTTTGAAGCTCTATAAAATAGCAAGCAGACGGTTTCTTAAAGAAAAATTGATATTTTCGTGCAAGTTGCAGCCTGATCTTCCATTTTAAAATAAGAAATGTAATATTTGCGATATGCGCTAAAGTATAGTTCAGCCCCAATATAACCATAAAACAGTAGTGGGTAGTAAAAAAAATCACGGGGGTCAATCGTCGCCAGTTCTTACATAAATCCACCGATGTGTGAAAAATCCATAAGCGCCACACGCGTATCGTTCAAGCTTCGACCAGTTGTCGCATTGGTACCAAATGTGGTACTTTCTCTCCCGCCCCACGCTAATCGCGAGGTACCATGCGGATCTGTCTATAAAGCACACCTGCTATCAGGCTCCCGTACTGTCTGTCCGCCGTCCGGTGCGTTCAAAGTACTACCCGAAGTACTATCCCCTTAACAGATCAACATGCATCACTATCTCTCGGTAAGTATCGGTGCAATCAGTCAGTGAATGAAGTGATAAAGTGACCCTTCCTCTAAAACGGACGTTTTTGCATTTTCTGCAACTCCATTATCGCCAAGTGTAAATAGTAGCTCAGGTATCTATCAGGCCGTAGTGCAGGGAACGTGCAGTGTTAGATGTGGCGATTATGTGTTTTGATAGTGGGATAAGTTTTTGCGCAGTTCTCTAATTTTTATTAGTGTTCTTAGATATTTGTAAGGCTTTGTACCTTATACCAGGCGCTGAGAGGAATGGAGTGTGCAAAATGAATGATGAACAGATATCAAGTGAAATAGGGTAGAAGAATAATACTCCGTATCTTGCCTTTGATAATCCGGTTAGACCATACAATTTGTATACAGGGTGTCGCATCGGGAACTAAATCGATAGATATGATATTTTTGAAAATTTGGGAGTAAAGACATCATTGGAAAAGCATAAAAATACCCCAAAACTGCTATTTCAATAGCTTTATCATTAACTAATTTTATTCCTTTGAATCTTAGGCTTCACCCAACCGAAATTTTTGAAATTTTCTTTTGCTCGTTTAGCCGTTTATGCGTCTGGTCTTCTTTTTTCTTGATATCTATGAGCAAACACATGACATGTTCTTGATATCACTCTGTTGCATTCACCATAAATAATAAATAGTATTCGTAAGTGAAATTTAAATGCGCGGGCATGATTTTTATTAGTAATTTATTTAAATAAACTATCAACTGTAGGACATTATTATAAAGTGACGTTTTTGTAGAGCGCAGTTGTTTATTCTCTGCGTCCCGCCGTCATAGCCAACTAGTTAAAAAACTAAATCTGTACTTAACGCGTTTTACAATAGAAAAGTAATAAATTACAAATTACTCGAAAAATAAACACTTCTGGGATAGATAACCCTGTATAAAGTTACGCTAATTTTTAATGCTTGATGCGATAAACTTATAAAAATAAGGAGTTTTTACTTGGCAATTTTTGGCATTCAATTTTTATACTAATTTTTTGATCACCCTGTATAAATAATTATCGAAATATCATACAAAGTCTATTAAACTATATCCCTGTTTAACAGAAAATCAATCCACATTAAACAATAAAGTGTTCTACATAGGGGTAATGAACAATTATTTTAGGGCCTGAAAACGTAATTATTGACATAAAATTTCAAATATGTCAAAAACGGTTAGACTTGGGTATGTAGGAGATTATACATGAAATGTGATTAGAATTTCATGTAGAATCCGAATATTGAGTAATATACAGAATGCCCTATTTAAAATAAGCAAATTGGTATCAACTTTAGGTGTAACCGGAAGTGCCACTATCTTGAATATATACTAAGTGACATATAAATCTGAACACCCAGTTTAAATGGTTTTATTTTAATAAAATTTGTATAAGTACTTAATGAAGCATAATAAGTAAATGATAAAAATTTCAAAATGATTGCACTGCTTTAAAGCCCTTTGATCTTTAGTAATGTGTGGATGCACCCTGATGTGCTTACGCATTCTCCAATGCGCCTAGGCATGCTTCTGATCAGGTGGTCAATGTCCTCCTGTGGTATCTCATTCCAGGCAACCACCAACTCCTCTCGAAGTGCTTCTAGAGTCTGAGGAGGACGTTGCAAATTGAGCAATCTCCTACCCATCATATCCCACACGTGCTCAATTGGGGATAAGTCGGGAGATCTTGGCCATGGTAACAATGTGACATCATTATGTTGAAAGAAGTCTATTGTGACTCTTGCAACATGTGGTCCGGCATTATCTTGTTGGAAAGTTGGATCTGCCAGGGTGTCAAGACAGGGTAAAAGATGGGGTTCTAGAACTTCGTGGATATAACGCTGCGCGTTCATGTTACCTCTGATGAAGATTAAAGGTGACCTGGAACCATAAGCTATAGCACCACAAACCATAACTCCAACAGTGAGATGAACATGTCTTTCAACAAAAAACTGTGGATTCCTCCTCCTTCTAACCCTGGCACGACCATCGTGCATGCCTAAACAAAATCTAGACTCGTCACTAAAGACAATACTGTTCCATTCCTGATCACAGAGTGACCGTTGTCTGCACCACTCAAGGCGATTACGTCGGTGTTCTCGAGTTAAAGGGAGGACCCAGTGTGGCCGGTATGAAAACAAGCCAAAACTTCTCATTCGTCGGTAAACACTTCGCAGGCCAATAGGTCTTCCGTGTTCTGCAAACCATTCATTTGCAATGGACCTGGTAGTGGAGAAACGGTCCCTTAAGGCCAATAATCTTAGGCGGTGATCTTCACGGTCTGTTCTTCTACGGCGGCGTCCAGTGCCCCTTGCTCTTTGCGTACGGCCTTCTCGAAGCCATGCCTGACAACACCTAACCACAGTGTCTACACTTTGCACTCTAACTGCAATTGCCCGAAAAGAAAGTCCAGCTTCCCGAAGTCCGACTATACGGCCCCTATCAAACTCACTAAGTTGACGAAATTGTACAGGTCTCCGTACTCTAGGCATCGTAACCGATCGTAAAGGATGTCAATAACCAAAATCCGCCAACGTTGATTCTTTACTGCGGCTGAAATATCATTTTTAGAGCGTTAGTGAATTAAAAAAAGCAGTATAAATACCGGAATGTCCAACTGATAAGGCTGAACATTTTTTCACTTGTTATTCACAGTAAGATAAATACATTCACCAACTTTTATTAAAATAAAACCATTTAAACTGGGTGTTCGGATTTATATGTCACTTAGTATATGTCAAAAACGGTTAGACTTGGATATGTAGGAGATTATACATGAAATGTGATTAGAATTTCATGTAGAATCCGAATATTGAGTAATATACAGTGTGTCCAATTTAAAATAAGCAAGTCGGTATCAACTTCCGGTATAACCGGAAGTGCCACTATCTTGAAAATATTCGAGCTGCCATTGCCCCATCGACATTAGTATACTCCCAAATTTTCAAAAATATCATATGCCTACTTTTCGAGAAATCTATCGATGGAGCTCCCGATACCCACCCTGTATACTTAGCATGCTCTTGTGTACAATTTTTGAGACTTGGAAAAGCAACGCTGAGGTTATATTAATTTCATATAGAGTAGAATTAAGCTTTTTAAGAATAACTTTGGATCAAACAAACTGATATCGTCGGCCTGGTCAATTATGCCGCAGGAAGCAAAATCGGAGGAGGCGAGTTTTATCGAATTTTTATGACTGCGAGAAAAATCAAAAGAGTCATTGAGACGTCCTTTGTAGTGTGTGAAAAAACGTTTGATTTTGATTCGATTTTTTAATAATTACAAAAAATTGATAAAAGCAGTCACCGCCTTGAGTTACCTAGAAGACATCATTTTAGAGTCAAAATGTAAAATAAACACACTAATGGCCTTATTGTGGTAAATCTAAATGTTTTCAATGAAATTAATTTATATTATTGATGTATATAATTAAAATCAGTTAAGAAATAACCTCAAATGCACTAGCGGCGCGTTGCCCGCGCTCCGCGACTCAGATGAGGAAATTCCGGAATGAAAAGACAGCTGCCACGCGTGGAAACGCTTATATACAGGGTGGCCAATATATAATTGACTGATTTAAATTGTGCACCATTTTTAATACACGCATTCCAGTACGTGACGCCGTAGTAGTTCAAAGCACATGTGTGTCCAATCCATCATGGAGTGCTACACGATCCCACAACACGTCCGTATTGTTAAAACGTTTCGCTTAAATAATGAGTCGATTGTTGCAACGATTTTGGTCGAAATAATTTGCCCAGTGTCAACACCATTGTAAGTTATTCTACAAGATGTTAACTTAGCACTTAGTAGTACGTGTTGCCTAAACGTCATCAGGCTTGTTATCAATCTTTGGTTCTGATGTGATGTAAAATCTGCTTCTGAGATGGCATTTCTGGAGGTCTAAGCTGTAAGTTGTATGTGTTGATGATAATCACATTGGGTTCTTGTCTCAAATACGCTTAATTGAGATTCAAAGCTAGAAATTAGTTGCGCATCCACTTCTTCTTATCCATTCTGGAAATTACGTATGCAAATTTGCTGAATTTCAAAAATGAGAGAGCTAAGAAATAATTATATTCACTGTACACAGTCGAATTACAAGCAATATACAAGCTAACAGTAATTACACACAACGCGGGCGCGGTGATGATTTCCCGTAATTGAACATAACCTCTCTTCAGAAAGCACAACATATAAATAACCCGTCATATTCGGCATATTCAGTAATGATTTTCTCACACAGCAAATATCGCTGATTTTATACACATGCAGACCAATACACATTATCATCCAGATGAGATCTTGCTATTCAACCAACTTTCTTCCCAGAAATAAAAACTACAGACCCGGATCGCTCAGACTCACAAAACTATGCAACCAATAATGCGTAGTTTAGTTGAGTGATTCCTCCATAGATGGACGCTGACAACGATCCTAGTGACCAAACGTAGAATGACTGTTTGCGTCCTAAAAACTACCTACAGTATATTCAGATAAGATATAGACCGGACATAAACAAGACCACGTGATCATCGAACGCTGTAACATTCGGCAGGGACGTATTAAGAGTCACGCAGTACATATTTTAGATAGTAGATGCTGCTTTGCGTAACTTTGTAGTAAATTCACAATTCGATGTGTATACGATTGGTGATGGATATAGGATCATGTGTGGGTGGGGTAAGAAATATATAATGATGTAAATATACATAAGGGTTTCAAAATTTTCGCTTCGATTTCCAGCTTCGGATGCCGCCTGATGTTTGATGAAATACAGTCGAATATAATCTCAAAATGGCGTTTAAATTAGCCTAAATTAAAAATAATCGTATATCTCTTAAAATTGCTTTTAGAATATTGATTAGTATATTTTTTGATTTCTAGGTAAATATGTAACCAAGTTAAAACGTTCAAAACGTAAAAAAATGTGCATGGTTGAACATTGTCAGAAAGTAGATTCTTGAATAGGTTTTACCAAAATGGGTTCAAAAATGTCAATAATTAATTAAAAAATACAGTAGCTTTATAATTACTTATAACTTACCGAATTTGATGAACGACATCTTTTATTGGAAAGATGAGCTTGATGAGCTTTCATCATCGCTACTGCCTGAAGCACCAACGTCAATAATGAATGGCTCGACTTGTTCCTCTAAAATATTGTCCAGTTCCCACATTCTCTTTTCAACTTTGTCTTTCACGTGCTTAATACAGTTTTCCCATTTTTGCGCTGTTATTAATTCTAGTGCTTCTTTGAAAAGTCCTTTGAGGTCACAAAATTTAAAAGTTGTATTGTGCTTAGCTATATAATTTTTAACCTCTGCCCATATGAGCTCAATGGGATTGAGCTCGCAATGGTATGGAGGTAAACGGAGCACAGTTTTATTTTGACTTGCTGCCATTTCGTCAATGGCGTATTTTTGATATTCCGCCTTGTGATCCTTGACAATTCTTAATAATTGTACTTTCAGCATTGCTTCTTCAAAGTTGATATTTTTCGAGCGGAGCCAATTTTGAACATCAACTTTCCTTGAAGCCGTTGTTGGGACCTTCTCCATTTTTCGAGAATGATAAGGCGCATTATCCAACACAATTACTGCGTTTTCCTCTAAGTTCGGTAAAATTTTTGAAAACCACTGTTCAAACGATTCGCCATTCATTTCCTCGTGGTAATCTCCAGTTTTCTTAGACTCAAGGCACCACAGACCGTCAACAACAAATCCATCCTCACTGCCAATATGGCAGATAATGAGCCTTTTCCCTTTACCTGGAAATCGAAGTACTAACTGGTGTAGATTTATTTCAATAAGCGAACCTTTTTCAAATGTTTTCATCACATTCAGCGAAAAAACATTGAGACATGAGTATCAGATTACTATAATTGGGATTATTTAGTCATATTGAAAGAAAGAATATTGAACGTCGTATGATTACTCAGCGCTGCACAATTTAATTTAAAGTTATAAACCTCTAAAAAATGAATGATCAGGAACCTGAAATACGCGCAAATATTAATATTAACAAATTATAACTTTATAAAGCTTAAAGTATGAATTAAAATGATTAGAAATATTAGGAACGGTACACAATATAAAACTTAGTAACTTTTTTTAAGTTTATAATATTCGACATATTTTAAGATTATATTAAAAAATTATTGAAATATCGAAAACACATAGAAACATGGCTTAAAAAAGTTCTAACAAATGAAAATGACAATAAAACATCCACGCATTTTATCGAAAGTTATAAAAGTTTTGTTACTTGTAATATGTTTTATCTGCCCCCTGGAATTAATGTTTAGAACCTTGTTACCAAGGTTTGAAAAACATCCGATTGTTGTCTATTACTCGTATTTACCTGCTGGATTTTTTAATCCGGTGGACAGTCCATCTAGAAAGGCCCTCCTGGATGAAGTTACAGAATCATCAACCCATACTTTACTTGTAGTGTGTCCTGCGTTTACCCATGTTTCATCAAGGTAATAAATCTTCCTGTTTTGATTTCTATATTTCCCAATTTTTGTTAAACAATCCCTCCTCCATAGCACAATTTCTTCTCTATCCAGTAGTAAACTATTACGACCCCGTTTTTTCCATTTGAAATTTAAATGCTTCAGTAACGCATGGAAAGTTGATCGTTTGAAATTTTCCAACGTTGTATCTCCATTTACCTCCTGCAGTACTTTATCTATAGTAGGTATTTCATTCCTAAAGAAGAATTCGTGCACTTTCCTCCTAATCGCATGCTTATCAGCTTCATCCAATGATTTAACAATACTTTTGCGATGTTTACTGGTCATTGGCTCAGAAAAGGTGTGATTTTTTTTGTATTGTCTTAACACATTAAACACTGATGCGCGACACACCCCAACTTTGTGAGAAACCTTCACAACAATTTCTTTGATGGTTGATGCCTCGTTCTCCTCGCGCTCGATCTTATATATATTCAAAATGACCTCTTTCATTTCTGCACTCAGGTGTCTTTTTTTAGAGCGTTTCCTAGGTGGACTACAGGAGTTTACAACTTCATCGGCAGTATCTGTACTACTGGGCATTTTGCGCAAGCAGTTGATAACAATAACAAGGTATAACAATAACAACGACAAACTCAACAACTTAATAAGATAACAAACGAAAACGTCCAAAGAAATATCAAATTGCAATGATGCACACGACATACGTAACACGTCTGAACCTGAATGTGACTCTGCCTTGATACGACTGCTCTGCCGCTCGGCATAGGCATTTAATTGCGAATTGACCAATGAGGGCTCCTGTTTTACGTCGAGACGGCGGCGTTAGCGTGAAAATCACCCGAACCTTTTGTTTACATTCGGTCTATCTCTTATCTGAATATACTTGTAAAGTGCATTTCGTACCGGCAAGCGGAAATGAACTTTCGCCCTACCTTAAAAGTCACAGCCTGCTAGAAATAAATTCGGCGAATTATTCGACGGATGTCTTTTCGCCAATCCAGAACCAATTAAAACAGACACACATTTGCATCCAAGTAGAGAGACAGCGTATTGTCATGGCCAGCTATGTGTTGAAATTTATTTGGCACTTTACGTAGAGACTCTGATAATGTTGTATACAGAGTGTTGAACGTATTTACGTATTTCTGGCTAAAAAAATTGAAATTACGGAAACGTAATAGTAGCGAATAATACGAAAAAAAAGTCGTTTATATGATCTTCTCAAAGTTTTTGACACAGAAAAACGGGAAAAATCATAATTTGTAACTTGGAACCTAACTTATCTTCAGAAAGGACAACATATAAATAACCCGTTTGACAGTTTGGCCCTTTGGCAGCATATTCAGTAATAATTTTCTCACATAGCAAATATCACTGTTTTTATACACATGCGGACCATTACACGTAATCATCCAGATGCGATCTTGCTACTCAACCAACTTTCTTTCTTTTACATCTTCTCAACGATAAACACTACTTGCCTTTCTGCAACCAACAATGCATGCTTGAGCGTATCGTGTCATTGAGTCATTCCTCCATAGATGGACGCTTTGGAATGAACTAATTGCACACTAAAAACTACCTAGTCTGCAAGATGACGTTTTGTCGTTTTTTTACGTTTTTTAGGTTTTTCACATAACTTGGAGGAGAACCTTTTGAATAGCATTGTATATCATGAATCGTTTTATCTATCAGATACATTACAATACAATATGATACATTTGGGTCAAAACAATGTCGGTACTTTCTAACTATAGTATCTTAAGATGTATTAGATAATACCTTATATGCATTACATGTATTAATTTCGTGTTAAATAATCTGTCACCTGAACCATTTCCTTAAGTATGAGTTATTATGAAAACCTGTCTTGCACATAAGATCTTATATTCCGTATACAAGTGGTAAATCGACCATTACACAGATTGTTTACAGGAAGAAATTATGCGGTCTGATAACTTCAAGCCAGTGTGCGTTGAATACGATAACAATTATCAGTTAAACATACCGAATAATTTATTCATTTTATCAATATTCACGATCCATGATTTTATAGAAAGAAACTTTTTGATATGCGCTGGTTGCATATAAAGCTGACGAATTTCTCTTCTGTTTTGGATAATACAACAATTAAAAATGACGTCGAGGAGATTGTCTCTATACTTTCTAGGCCTTCGTTGGAAGTTTCAAATCGTTTCAAAAGGCAAAATGGAATCGTGATTAGGTAGGTTCACTTAGGTACCATGAATCTTAGACCATCTGGCAACGTCGCCCCTCCCTCTACCACATCCTCAGATGAATCCCAGTCCTCAGGCTCATATGCGGTGTTGTCAAACCTCCAGATTTTTCGGTATTTCTACAGAATACTGAAAATACTGAAAACGAGCGTCTTTTATGCATTTTTTCAATCGTAACTTGTTGACAACAGCTTTTAAATAAAACTGTATGTGAATATTCCACTTTTAAGTAAGAATGGAGTGGGTGATTACTTTTTTTATCACTTTCTTCAAAAAATCTTTGCTTACTGTACGACCTTACGAATGGACCTAAATAACTTTTCTTATTTTTATATTTTTCTAGATTGTAGGAGTCTGCTTAGGGCTGATCACCCTCTGCCAGAGCCAAGGTTACAACCAAGATCAAGACAGGTATAATTACAATACACCGCCGCCTCCCCAGATTTTAACGCACAAGCAGGCTTTGAATCACGATGGAAACTTCAAGTATTTGTTCACGTCAGAAAACGGCCTAGCACAAGTGAGTATGCGTGAAAAGCGATGAATTAAATATATTTAACGGATTTGCAATTTGTCTTTCACTAAGCGCGTGGTAGGGTGAGCTACTCTTCAAATTGGATATTATATATCACTGTCTATTTACTTTTCCGTATAAATGATAGGGGTGAATCCCGGCTGAACCTTAGAGGTAACCTTTGAAAATTATAAATGAAGTGGCTTTCGTGTTGTATTTACGAGTGTATATTAGGGTCTACCAGAATCGGTAATCAATTTCTTTGATCTATAGTAAAACTCAAACAAATTATCTGATTCCTTATAAAAAAATGAAAAATAGTGTTTATATCTCCGAAACGAAGCAATATTTTCATTAAAAATCATTGGACCGATTGATTGATTCAGTGATTAATCGATTCATTGATTGATGGATTGATTGATTGATTTATTGATTGACTGATTGATTGGATGATTGATTGGTTCATTCAGTATTTGATTGGTTCATTGGTTCATCGATTGACTAATTGATTGATTAATGGATTACTTGATTACTTAATTGAAAGATTGTAAGATTCATTCATTATTTGATTGATTCATTGATCGATTCATCGATTCATTGATCTATTGATTGATTAATTGACTGACTAATTGATTACTTGATTGCATGATTAATTGAATTATTCATTGATTGATTGATTGGTTCATTGATTCATTATTTCAGTATTTGCTGATTCAATGATTGATCAATTGATTCGTTGGCTGATTAATTGATTGGTTGATTCATTCATTATCTGATTGATTCGTTAATTGATTCATTGATCTATTGATTGATTAATTGGCTGACTGATTGATTACTTGATTGCATGATTGATTGATTTATTCATTGATCGATTGATTGATTGATTTAATGATTCATACATTATTTGATTGGTTCATCAATTAATTATTTCATTGATCGACTAATTGACTGACTGATTGTTGGGTTGCTTGATTACTTAATTGATCTATTGATTCATTGGTTGATTGATTGATTTAGTATTTGGTTGATTCATGATTGATTCAGTCATTATTTGATTGGTTCATGGATTGATTCATTAATTGGTTAATTGACTGACTCATTGCTTGTTTTATCAACTGATTCATTGATGGACTGCTTGATTAGATGATTGTTTGATGGGTCATTGATTCAATGATTCAGTGATTGATTGATTGATTAATTGACTGACTGATTGATTACTTGATTGCATGATTAATTGAATTATTCATTGATTGGTTGATTGGTTCATTGATTCATTATTTCAGTATTTGCTGATTCAATGATTGATGGATTAATTCATTGGTTGATTGATTGATTGGTTGATTCATTCATTATCTGATTTATTCGTTAATTGATTCATTGATCTATTGATTGATTAATTGGCTGACTGATTGATTGCTAGATTGCATGATTGATTGATTTATTAATTGATCGATTGATTGATTGATTTATTGATTCATTCATTATTTGATTGGTTCATCAATTCATTATTTCATTGATCGGCTAATTGACTGACTGATTGTTGGGTTGCTTGATTACTTAATTGATTTATTGATTCATTGGTTGATTGATTGATTTAGTATTTGGTTGATTCATGATTGATTCAGTTATTATTTGATTGGTTCATGGATTGATTGACTGATTCATTGATTGACTGATTGGTTGGATGATTGTTTGCTAGATTGGTTCATTCAGTATTTGATTGGTTCATTGGTGCATCGATTGACTAATTGATTGATTGATGGATTACTTGATTAGTTAATTGAAAGATTGTTTGATTCATTCATTATTTGATTGATTCATTGATCGATTCATCGATTCATTAATCTATTGATTGATTAATTGACTGACTGGTTGATTACTTGATTGCATGATGAATTGAATTATTCATTGATTGGTTCATTGATTCATTATTTCAGTATTTGCTGATTCAATGATTGATGGATTGATTCATTGGTTGATTAATTGATTGGTTGATTCATTGATTGATGGATTGATTGACTGATTCATTGATTGACTGATTGGTTGGATGATTGTTTGCTAGATTGGTTCATTCAGTATTTGATTGGTTCATTGGTGCATCGATTGACTAATTGATTGATTGATGGATTACTTGATTAGTTAATTGAAAGATTGTTTGATTCATTGATTATTTGATTGATTCATTGATCGATTCATCGATTCATTGATCTATTGATTGATTAATTGGCTGACTGATTGATTACTTGATTGCATGATTTATTCATTGATCGATTGAATGATTGATTTATTGATTGACTGATTGTTGGGTTGCTTGATTACTTAATTGATCTATTGATTCTTTGGTTGATTGATTGATTTAGTATTTGGTTGATTCATGATTGATCGAGTCATTATTTAATTGGTTCATGGATTGATTCATTAATTGGTTAACTGCCTGACTCATTGCTTGTTTTATCAATTGCTTCATTGATGGACTGCTTGATTAGATGATTGATTGATTGGTTCATTGATTGGATGGATGGTTTTTCAGGGCGAGAGCATCGCTCCGGACGGCAGTCGAAATGGAGGTTACAGCTACGTGGACCCGACAGGGCGCAAGATCAGCGTTAAGTACACCGCCGGCAAAGAAGGCTTCAGGATTCTGGAGGCCGACCATCTGCCGAAAGCGCCTCAGCCGATAGCGCCGGTTCCCGGGCATCAGCCGGCGCCGATCGCAGCGCCACCTGCGCCGCACTACGCGCACTACGGCGCCGCGGGTGGACAGCAGGATGACGGGTCGTACAAGCCGCATTTGTACGAGAGCAGACAACAGGTGGGTGACGGGACGGTTTTCGACTTTATATTATTATTCCATGAAAATGTCGCACAATCCTGAGCCCACTTGACTCGGTGTACCGAGTATCATCTTCCGGTGGCGCCCTTGAAAAGATTGTTTGCAAAACAGTCACAGTTTCTCTAGCTATGTGCTAGAGCCACATTTGTTATAAGTTGCTTATTAAGAGTCACGACGTTACACTTGAATCTCCTCGTTAGGGAATATCATTTGGCCTCCAATATCACCTGATTTAACAGCCGCAGGCTTTGTCATTATGCCAATAAACTGAGCACTACATAGCTGCTGAAGAGCATCCCAAATCCCAAAACCTATAGATGAAAAACGTGATCAACAGGGCTCAAAATTGTGCGAGGATTTATGCGACATTGTTATTTACTTACTGACTAATCTTCGAATGCGTATGCTGATACTAAATCTATATTTCATCTTCTCAAGACTAACCGTAACATAACTAACTATATTCTTCTCCAGCAACCCACAAAACTCCACTATACTCAAGCAATCGCTCCAAGACAGCAAAATGACGAAGTGGCTTACAAGCCAAGAACGTACCAAAGAGAAGCTACCAGGCCTCAGGTAACTATTTAAAAGGATCTCAAATCATGAGACCCAAGCTCAGCATCAAGACACTTAGTCGATAGCTGATTTAAAGCTGTAGATTTATATGCTTGGTAGTTAAGATGAGATATTCCTCAAAGTGTACCAAAGAGAAGCTCCTAAGCCTCAGGTAACTATTTAGAAGATTCGCGAATCCTGGGAATTAAGCTCAGCTTCAAGCTACCTTGTCAATAGCTTTAGTGCTGTAGATTTAGCTGCACAGGAATTATTTCCCAAAGAGTATCAAAGAAAAGCTACCATTCCACAGATAACTATTAAAAAGATCCTCAAATCGTGGGACTCAAGCTCAGCTTCGAGTTAAATAGTCATTAGCTGCTTTAGAGCTGAAGATTTATCTGCTTGGTAGTTTAGATGAGGTATTATCCAAAGTGTCCCCAAGAGAAGCTTCTAGGTCGCAGGTAAGGGTCTCAAATCTTGGGACCCAACCGAGCTTCAAGCCACATAGTCAATAGCTGCTTTAGAACTGTAGATTTAGCTGCTTGGTGGTTTAGACGGTATATTTTGTCCAAAGTGTACCAATAAGAAGCAACTAGGCCACAGGTAACAATTCCAAAAGTTCTCAAATTCAGGGACCTGAGCTCAGCTTGAAGCTACATAGTCAGAGGCTGCTTTAGAGCTGTAGATTTTAGTCTTTGGTAGCTTATATGGAATATTGCCCAAAATTTTTCTAAGAGAAGCTCTACTAGAACGCAGGTATTCAGAAGGTTCTCAAAGCCTGATAGCCAAGCTCAGCTTCAAACTAACCTAGTCAGAGGCTGATTTAGAGCTGTAGATTTTAGTTTTGGTAGCTTATATGGGATATTGCCCAAAGTGTTTCAAAGAGAAGCTACTAGATCGCAGGTATTCAGAAGATACTCAGAGCCTGGGACCCAAGCTCAGGTTCAAACTAGTCAGAGGCTGCTTTAGAGCTGTAGACTTTAGTCTTTGGCAGCTTATATGGGATATTGCAGAAAGTGTTTCTAAGAGAAGCTACTAGATCGCAGGTATTCAGAAGGTTCTCAAAGCCTGGGACCCAAGCTCAGCTTCAAACTAACCAGTAGCTACTCTAGAGCTGTAGATTCATCTACCTTGGTAACTTAAATGGGGTATTCTGCCCAAAGTGTGTCAAAAAGAAGCTACTAACTAGGCCGCAGGTGACTGTTTAGAATTGTCTCAAATCTTGGAGTCCAAACTCAGCTTCAAGCTACATAGTCAATAGCTGGGGTATTGATATTGTGCAAATTGTAAAATAGGCTACTAGGCCGCAGGTAACTATTGTAAAAGCTCTCACATCCTGGGACCCAAGCTCAGCTTCAAACTAGTCAGAGGCTGCTAAATAGCTGTAGATTTTAGACTTTGGTAGCTTATTTGGGATATTGCCCAAGGTGTCTCTAAGAGAAGCTACTAGATCGCAGGTATTCGGAAGGTTCTCAGAGCCTGGAATCCAAGCTCAGCTGTAACCTCACCTAGTCTGTAGCTACTTTAGAGCGGTAGATTCATCTACTTGGTAGCTTAAATGGTGTATTCTGCCCAAGGTGTACCAAATAGAAGCGACTAACTAGGCCGCAGGTAACTGTTTAGAAGGGTCTCAAATCTTGGGACCCAAGCTCAGCTTCAGGCTACATAGTCAATAGCTGGCGTATTGATATTGCCCAAAATGTTCCCAAGATAGGCGACTAGGCTGCTTTAGTGCTATAGATTTAGTCGCATAGGAATTATTTCCCAAAGATTATCAAAGAAAAGCTAACAGGCCACAGATAACTATTAAAATGATCCTCAAATCGTGGGACTCAAGCTCAGCTTCAAGTTAAATAGTCATTAGCTGCTTTAGAGCTGTAGATTTATCTGCTTAGATGAGGTATTGCCCAAAGAGCACCAAGGAGAAACTACTAACTGGGACACAGGTAACTATTTGGGTCTCAAATCAGCTTCAAGCTACATAGGCATCAGCTGCTTTAGAGCTTTATAGACTCAGATACTTAGTGGTTTAGGAAGGTTAGCCGCCAAAAGGTACCAAATAAGAGAAGCTATAATAGGCCACAAAGCAAATTTTCTTCGATAAACTAAAATATCTTACATCAACCTCGCGTACGATCTATAACTACGTCGTAGTTGCTACTACTTACACTAGGTAATCTTGTAATTTAAAAAAAAACATAACCAATGAGAACAGGAGTCAGCTTTAGAGAGGCGTCTGGTTCAAAGCACTCAACTATTACTTTAATCATGGGCGCCCATTGGGGGGGCAAGGGGGTCATATGCCCCCTCTAGCTTCTGCTTCAAAGCGAAATATTCTTAATAAGACACCCAATCCTTGGGTAAGAAGTGGGTTGTCTGGTTCTCAGCATTTTGGATCCTGCACAACCTGTGAATCAAACATGCCCCCGTTGGATTTTGCTATGTGGCCGTTCATGACCTTTATTATTGCTCCATATCATTATTTGTTATTAACAAAGTACAATTCTGCCAGCAGCTGATCGCCCCCTCACCACCCAAGATTGCAATCCCCCCACCAAGACCAGCCTACCCGCCAATTGGACTCGCCCAATCGGCGAGCAACACCATCGAGGAAAAAGACTACAACGATGAGCCAGGAAAACCGTACAGTTTTGGAAACGGATACGTTTTCGAATTTGGCGGTTAGTTAGTCGCCTGTCTTTACTGTTATAAAGTGAACCGAATTTTATTTAAATATTTTTATGTACCTGGCCAATATTTGAGCCTGCATGGGGGTCTGTGTCTGTGTTTTTGTACGATTGTTTTCTCAAAGAATAAATATTTGTTTATATATTGTACTGTTTTAATAGAGTGTTTGGTACTCTTGTTTTGTTGCTTCGTTATGATCTTATTTCGATTTTGCGCGGTAGACAATCCTCCGTTATGGAAATTAAGAAAGCTTCAGTAGTTACTTTTATCGGAATCCGTGTATATTATAGGAATATTCCGTAGACCAAAAGCTGGACAGGTAAAAATTTGGCTGAACAGGATTGAAAAAGGCCGGATGGATGGCAACTCCATTCATGGCCAAAGAATGACAACTGACAGAACTCTTATTCCCAAGGTTTTGAGCTCGGGAAGAAAACACACTTTTGACGTTCCAGAAGGTACGTCAAGCAATTACGAACGCTAAAATTGTTACACAGTAATAATACAACGTACACTCTGTAACAACTTACGAATGCAGCCTTGGTCGTCAAATTCCTTGCTGCCACCTTTATTTTCTTTTCCATTATATTGAACGACTTTTCAATTTAAGTAAAGAACTTTGATAGACCTACAGCATTCACCAATATAGGTTCTGTTCAAGAAAAATCAAAATTAAATGTAAAAATTCAAAATATTTCTAGCACGAATTTGTTGTGTGGTGTTAGATAATCCATGAAGTTGTCTATTGATATAAATACCGATAATCAGAATGACCTTAATAAATTTCTGAAGAGTGTTCATATCAAACATACAAGGTAATCCCTGTATCACCCCGGTATCTACTACCTACCTTTCAAGTACGAAAAGATTTTCAGCTGACAATCTTATGCAACCAGTCATGCAGGATGCAGTACGGCTGCTTGCAAGACATTAAGAATAAAACAGTGGAGTGTAACATTGGTTGCATACACCTTTTCTATTCAAGGATTTGTCTGGGTGTATACTTATATTTTGTATTATACAGGGTAATAATAGGTATCTAAGGACGGAAAAAAATTGTTGAATAAAATAAAAACAAGATAGTGGTGGTTTTTTATGATACTACTTATACATTTTCTGAATCATGTTATAGAGAAGTTTTTTTAAAACCACAATATATATATTTTACTATTGATTAACGTGAAAGGGGGTAGTGGAAGGTCGAAAACATTATTAAAACATGGATTAGAGGAACCGAAAAAGAATACAAAATTTTAGAGTCATCTGTTAGATAGTAGCCATAACAAACACTAACCCTTTTCAATATATTGTTGGCCTCTAGTCAATGCCTAAAGATACCCAATTAAAATAGGCAATAGAAAGGTCAAAAATTTCCAAAACCCTAATTATTTCTAATGTCTACTTGATGTTAATCAACGATTTTACATAGGAAACAGATGAGGGTTCATTGAAGCATATTGAATTTTTCAAATTAAAAAGGTATATATTTATTACTTGTAAATACATATAAACTAATTTTCATGACATTTCATTTCAAAATTTGTTTCATCCAGGTATGGGAATTCTGGAAAAACATCAAGACCTGCGAAAAATAAACTGTTATAGCATTGCCTAACGAAGATATATATGCTGCATTGTGGCGTCCAAAAAGGGATCTGAAAAAACAACGCCATCTATGAGGCAGTATGAGAACACAAAAATAAATTTAGAAATCCACTTTAAAAATAGTTATAGTGTTTGGTTATGCTACTGTCACATAGATGGCGCTGGATCTCCTATTTCCTTCTTAGCTCCACTATAAACCCTATTTTAATTAAATACCTCCAGGTGGAAAACGCCAATCAATGCGTGAAGATACCCATTCAAAATGGTAATTATTAAAGAGCCAAAAACTGGAGATCGTAGCGCTATTTATGAGATACAGGCAGAACCAAAGAATCTTAACTTTTCAAAGACCTAGCCTCAAGAACAGTTTTGGGTGCTGCCACCCAGACTACATTATCCATTCTCGAAGGCTGTCCGACTGATCGATGGCTTTTCTCTAACGGACAGTCTCGGGATCCTTTCGCACCGATGGGCTATCGGTGATTTAGCTCTCCTATAATACTGGGGTGGAGCTACAAGTATCAATTGATTTTTTATATACTAAGTGACATATAAATCCGAACACCCAGTTTAAATGGTTTTATTTTAATAAAAGTTGGTGAATGTATTTATCTTACTGTAAATAACAAGTGAAAAAATTTTCAGCCTTATCAGTTGGACATTCCGGTTTTTATACTGCTTTTTTTTTAATTCACTAACGCTCTAAAAATGAATATTTCAGCCGCAGTAAAGAATCAACGTTGGCGGATTTTGGTTCTTGACATCCTTTACGATCGGTTACGATGCCTAGAGTACGGAGACCTGTACGATTTCGTCAACTTAGCGAGTTTGATAGGGGCCGTATAGTGGGACTTCGGGAAGCTGGACTTTCTTTTCGGGCAATTGCAGTTAGAGTGCAAAGAAGTGTAGACACTGTGATTAGGTGTTGTCAGGCATGGCTTCGAGAAGGCCGTACGCAAAGAGCAAGGGGCACTGAACGCCGCCGTAGAACAACAGACCGTGAAGATCGCCGCCTAAGATTATTGGCCTTAAGGGACCGTTTCTCCCCTACCAGGTCCATTGCAAATGAATAGTTTGCAGAACACGGAAGACCTATTGGCATGCGAAGTGTTTACCGACGAATGAGAAGTTTTGGCTTGTTTTCATACCGGCCACACTGGGTCCTCCCTTTAACTCGAGAACACCGACGTAATCGCCTTGAGTGGTGCAGACAACGGTCACTCTGGGATCAGGAATGGAACAGTATTGTCTTTAGTGACGAGTCTCGATTATGTTTAGGCATGCACGATGGTCGTGCCAGGGTTAGAAGGCGACGTGGTGAAAGGAGGAATCCACAGTTTTTTGTTGAAAGACATGTTCATCACACTGTTGGAGTTATGGTTTGGGGTGCTATAGCTTATGGTTCCAGGTCACCTTTAATCTTCATCAGAGGTAACATGAACGCGCAGCGTTATATCCACGAAGTTCTAGAACCCCATCTTTTACCCTATCTTGACACCCTGGCAGATCCAACTTTCCAACAAGGTAATGCCCGACCACATGTTGCAAGAGTCACAATAGACTTCTTTCAACATAATGATGTCACATTGTTACCATGGCCACCAAGATCTCCCGACTTATCCCCAATTGAGCACGTGTGGGATATGATGGGTAGGAGATTGCTCAATTTGCAACGTCCTCCTCAGACTCTAGAAGCACTTCGAGAGGAGTTGGTGGTTGCCTGGAATGAGATACCACAGGAGGACATTGACCACCTGATCAGAAGCATGCCTAGGCGCGTTGGAGAATGCGTAGCACATCAGGGTGCATCCACACATTATTAAAGGTCAAAGGGCTTTAAAGCAGTGCAATCATTTTGAAATTTTTATCATTTACTTATTATGCTTCATTAAGTACTTATACAAAATTTTATTAAAATAAAACCATTTAAACTGGGTGTTCGGATTTATATGTCACTTAGTATACTATATACAAATATGTTGTCTATGTGAAACAAAAATCGTTTTAGAACTACGGCATATAAAAACTCATCCAATTTCAACTAAATATACTACTACCTCGAGATCTGCGAGATATATAGAGAGCTACATCAAATTTACAAATAAGGTTTTAAGTACTTGAGCAAGAAATGTATTTACTCTACAAACGAAAAAAAAGCACAAAAAAACTGGTTAGCTTATTACCTTTATAATCTAATCATAATGAACTTGTATTGTTTATCATTTTCTTGTTTATAGTGTTATATTTACATTTATTATGATACTTTAGCTGTGCTACTTTTCTTTTGATCTGCCATATGAACTTTATGTTTAGAATTTGGCTAAATATACTACAACTGCTTCTACTGATATGTCAATGGGCTTTGGTCCTATTCCCGTCGAGCGATGAGCCTGCCAGGCAGACCCGCCTGACTTTGGGCTAACATCCTAACTGTGTCGAACTTCTTACATCCAGAGCTGGTCGGTACGACCGCTACTTTGCATACAGGATACTGATATTACGTAAAATCTACCTGGGGAGGCTTTTTCTAGTTCTACTAACTATTTAGTAGAGACTTCTACTTATGCAACTGCTTCAGTATAAAACAGGACGTCGGAATACAGTATAACGTGGACTATTTTTAAATAGAATAATCAATGTTATTAGTCTTCAATCCAGGCATTTTGCGATACATCCCGCCCAATCTAAAAATACCGATTCAAACCTAATAAAAATCTCTCGATGCTACGGCAATGCGCTAAAATTAGACCTGAAACATTGTCAAAAACGTTTTTTCACCTCGTTCGTTCGCTTTTTTATTTTGACGAAAGAAAGGCGGGAATCGAAGGTTTCCCGAGAACTTGGCAGCATGTCAGGTATGCGCGTGAATTAAGTTCCTTGCCATCATAATATATTTATATGGGACTATGAAACAAATCACTCAGAAAAATCAATTTAGATGTTCTATTTCCAGATTTAATTTATTACTGCTTGAATATAATCCCAGTACCTATTACTATTAGTCTAGGATCTCATTAAGTAGGTAGCCATTACCAAAGAGGCATTACCTGGAAAAACCCAGAATGTTCTATTGTCCAAGTATCCAAGAAACTAAACCTAAACAAATTCAGGCATATCAAGGGATAATCTCGCGATAATCACTGTTTTGGTTTAATGTCTTTCTTGGATAGGCAGACAATAGCATCACATTTCCAAGGGTCTGAAACCAAGCAGGCACAAGGGTAAAACCTACTTGGGGATTTTTAGTTTGAAAACTGGTCTCGGATTGTCAAAAGAGTACACAGGATTTTCGCGGGAATCGGAGTTTCTGACATGCGCAGACCGCACAAGATCTTGTTTCGTTATGGGGGACTTGTGATTTGGAGTTATGAATCAAATTCAAGCGAATAACCAAATGAAAATGGTATTTACCATTTTGGATTGGTATTTACTGATCCGTTCAAGCGAGTGTGGTTATCAGTTTGGTTATAAGATCCGTGACGTCACGAATCAGCTGTTATATGTCATAGTTATCACCGCAAAATTGTGGTATTCACCCAACTCAGGAGAAATGTGACAAGTTAGAATTTTGCCGGGTATTGGATATTGTTATTGTACTTCAGCTTCATTTTTGAGAAAATTGATACAGGCTGACTTCAGTTTTACCATAAAGTGGAGCACCTTATTAGTTATACTCATTACGGTTGTTGGGGACACTTTAAATGTAGTTCCTATGCTTAACAAAGTATCCTGTGTAGCCATATATACCACAAGAATATTAAAATATGGCCATATAAACTCACTAGATGATATCCACCTGTATACGGTTTTGCTAATTTCTTTTTTCATCATTTCTGCTGAATCAATAAATGTTTTCTTTGACATGCGGAAAAATTTAGAGAATTGAAAGTTATCATAGCTACAAAGTCATGGTTCCATCATTAAAAAAAAATCTGAAAAAAACATTTCTCCCATAAATATTATGAAAGGTTTCTTATTTAAACTTTCCATATACAGTTGTCGACGAAAAAGCACCGATTATTAAGTGATAATAAAAATAATCAGAGATTATATACGCGCTATATTTTGAAATTATATTTTCTGTTTGAATTATAAGAAATTTCAGGCTGATGAACTTGATATTTGTCATCTGTTTCATAAACCTGAAATGTCATCTTATTTTTTGCTCTCAAGCTAATGTCGTCAGAATGTAAACCTTACAAACAGAGACAAATTTCGAAACAAATCCCCCTAAATCCGAAATGATTTTCAAATACTGAATCCAAGAAAGTTTCCTTGTTTTCAAACAACTATTAAAGTCAGACTTTTTCGAAACAAATTTTAAACATTATCATACTACCTACCAATTTCTGCATATATATATATATATATATAAACCCTAAATTACTTATTTTGAGGCTTGTAGCAAACTTTTGCGTTTCCTTAATAACTTACAAAGTGGATTTTTTTGTAATTATCGACTCAGTAACGAATATATACGAAATCTACCTTTTCGTGTCATCTCATGATATTTCCAGAAATAATGAACTTTACAAAATTTCTTAAAGTCCTGAGCCATTGGAAAACATTGATGTCCAGTTGAGAATTATTTTTAAAGTCGCAATATTTTTCAGCAAATGATTATACAGTATAAATGATAGTGACTCGATCCCACTGTTTAAAAACACTACAAACTAATTTTTGACGAGCTTTTCTTTAAATCGCATTCAGCTGCCAAGACACAACAAAACTAATCTTTGTGGAACAAAATAGTGCAGGACTCCTTAGAGTAACCAGTAAAAAAAAAAATGACTTCTAAAAAATGTCAGCATCCCTTAAGTTGGAAGATCAAAGGTGTTCCTACTGGTCACTTTGTAATCTTTTTCATAACAAAATGCAATTCCTGTCATTCACTCATCACCATAGATAACCTGGCATATCACGAATCTGGAAATGTAAGAATATACAGGGTAATTAGATGGTTAACATGTTGAGATTAATCAACAAAAGTAAAAAAATGCTGTTTTCACTTTCACAGTTGTCGATTTTGGTAATAGATGGCATTTTGTGCTGTCTTATTTTGATGAGCTTTATAATCTGAATCTAGTAGTCTGCTCAGCTTTCATTCATCATCCACTGAGACCAAGCCTACATCATACTGAGGAGTTGCCAAATAGCATGAAACAATATTACTAGTTTAAAAAGACTTAGTTTTCCAAACAAGAATTTGCTTATTGATAAAACCAAATGTTGGAGCCTATGTTGCAGATGAAGGATCACTGTGGCAAAAACTAGAGCATTGAAAAGCTTTGAAACTGGAGATGAGCATAATATGATTCTTAAGAGTTAAAACAGTGAATCCCATTTTAATTATGTAATTATTCTTGCTTAATTTCTTCAGGATTTAGAAACAACCCAAAGCCCACTATATATCTATATATATGATATTTATCTAAACGAATACCTGCTGGCGAATCTCCATATCCTCTCATTCTGTATTATCAAAGAATTAGTCAAAAGGAAATGTATTCAGAACCTTAGAACACATATTTTCTCATCTCTATTGCCCCTTATGCGAGTTCGAATGCATAAGAATAAATTAAAATATCCAAACAGTGCTCCAAATCGGATTTTTTGAAAACAAATGCAAAATAATTTAATTACAAAACAACAGCTCATCATTGCTTTCAAACAAAAACAAATCGCAAAATATTCGGCGAATGTCAATTTGGTAACCGGAACAACGTCAAAATCATGACTTGCTGGGATCCTAACAATTTGAAAACACTGAACGGTTATAATATAAAAAGGGTATCTACTCACTTCTCTCAAGCCAGCTGATCTGCGTCTAATGAGGGTCGAAAATGCCGAAATCAAACATGTTTGCACTCCGCGTGTTCAAAAATAATCGATAATTATCCAACCGAAACAGTAGATAAATCAGGAAGCGTCACTTGAACTGATCAATTATTGGATTTTGTTGTCATGTGATGTGAAGGCGAGTTCGAGTTGCCTATGGCTTGGCTTGTGAGCGATAAACAGCTGAAAACCAAGCACCTCCTCCCATTTACCTAGCACTTATAGGCCAGGAGTAAGAGATATCGCTAAAGGGTTATGATAATGTATGAAATGTTAAGATAATTTCTCGAAAAAAATTAATCTGCATTCGTCATTTTTTGGAAAAACAGTTGCGTCAGGAATTTTGTCATAAAATCAGCAGTCATCTACCATTTTTTTATATAGACTGTATCTTCACCTTTTTCGAAAAGTCAGTCAATTCATTTTTAGCAAAAATCGGGGTCATCACATTTTTTGTTAATCTACGACCGCAATTTTTCGAGAAAACAGCCTGCTTCCACTGTTTTCCGGAAAAACAGCATAAATATTTATCGTTATTTGAAAAATCGGTACCATATTTCCAAAAATCAGAATTCATCCATTTTTTGGCAAATTACCTGCATCCACCGTTCTTGGAAAAATCTGAATGCACCCACCATTTTTCAAAAAATCAGGATAGATCGGCCTTTTTTGGAAAATCAGATTCATCTACCATTTTATGAAAAGTCATTATCGATCCACCAGTTCTCGAAAAATTAGCATTCATTATCCACCAATTCTTTTGGAAAATGGACATCCACATTTCCAAAAATCTGAATTTATCCATTTTTTGACAAATTAGCTACATTCAGCCGGCATCCAGAAATCAGAATACCTTGGCCATTTTTTAGAAAACAAGAATTCTTCCACCATTTTGTGAAAAATTAGTATCCACTAAATTTCCAAGAATCAGCATTTTTTGGAAATTGACATACGTCCACCACTTTTGCAAATCAGCGTTCATCCTTTTTTTTAAATTAGTAAATCCACTGTATTTTTAAACATAACCTAGCAACCAATGATTTTTCTAAATCTACCTACTTCCACGATTTTTGGGAAAATCAGTCCGCCATCCAACATTTTTTGAAAAATTGGCCGACGTGCGCAATGAACCATTTTTTGGAAAAACAGTGTACTATTTTGACCGGTTAGTTCTCGAATTATTTCCGCTCCGAGGTATCAAATGTAGGTAAAAATAATATCCACTTGGCCAACGTACGATCGTTGAAAAATCGCAATCTAAAATGACCGCACTACAACTCCTAAAGCGCCAGTTTGTCCGACCAAACGTCGGAATAGTCCGAATTCATACGATTGTATAGCTCTGTATCGTGACGTCACATAATTAGAGTAAATACAAAGTAGATGGTGTGGGCATCGTGTGGTGTTGTTTGTAGTGTGCTCTCTGATTAAATGTTAAATAAAAATGGATAATAATGATGTGCAGGTAAATATATCACTTTCTAATGCATTTATATTGATTACAAACGTCTCCAAACGATAAATTCCATTTCAGTTGTATTTTTGGCAATAATTATAATTTTCGATAACCACTTTCTATTAATATTAATTAATTGCTCCTATAATTAAATTGATTCTGTTACGCTTTATCTCGTTGCTTACAATACCTATTTTTTTGCTTTCTGATCCGTTTTATCTGTTCCTTGCTTTGTAGGTATGCCATATTTAGATCTTTTATCTTTTTTTAACACGAAAGACGTTTATTGGAAAATAACACTGGAAATATGATTCTTATGCAACGCAAAAGATTTTTTGTTTCCGTATAACGTTATTGAGGAATACGATAGGTACAAATCTATTTTTCATGCATGACTCAATACATATTTAATTCCAACGTTATAATCTTTTGTTTTGTGGTTTGATTTGTCCCAAAATGTGTTCTTTAATATACGTTTAATCGATTGATGTGAAATCTTTTGTCATTACACGTAGTAGGCTACGGAAATCAATTAAAAGACAATTGAATGTTATGTTTTCGATTGTTTCAGTTGGTGGGGGGGCCCTGCGGTCAACATGGTCCTTATACCTTCTACAAGGCGTTCAAATATACGAAAAACGGAGTGAAACGAATAGTGACTTTGAGTGAGTTCTTTTTCGTAAAAATGTGGCGCGATTCGGACCTTTTGTGTATCGGTGAACTGCAATTATTGTGGACTGACAAAAATAGTGAACAAATGCTGGCGAGTCTTCGTTTGTATTTCCTGCCGGAGAATACCCCCGAGGGGAGGACAGACCATGGCGAGGTAAGCGAATTCCGAATTGGCGACGAGCTTTTCCGAAATAAATAAAACCCGTTGTCGTTTAATTATAAATCGGTTTTTCTTTTGACTATTTTTAATGTAAATGAAGGCTTGGTAGTGGAAATGTAATTCGGGCTACTATGCATAGGAAGCGTACAGCGGTTGGGATTTTGTCGCTTCCTCATAGCACAGCGACATTAGGTAATACGCGGCGAGGAATTCAATGATGAAACTGGTACAGGAATTTCACGGTTTCAGGCTTTCTAACGTTACTGACTAGTATGATTTTTAAGTTTGGCGCATTATACGCCTTTATGGAGGGTGTGCGGTTGAAGAGTTGCAAAAAAGTGTACTTTTTATTTGTGCATCAGGTGCATCATGGAGACACCATAAACTAACATCAAGTTCGAGTGATGATCTAGAAATCTACTATGAAAAGAGTTTGAGTGTTGGCCCTTTTTTATTTCTCTAATACCAATATTAAATGGTTATCAATGATTAACATATTCCACCTGAAGATACCCAATTAGGCACTAGAAAGACCAAAAAGTTATTAAGGTATATGAGACATTAGCGCCATTACGGTAGTAAAATAATCAACGTCGTGTCTTTTAAACTACGGGTTAAGTGTTCAAATGACGATATGACTACTACTAAACTTTTCAAATTGGGCAAGTTCATGATTAATTTTGTCATTAGCTAATTCCAAGTCATCAGGTACTCCTAAATGAATATAAAATCTTAGTATCGTCGGTAAAAAATGTATGCTGCTTGATTTGACATCTGTTTCTAAATCTGAGATATACAATGAAAATAACAGGGGTCCTTGTTTAGTAGAGTACTGTTGATTTAGACGAACTTTTTGAAACCAATTTTCCAGGTAGGTTTGTACAAACGAAAGATGCTTTTCTGCATGTAGACACAAAAAATTGAATTATTAATTAAATTGTGCGAACTATCAAGTATATCAGTCTGTCGTCGTGTCATAGCTACCTGGAATTGTCTGTATAAGCAATATTAACC
The DNA here is from genome assembly GCA_963669975.1 of Acanthoscelides obtectus. Classification (NCBI taxonomy): domain Eukaryota; kingdom Metazoa; phylum Arthropoda; class Insecta; order Coleoptera; family Chrysomelidae; genus Acanthoscelides; species Acanthoscelides obtectus. Next base: position 3,139,680 of record CAVLJG010000004.1, on the reverse strand, counting down.
TTATTTTCACTGATCAATAGAATGAAAGTATAAAAAGATGGATTCTTTTTGGAAAAAACGACTTTTTGGGTTTTGTAAAACGATTTTTCGTTTTTCTTGACCACCCTGTACATCCAAATCTAGAATAAAGCCTACTAAAATAGCTCTCATCGTATGAGAAACGGATTAAAAATTATATGGCAAACGCAAAAATACAAGAAAATTGTTTACGCAAAATTTAGAATGTCAAAAACGGTTTGACTTTGTGTACAATATAATGAAATGCATTTAGAATTTAGAATCTCGCGTGGAATCCAAAAATTGAACAATATACAGGGCCTTCTATTTAAGATGATCCAGATAGTATCACGTTTTTGCAGGAGAATTGCATAAAGAAACCTGTATAATATAATGCAATATAAGACGTCATTTTGTTCGCTACGTAGCCGCTAGTTCATTTCCCGGGCATGAAGTGTATGTCAGCTAGTCAACCGTGACATTTTATAAGAAATCCTACACGAAGTCATAAATAATCGATGAAATGTCACTTTGCGGATGCGGAGATACCACCAATTTGAAAATGTTTTCATATCTATCTCACGTCAACTTTTTGAGTAACAGATCACTCGAGTTCTAAGCTGGACTCTCCTTATTGTGAAAAATGGGTATAAGTACATATAAAGTCATTAAAACAATGGAACTACGCGAAAACCGCGTGTTATTGGACCCAAATTGTCGGGAGAACTGGTAATGACAAATTTTCGGCAGTGCTGCCTTTCTATCGTTTCCCAGAAATTCAACCGCATGAACATGAGTAGCATTGATAAAATATTTAAAGAAAAGAGCTGAGCTAAAAACTCGAAAGAACATGTAACTAGTAAAATTAAGACTGGCTTATATATTTTATTGCTATACGAGATGTTATAGAACTTATATTCCATAAAAAAATCTCACTTGTGCAACTTGGAGGTACAAAGTATATGAAACGCTGCTACATACCGCGATATTGTATACATATTATTTGTTTTTTTTTACTACGTTAATAAAAGCAAGAAATTATCTTTGGCTTAACGATGAAAAACAACGGCGTATTCATTAGAAATTGCCCTGTGCGCGTTGCAGTTTGATATAATCAGAGCTAAAATGACCGCACTATCCTTTCCGATTTCAGTCTCGTTTGCCGCTTCTGCGGCATGATGACCCGACTTACCTCCAGTATAGCTACACTTGAGCCGGTTTACAGAGATTATCCCACTCTAGTTTGTCTTTCTCTCTCTCTCTCTCTTTCTACTTTATATAGGATATTATTTCTCTATATCCAAAAGCTATTGTAATAATTTAAAAAGCGGCTCATTTATTACATATCAGGATGGCAAAATAACGTTTTGTGAACACGTTGGCTGTTGGGAAATCGTATACACAGTTTGTTGTTTAATTATCTCAGAGTGTGTGTATTTGTTTTATCGGTATTTCGGTGCATGTACGTGGGCGTAGCTTAGAAAAGGGTTTTAAGGGGAAAATTCATGGCATATTTTCCCTGCCTTAGGAAACCAGGCACATTAGTTTATATAGTGTGGAAAAGCCAAATAGAACAGATTGGTTAATTCAACTATATATCAGATCATCAAATAGCTATCCATTTAAGTCGCCATTTGAAGGCTTCTTTGTGGAAAGGAAAAGAATGTCTGAGTAAGGGCCCATTTGACAAACTTTATCCGTTTAATGGCTGTAACTACTTTTTTCAAAGGGTTTAACTTGTGCTGAACATTGTCCTTTATGAACTGTTGACAGAATTGCTTAGGGATGTCATTTGTTTTTATTTGATGTCATGTGATTTTCCGCGATACGTCTGAACCTACTTTTCAATGAATTTTTGGGTTAGTGCGGTTTTCACAAAAAAGAACGAGATCGAGATCATTTATTAAAAACGACTTCCTTTTTAAATTAACGTAAAGAACGACCCCAGGTGCTTTATTATAATATCCGGTGTATTATCATTTCTGGATGAAAATTCGTTTCCAGGATAAATCGGGTTCCCACTTCAGCGTTAAATTCACACTGCAGTTTTCGCCTTTCATACTATATTTTTATAATTTTCGCACGGAGTTAATATCGTCCGCGAGAGCATTTTCTCTACGCCACTGTTGGCGTGCCTGTATCTATCTGGCGACTTTATCGCTGTTTAAAATACAAACTACGTTAAATTTTAAGAATGGGTAAACTGTGCGTTGCTCCTATTTCGTAAGAGAGATAACACCTCTCTTTGTTTATTCCTCACCGGTTTTGAATACTGTATGCAATAGTTTTACCGTTATAAAGAACATCGTCTATTACTCTGTGCTATTACTGCTTATGACGTTCGCATTGATAATGTAGTTTCCGACTGAAACAGTCTCATCGAGGATGTTTGAGGTTTAACACAGCCGGTGCCTGTTCGATTCATAAACCGTATGATGCGTTTTGATAAAAAAAGGTGGAAAAAAACAAACTGATTTCTGTCACGAGTTGACAAATTGTAGGTTAGGTATGTTGTCAGCTGTCAGTTTTGTTTATTTCTGGGTATATAATGCAGTGTGGCATGTTTGTGTGCAATTGCAATATTTCCTGGCCAATGGACCTGGGAAATAAAAATATAAATTGAATGTAGCTTAATTGCAAGAGGGTTAGGGTCAGGATCAACTCTGGCAATATCATTAAAATACCTGTAGTATTTTAGGATTACCTGAAGAGACCAATGAAAGTTAAATAGGCATGCAACAAAAGATGACAAAACCCTGCATATAAAATTATTACATTTCCTCTGCAATCAAATTCTACCTGAGAACAGGTAGCAACATCAGCAAAGTCTATGAATGGACTGAGCCGGGATCCAAACCATGGAGAAGTAGCTCTTTTTGTTTTTAAGATCACTATTGCAATAATTTAAAAAAATTAGCTTTTAAAAAAGGTTTATCGGACCTGTCTATTTATTTTCAGATACAGGAAGTAATTTCGACATTTAGTTCTGCAATCGTTTAAAAATACACCTTTATCTAAATAACCGCATTTGTACGTGTTTGTTTCTCATTTTCCTCTATGTTTGATCTTTGCTCTTCATTATAACGAAACAATTGTAGTAGAAGCAATAAAACCGGTACTATCTACGAATCCGTGAGATTATATAAACTGTTAACTTTTTTGTATCTTAATGTGGCGACGATAATTATTGTATGTTCATGGTGAAAAGCGACGAGGTCATCAGAAACGATGAGAAAATATCCTTTGGCGTTTTTCAATTGTTTTAACCTGCTCGATCGTAGTTGGCGAACAAGTGAAAGTTCTATCAAAATTTAAACGGCCGACTTTCTTGCGTTGCAGGCTGATAAGCTAGATTCAAATTACTGGATGTGATGCAGATTCTTCAGTTTTACGTTGCACGACCCTTTTTTCAACAGCCTGTCTGGACGAGTATTCTTAATAATAATAACATAAAATGAAAATAGTAATTAAAATAGTCCATATTTTCGGCATTTTGTTTTCATCAGTAGACCTCGGCGTGCAGTTTTAGTTTCTCTTTTTGAAATTAAATAGTGTGTAGTTTTGGAAGGCAACAGATTATTACATACAGGGAGGCCCAACGAAAAGGTCTCACCCCTATTTGTGACTCTATTTGGGGAAAAAGGCTCGGTCACGTCAATTTTGATCTATAGGGGTACAATACAGGGTAATCCAAAAATAAGTTATTACCTTACACTTTAGATTTTTAAATGGAAACTTCCATTTATTATTAATTTTTAGATTCTCCATGAAGTTTTTAGTAACTTTTGTATAATAAAGTTTATATCTATATAGATAGATATTAAATCGCTGTGAAGCTATTTGAGTATATAATAAAATTCTAGAAATTGTGATAATCCGCAAAGTTGGGGTTTTCCTTTTCAGAAACAACTACCCTTGAAATAACAAAGGTAATGTGTAGTGAAACGAGGGTGACCAAGTAAAAAAAAATAAAGGAAAAAGTACTCACTCTCCAGTTGACGAGAAGGGCTAAGTAGGTCTCTGCCCGAAATCATACCGCTCCAACAGAAAACAAATGAAATCAGCTGATGCGCTACCGAGCAGACGCAGGCAAACAAGGAAGGCAAAATATTGCGTAAAAAGTCTAGGTATTGCATCCCGTCCAATCGATTTGGGAGAATAAATGGCCCAATGAGCATACCGTTCACCATGCCAGCCCAAACATTCACCGAAAATGTTTGTTGAAAATGTGCCCGACGGACAGCGTGCGGATTTTCTACTGACCAAACATGAGTGTTGCGAAAGTTATTCACCCCATTACGCGTGAACGTAGATTCGTCTGTCACCAATATGCACTTCAAAAAGTCCGGATTATTGTCATGTTGATGCAACAACCACTCACAAAACCGCAGAAAAATTGCTTATGTTTTCAAGATCTACACGTCGTGTAAAGGAAAACCCCAACTTTGCGGACACCCTGTATAGTTCCCATAGTAACAAGACTTTACTTTAAAATTAAAAACAAGTCTGTATCTATACACACTCCTCTCTCGTACACGTTGAACTCAAGCCGTCAGATAAATTTGGTTTTCCGTGTAAACAAAATTGAAATTTTTGTCTAAAAAAAATGTATGATACTTCACGTATGTGAAAACTACTTGACGGCTTCCTAATTTGCCCAATTCAAATAGTGACGTAACCACATTTTACGGCAGTTTAAGTGAAACCGTATCACGGCGTACTGCGTTTTATAATGACTAAAATAAATGCATAGCATTAACAGTTGAATTGTCGAACGACCCTGGTCCAGACGACTTGTCCGTCGCTCGTCTCGGCAGAAAAACAACTTTATTACATTTCAACATATTTTTAGTCTTCGGCGCGACATAAAAATCCAGCTCTCTACTACTACAAACGCATTAATTGAATATTTATTTGCGTACGAAAATAAGAAGGAATAAAGTGTCGAGTTCCGTCCTTGATAATACGTTAAAATTAATCTTGTGTACTGAGTAGCTTTGGCTTCCTTCTGTAGTTGAACGTTTGCTCATTTCACCTTGTTTCCTTGCTATTGATTTTAATACATACGACCAGTAAACAGGGGGACCGAGATCAGTGGCGGCGTCAATTTTAAATAAAGACGCAGAAGAAATTTGCAGTATTTAATTCGCGAACAGTATTTCGAAAATGAGATCGTGCATGGATGGTTTACATCTTATGCTTGGTTCATAGTATTTCATTGACCAAATTACCTGCAAATTGAAATAATAAGTTGTTATTCAACTAAGGGTTTTCCTTTTGTCGCACCCTATCGCTATAATGAGCTTCCTATCAGCTTTGAAGGTTTAAGACAAAAGTAAAAAACTTTGTTTTCGAAAATATGTCATAATTCCTTCTGATTTTGAACTTGTGTAATGTTAACTCTGTTAACTGTGACTACATTTTATTTTTTCAATCGGAATTAATAATTTCGCGTTCCTTTTTTTTAACAACACTGTTTACGTGTTTTCAATTTCCGCATATCATCTTTTATTTTCAGTGGCGGCTCGTGGCAAAATAAAACAGGTGTTCTGCAAATCCGAACTTACCTATTTTTTATGTCAGTTCGATCCTGCGCTCCTTCTTAGCAGCAAATTTGTCGATCACCTTCCCGTTGAAATTTTCCATGGTCGAAATAAATTCCTTTTCAATGGTCAGCATCGACAACGCTGTTAGGCGATCCTGGGTATTACGAAGAAAAGTCTTGATTCTTTTCAATGTCGAGAAATTTCGCTCAGCCTCTGATGTTGACATAGGAGTTGTTACAATAATTTCTTATAGCTTTTTTGTATCTTTTAGTGTTTCCTCCAAAGTATTTTGTATCAAAAGTTTCAAAAGAAACAGAGTTCCATGTAAATCTCGGCAATGATTCCGTGCATGAATAACAGACAACTCTGTCTTTAAACGACTTTTTTCTAATTCGGGATAAGCCAAGCATGCAGTTTCCAACTTGTCATCAGGAAACTTACCAGATTGTATCAAGCTCAGCAGAAACATTAATCAGTCCACGAAATATTCCCGGGTTTTGGGAGCTCTCGGTTTCGTCATGGCCCCGTAGCGCCAATTCAAATGCTCCGCAAAATTTTATACCGAGCACCGACCGACCAATCAGATATCGTACTTCGGATTAGATCGTACGGATCTGTTTAACGTGCAGCACATGCTCATGCTTAAATCGCCCATTTGATTTTGTAGAGAGAGACAAAAGCAAGCGCGTGCGGCTTGTGTCGAAGTACAGTATATTCAGATAAGAGATAGACCGGATGTAAACAAAAGGTTCGGGTGATTTTCACGCTAACGCCGCCGTCTCGACGTAAAACAGGAGCCCTCATTGGTCAATTCGCAATTAAATGCCTATGCCGAGCGGCAGAGCAGTCGTATCAAGGCAGAGTCACATTCAGGTTCAGACGTGTTACCTATGTCGTGTGCATCATTGCAATTTGATATTTCTTTGGAGGTTTTCGTTTATTATCTTATTAAGTTGTTGAGTTTGTCGTTGTTATTGTTATACCTTGTTATTGATTGTTATTGTTATCAACTGCTTGCGCAAAATGCCCAGTAGTACAGATAATGCCGATGAAATTGTAAACTCCTGTAGTCCACCTAGGAAACGCTCTAAAAAAAGACACCTGAGTGCAGAAATGAAAGAGGTCATTTTGAATATATATAAGATCGAGCGCGAGGAGAACGAGGCATCAACCATCAAAGAAATTGTTGTGAAGGTTTCTCACAAAGTTGGGGTGTGTCGCGCATCAGTGTTTAATGTGTTAAGACAATACAAAAAAAATCACACCTTTTCTGAGCCAATGACCAGTAAACATCGCAAAAGTATTGTTAAATCATTGGATGAAGCTGATAAGCATGCGATTAGGAGGAAAGTGCACGAATTCTTCTTTAGGAATGAAATACTTACTATAGATAAAGTACTGCAGGAGGTAAATGGAGATACAACGTTGCCAAATTTCAAACGATCAACTTTCCATGCGTTACTGAAGCATTTAAATTTCAAATGGAAAAAACGGGGTCGTAATAGTTTATTACTGGATAGAGAAGAAATTGTGCTATGGAGGAGGGATTATTTAACAAAAATTGGGAAATATAGAAATCAAAACAGGAAGATTTATTACCTTGATGAAACGTGGGTAAACGCAGGACACACTACAAGTAAAGTATGGGTTGATGATTCTGTAACTTCATCCAGGAGGGCCTTTCTAGATGGACTGTCCACCGGATTAAAAAATCCAGCAGGTAAATACGAGTAATAGACAACAATCGGATGTTTTTCAAACCTTGGGAACAAGGTTCTAAACATTAATTCCAGGGGGCAGATAAAACATATTACAAGTAACAAAACTTTTATAACTTTCGATGAAATGCGTGGATGTTTTATTGTCATTTTCATTTGTTAGAACTTTTTTAAGCCATGTTTTTATGTGTTTTTGATATTTCAATAATTTTTTAATATAATCTTAAAATATGTCGAATATTATAAACTTAAAAAAAGTTACTAAGTTTTATATTGTGTACCGTTCCTAATATTTCTAATCATTTTAATTCATACTTTAAGCTTTATAAAGTTATAATTTGTTAATATTAATATTTGCGCGTATTTCAGGTTCCTGATCATTCATTTTTTAAAGGTTTATACTTTAAATTAAATTGTGAAGCGCTAAGTAATCATAGACGTTCAATATTCTTTCTTTCAATATGACTAAATAATCCCAATTATAGCAATCTGATACTCATGTCTCAATGTTTTTTCGCTGAATGTGATGAAAACATTTGAAAAAGGTTCGCTTATTGAAATAAATCTACACCAGTTAGTACTTCGATTTCCAGGTAAAGGGAAAAGGCTCATTATCTGCCATATTGGCAGTGAGGATGGATTTGTTGTTGACGGTCTGTGGTGCTTTGAGTCTAAGAAAACTGGAGATTACCACGAGGAAATTAATGGAGAATCGTTTGAACAGTGGTTTTCAAAAATTTTACCGAACTTAGAGGAAAACGCAGTAATTGTGTTGGATAATGCGCCTTATCATTCTCGAAGAATGGAGAAGGTCCCAACAACGGCTTCAATGAAAGTTGATGTTCAAAATTGGCTCCGCTCGAAAAATATCAACTTTGAACAAGCAATGCTGAAAGTACAATTATTAAGAATTGTCAAGGATCACAAGGCGGAATATCAAAAATACGCCATTGACGAAATGGCAGCAAGTCAAAATAAAACTGTGCTCCGTTTACCTCCATACCATTGCGAGCTCAATCCCATTGAGCTCATATGGGCAGAGGTTAAAAATTATATAGCTAAGCACAATACAACTTTTAAATTTTGTGACCTCAAATGACTTTTCAAAGAAGCACTAGAATTAATAACAGCGCAAAAATGGGAAAACTGTATTAAGCACGTGAAAGACAAAGTTGAAAAGAGAATGTGGGAACTGGACAATATTTTAGAGGAACAAGTCGAGCCATTCATTATTGACGTTGGTGCTTCAGGCAGTAGCGATGATGAAAGCTCATCAAGCTCATCTTTCCAATAAAAGATGTCGTTCATCAAATTCGGTAAGTTATAAGTAATTATAAAGCTACTGTATTTTTTAATTAATTATTGACATTTTTGAACCCATTTTGGCAAAACCTATTCAAGAATCTACTTTCTGACAATGTTCAACCATGCACATTTTTTTACGTTTTGAACGTTTTAATTTGGTTACATATTTACCTAGAAATCAAAAAATATACTAATCAATATTCTAAAAGCAATTTTAAGAGATATACAATTATTTTTAATTTAGGCTAATTTAAACGCCATTTTGAGATTATATTCGACTGTATTTCACCAAACATCAGGCGGCATCCGAAGCTGGAAATCGAAGCGAAAATTTTGAAACCCTTATGTATATTTACATCATTATATATTTCTTACCCCACCCCCACATGATCCTATATCCATCACCAATCGTATACACATCGAATTGTGCTAATTTACTACAAAGTTACGCAAAGCAGCATCTACTATCTAAAATATGTACTGCGTGATTCTTAATACGTCCCTGCCGAATGTTACAGCGTTCGATGATCACGTGGTCTTGTTTATGTCCGGTCTGTCTCTTATCTGAATATACTGTAGTGCCCGGACCCTTTTCAAGTGGCCCATGAACAATGTTACGCTGCGATCGCGACGAAAATGACAAGTACACAATTGGTCGATTATAATGCTTTCTCAATACAAAACAGACTCGACGCTGTGTCTTGCGGGGGCAGCGTTGCCGGTATTGTTTCTATTTGTGTGATAACATGGAAAATAAATAATGATTAAATTACTACTGCTTTTTTCTGTTAAGACAAAAGTTTTGGCAGTTCTGCAGCTCTGCAGAACTCAAGGGCCAGCCGCCCCTGGTACAAATAATAAAATATCGAGTTTCCGCCTCGTTCTCATAGAACCGAAGAGGTGGTGGTTTCGAATCCCATCGAGCCGATATCAAATTTTCATTTCTAAAAATAACATAGACTACGCCGCTGGTGTGCACCGCCGAGACAAAGAAGAGGGACCCGGAAAGTTGGATTTCCCCCATTTTAGGCCGCTATTTAGAATTGACGCCTCTTGCAACAGTCGATAGATAGCGTCACACGCGTTGCAACGAAGACACGCCGAAAAATACTCCCCTCCTCGCCCTTCCAACATTCGTAGCGGCGAAATCATTATCATTTATATTATGCCACGTGTACGCCGGGGGTGGTATTAATTCTTGGTTAGAAGAAAAGGGTTACCTGCATATTTGAAAAGGTGACGGTTTTATGATTTTAGTTAGAACCATGAAACACTGTAAAAAACATTATAAGATACTTAAGCATTAACATGTCCTCGTTCTCTCAAGCCCCATGAAATTAAACTGAACTGATTTTTTTTATATAAATTAAGTATGACAAAGTTGTCCATGTGCAGAGTTCTCCACAAGCTGAGCCAATATCTATTACATGGAAAATTACTAGGATTAGTGGAATAACTGAACAGGTTTAACAATAAATACAGTTCGCCTAGGATATGTGTTGATGAAAAGAATGCGGAAAAAAATTCGGGTTGTTATTTGGTTGTTGCCACGTCTGATCTTCCTAATTGCTGTTTGTGTTGGTAGTTTTCGTTTCAAATTATAAGCGAATTACCGATTTGGCAAACCCTATAAGACTGATAAGTGATATTTCCCTGGATTCTTGTTTTGTACCTGAACAAATTAAAATAAAGATTTTTCTAATTTTCTCGAAAACGAATCGACTGATCTTAAAAAATCAAACGTAAAAATAAAGGACTTCGAAAGACCTTTCAAACAAGCTATTACGCGATGCCCCTTGTCATTTAAAATTTTTAAGGGATGACACTGGGGGGCAGAGGGTGAAAGTGGTGAAGCACTTTTTGGTTAAAAAGTGTCCTATTGACAAATATTTTGACGTGTCTCGACGTTTTTTCTTTTAATCAGTGGTTTTCGATAAGTTTTCAAATGCACTAGGGATTTCAAATTTGGAACTGTAAACCATACAATACAAAATCTTTTATGAAGACTAAGTTGCGCATTTGGCTTTCTAATAAAATGTTCCATAGATATACTAAGTGACATATAAATCCGAACACCAAGTTTAAATGGTTTTATTTTAATAAAATTTTGTATAAGTACTTAATGAAGCATAATAAGTAAATGATAAACATTTCAAAATGATTGCACTGCTTTAAAGCCCTTTGACCTTTAATAATGTGTGGATGCACCCTGATGTGCTACGCATTCTCCAACGCGCCTAGCCATGCTTCTGATCAGGTGGTCAATGTCCTCCTGTGGTATCTCATTCCAGACAACCACCAACACCTCTCGAAGTGCTTCTAGAGTCTGAGGAGGACGTTGCAAATTGAGCAATCTCCTACCCATCATATCCCGTGCTCAATTGGGGATAAGTCGGGAGATCTTGGTGGCCATGGTAACAATGAGACATCATTATGTTGAAAGAAGTCTATTGTGACTCTTGCAACATGTGGTCGGGCATTATCTTGTTGGAAAGTTGGATCTACCAGGGTGTCAAGACAGGGTAAAAGATGGGGTTCTAGAACTTCGTGGATATAACGCTGCGCGTTTATGTTACCTCTGATGAAGATTAAAGGTGACCTGGAACCATAAGCTATAGCACCCCAAACCATAACTCCAACAGTGTGATGAACATGTCTTTCAACAAAAAACTGTGGATTCCTCCTTTCACCACGTCGCCTTCTAACCCTGGCACGACCATCGTGCATGCCTAAACAAAATCGAGACTCGTCACTAAAGACAATACTGTTCCATTCCTGATCCCAGAGTGACCGTTGTCTGCACCACTCAATGCGATTACGTCGGTGTTCTCGAGTTAAAGGCAGGACCCAGTGTGGCCGGTATGAAAACAAGCCAAAACTTTTCATTCGTCGGTAAACACTTCACATGCCAATAGGTCTTCCGCGTTCTGCAAACCATTCATTTGCAATGGACCTGGTAGTGGAGAAACGGTCCCTTAAGGCCAATAATCTTAGGCGGCGATCTTCACGGTCTGTTGTTCTACGGCGGCGACCAGTACCCCTTGCTCTTTGCGTACTGCCTTCTCGAAGCCATGCCTGACAACACCTAACCACAGTGTCTACACTTCTTTGCACTCTAACTGCAATTGCCCGAAAAGAAAGTCCAGCTTCCCGAAGTCCCACTATACGGCCCCTATCAAACTCGCTAAGTTGACGAAATCGTACAGGCATCGTAACCGATCGTAAAGGATGTCAAGAACCAAAATCCGCCAACGTTGATTCTTTACTGCGGCTGAAATATTCATTTTTAGAGCGTTAGTGAATTAAAAAAAAGCAGTATAAAAACCGGAATGTCCAACTGATAAGGCTGAAAATTTTTTTATTTTATATGTCACTTAGTATATTACGCGATGCCCCTTGTCATTTAAAATTTTCAAGGGATGACCCTGGGGGCAGAGGGTGAAAGTGGTGAAGCACTTTTTGGTTAAAAAGTGTCCTCTTGACAGATATTTTGACGTGTCTCGACGTTTTGTCTTTTAATCAGTGGTTTTTAACATTATAAAATGTAAATTACAGTAAGTTTGTTTGAAAAAATGAAAAAAGAAAAAAGAAGAAAATATTGAAAAAAAAAGCAGATCAGTAAAAAAAAAACAAAAAAAAAAACAAGAAAAAAAAAAGAACAATCTTATAAACAAAATAGAGAAAAGGAAAAAATAAGTAAAAAGTATTGGTTGAAAAAAAAAAAAAAAAATACGAGAAATATGTGTTTGCATACTACAAAGTATAATAGAAATAATATATAATAGTAATATTAAGTAATGGATGTTCTATTTTCTATTAAAGCATAGCATTATACTGAACATAAGGATCTGGCCAGTTGGTCATCGACCAGTGCCAATAACAGAACAAAAAAAAAAATCAGTGGTTTTCGATAAGTTTTCAAATGCACTAGGGATTTCAAATTTGGAACTGTAAACGATACAATACAAAATCTTTTATGAAGACTAAGTTGCGCATTTAGCTTTCTAATAAAATGTTCCATAGATATACTAAGTGACATATAAATCCGAACACCCAGTTTAAATGGTTTTATTTTAATAAAATTTTGTATAAGTACTTAATGAAGCATAATAAGTAAATGATAAACATTTCAAAATGATTGCACTGCTTTAAAGCCCTTTGACCTTTAATAATGTGTGGATGCACCCTGATGTGCTACGCATTCTCCAACGCGCCTAGGCATGCTTCTGATCAGGTGGTCAATGTCCTCCTGTGGTATCTCATTCCAGGCAACCACCAACTCCTCTCGAAGTGCTTCTAGAGTCTGAGGAGGACGTTGCAAATTGAGCAATCTCCTACCCATCATATCCCACACATGCTCAATAGGGGATAAGTCGGGAGATCTTGGTGGCCATGGTAACAATGTGACATCATTATGTTGAAAGAAGTCTATTGTGACTCTTGCAACATGTGGTCGGGCATTATCTTGTTGGAAAGTGTCAAGACAGGGTAAAAGATGGGGTTCTAGAACTTCGTGGATATAACGCTGCGCGTTCATGTTACCTCTGATGAAGATTAAAGGTGACCTGGAACCATAAGCTATAGCACCCCAAACCATAACTCCAACAGTGTGATGAACATGTCTTCCAACAAAAAACTGTGGATTCCTCCTTTCACCACGTCGCCTTCTAACCCTGGCACGACAATCGTGCATGCCTAAACAAAATCGAGACTCGTCACTAAAGACAATACTGTTCCATTCCTGATCCGAGAGTGACCGTTGTCTGCACCACTTAAGGCGATTACGTCGGTGTTCTCGAGTTAAAGGAAGGACCCAGTGTGGCCGGTATGAAAACAAGCCAAAACTTCTCATTCGTCGGTAAACACTTCGCATGCCAATAGGTCTTCCGTGTTCTGCAAACCATTCATTTGCAATGGACCTGGTAGTGGAGAAACGGTCCCTTAAGGCCAATAATCTTAGGCGGCGATCTTCACGGTCTGTTGTTCTACGGCGGCGTCCAGTACCCCTTGCTCTTTGCGTACTGCCTTCTCGAAGCCATGCCTGACAACACCTAACCACAGTGTCTACACTTCTTTGCACTCTTAACTGCAATTGCCCGAAAAGAAAGTCCAGCTTCCCGAAGTCCCACTATACGGCCCCTATCAAACTCGCTAAGTTGACGAAATCGTACAGGCATCGTAACCGATCGTAAAGGATGTCAAGAACCAAAATCCGCCAACGTTGATTCTTTACTGCGGCTGAAATATTCATTTTTAGAGCGTTAGTGAATTAAAAAAAAGCAGTATAAAAACCGGAATGTCCAACTGATAAGGCTGAAAATTTTTTTATTTTATATGTCACTTAGTATATTACGCGATGCCCCTTGTCATTTAAAATTTTCAAGGGATGACCCTGGGGGCAGAGGGTGAAAGTGGTGAAGCACTTTTTGGTTAAAAAGTGTCCTCTTGACAGATATTTTGACGTGTCTCGACGTTTTGTCTTTTAATCAGTGGTTTTTAACATTATAAAATGTAAATTACAGTAAGTTTGTTTGAAAAAATGAAAAAAGAAGAAAATATTGAAAAAAAAAGCAGATCAGTAAAAAAAAAAACAAAAAAAAAACAAGAAAAAAAAAGAACAATCTTATAAACAAAATAGAGAAAAGGAAAAAATAAGTAAACAGTATTGGTTGAAAAAAAAAAAAAAAGAGAAATATGTGTTTGCATACTACAAAGTATAATAGAAATAATATATAATAGTAATATTAAGTAATGGATGTTCTATTTTCTATTAAAGCATAGCATTATACTGAACATAAGGATCTGGCCAGTTGGTCATCGACCAGTGCCAATAACAGAACAAAAAAAAAAATCAGTGGTTTTCGATAAGTTTTCAAATGCACTAGGGATTTCAAATTTGGAACTGTAAACGATACAATACAAAATCTTTTATGAAGACTAAGTTGCGCATTTAGCTTTCTAATAAAATGTTCCATAGATATACTAAGTGACATATAAATCCGAACACCCAGTTTAAATGGTTTTATTTTAATAAAATTTTGTATAAGTACTTAATGAAGCATAATAAGTAAATGATAAACATTTCAAAATGATTGCACTGCTTTAAAGCCCTTTGACCTTTAATAATGTGTGGATGCACCCTGATGTGCTACGCATTCTCCAACGCGCCTAGGCATGCTTCTGATCAGGTGGTCAATGTCCTCCTGTGGTATCTCATTCCAGGCAACCACCAACTCCTCTCGAAGTGCTTCTAGAGTCTGAGGAGGACGTTGCAAATTGAGCAATCTCCTACCCATCATATCCCACACATGCTCAATAGGGGATAAGTCGGGAGATCTTGGTGGCCATGGTAACAATGTGACATCATTATGTTGAAAGAAGTCTATTGTGACTCTTGCAACATGTGGTCGGGCATTATCTTGTTGGAAAGTGTCAAGACAGGGTAAAAGATGGGGTTCTAGAACTTCGTGGATATAACGCTGCGCGTTCATGTTACCTCTGATGAAGATTAAAGGTGACCTGGAACCATAAGCTATAGCACCCCAAACCATAACTCCAACAGTGTGATGAACATGTCTTCCAACAAAAAACTGTGGATTCCTCCTTTCACCACGTCGCCTTCTAACCCTGGCACGACAATCGTGCATGCCTAAACAAAATCGAGACTCGTCACTAAAGACAATACTGTTCCATTCCTGATCCGAGAGTGACCGTTGTCTGCACCACTTAAGGCGATTACGTCGGTGTTCTCGAGTTAAAGGAAGGACCCAGTGTGGCCGGTATGAAAACAAGCCAAAACTTCTCATTCGTCGGTAAACACTTCGCATGCCACTAGGTCTTCCGTGTTCTGCAAACCATTCATTTGCAATGGACCTGGTAGTGGAGAAACGGTCCCTTAAGGCCAATAATCTTAGGCGGCGATCTTCACGGTCTGTTGTTCTACGGCGGCGTCCAGTGCCCCTTGCTCTTTGCGTACGGCCTTCTCGAAGCCATGCCTGACAACACCTAACCACAGTGTCTACACTTCTTTGCGCTCTAACTGCAATTGCCCGAAAAGAAAGTCCAGCTTCCCGAAGTCCCACTATACGGCCCCTATCAAACTCACTAAGTTGACGTAATCGTACAGGCATCGTAACCGATCGTAAAGGATGTCAAGAACCAAAATCCGCCAACGTTGATTCTTTACTGCGGCTGAAATATTCATTTTTAGAGCGTTAGCGAATTAAAAAAAAGCAGTATAAAAACCGAAATGTCCAACTGATAAGGCTGAAAATTTTTTCACTTGTTATTTACAGTAAGATAAATACATTCACCAACTTTTATTAAAATAAAACCATTTAAACTGGGTGTTCGGATTTATATGTCACTTAGTATAGTTAGATCATATTTTTAAAGAGACAGAAAATACGCTCTTATCCTGAACAGTTTTCATTTGATGCTGACCTAATTTGAAAATTGTTTTATTATTATTTATTTTCACTAGAGTCCGATTCGACATTACAAAGAAACGACTTCATAATGCTGACGCTGTAAGCCGTGAACCGAAAAACAATTTTGTGCGAAAGCAGTTCCCGTTTAACGTCATCCCCTTTGTCCGTCTCCCCTTACCCTTCACACACTAACCCCTGCGGAAGGGTGAACTCGATATCGATCAAAAAACCTTACGCAAACTTAAACGCAGATTGCGAATCGAGGCCGTCCACTTATTTTGACAGGCTTACGTTTTATAGTCAATTCGCACACCCGCCGATGGCGAAAGGGGAATTTTATTGATGTTTCGGCTGCCACGACATAACAAAAATTGTCGCCAAGCGGACTGAGGAAACAATTTTGGGATATTGAACCTTGACAGTGATGGGTAACCGTGGGCTGTTTTGTACCGAAACTCAAGAGAGTATATATTATGTGCCTTGGTTTTTAAATGACAATTTTATGAACTTACGATGCGTCTTCTCCAAAGAGTCGCATCCGGTCACACAGCAGGACTATTATACTATCCTTGCATACTCAAATTTAGATAAAACCAAGGAATTGAAAAGCATGATCAGTGCCTCCTTATTGGTAAACGCCGTATCAAAAATCCCAAGGATCTACACTGCCGCGCAAAATTAACCGGACAGACAAAATTATGGTCAAATTAAGTTTTAAATAACTTTGTAACCTTTGCATCAATTCCGTTAATTTTTTCGTCAAGTTGTAGGTAATTTCATTTTCATCATTATCGACGGTCGAGCTTGCAAAACATTGAAAATGTTTGTTATTATACAGGGTGTAACTAAAAGGTGCATTTTGCCCTAAATGTCTGAACACCCTGTGGAAACATTGGATTACTGAATGATGTGTCTTCGTATGAGAATTTTAAGTCTCAACTTTTCTCAACAGTTCTTTTTTCTATTCATGTCAATATCTCAATTATTGAAGAATATATGCTGTTTTGAAGAAAATCATGCGAATCATAGCCATAAACAAGAAATTGCTTTGCCAGATAAGAAACTATTTCAAGTAGGTGTCTGGTTCTTACTCAAGAAAACCTGGGCAGCGAAGACGGAAAGCAACAAACGCAGTTGAAGATCAGTTTCTGAGACTGCAAGCTCTTCGATAAATGACAGTTTCTGCTACAGCTTTAACTCGAAGATTGGATGATGTTCATGGTACCAGTTTTACCTGATACCGCACGCCGAAGGTTGAGAGAAACCTTGTGTACCAGCTTCAGGTTCTTTATTGAAGGCAGCGCTTGGTATTCTTTCGAACTCATGCAGATTGGGATATAGACGACTGGAAAAACGAGTCTCGTTTTACGAGATATTCACCAATTTGCTTTGTATGAGTATTGAAGCTAAGAGAATTGTCAAAGATTACACCCAGGCCCTACTTTAACCACGGCAACCTCCATAGATGTCATTTTTACAACAAATAACTTAGCTGAATCATTAATTTCAACTAGCTCTGTACCTGTTCCGAATTTGTCAGATCATAATGTAGTCAGATGTGACTTCAACATCACACGGCCTAAGAATTTTCAAAAGACTGTCAAATATAGAGACTTTAAACACTGTTGTAAAGATCAGTTTTTGGTGGATTTGTATAAAATCCCATGGGACGATATATATTACATCAGTAACTTAGAGGATAAAGCTACGTTTTTTTCTAATCATATTTTTGATCTCCGAGAGAAATAAAGCCTTTAGAAAATATCAGATTTTAAAAAGTCCAGCTAGTCTCGAATATTACCAGAAATTAAGAAATGATGTCATTTCCGCTATTAGGCGGGAGAAAGCAGCATATCTAAGCTTCAATGAACAACTAAATAGTAACAAGCATCTCTGGAAAGCTGTACATTCATTGAAACTCAAAACTAATGTAGATAGATCTTTACCTACACAGTTGAAGAATGCCGATGAAGTAAACAATTATTTTTCTTCCGTTTTCACGCCTTCGGGCAATTGCAAGGATCTAGTTGATAAATTTAATAGTACCAAAATTAATGAAAGTGCTAGATTTGAATTTAGTTTTGCTACCCCACAAAATGTGCTAGACATTATTCTGTCCCTAAAATCTAATGCAGCAGGTTCGGATGGTATAACAGTCTCAATGCTGAAGCTTTGCTTGCCTCGAGTATTACTACCCCTGACGCATTTATTGAACTATTGCCTGGAGGCTGGGTATTTCCCTGATGCTTGGAAACTATCTCTTGTCAAGCCCTTGCCTAAATGTAAAAATCCAAAATGTCTCTCAGACTTAAGACCTATAACTTTGATTCCTGTTATATCGAAGATATTGGAGAAATTGATTAAACATCAGGTTTATCATTATTTCTCTAATAATGATTTCTTTCCCAAGTGTCAATCTGGTTTCCGCAGTGGTTTTAGTACAACTACAGCTTTAGCAAGGGTTTTAGATGACATCATTGCTTCGCTTGATAAGGGAGATGCTTCAGCACTTGTATCATTAGATTATTCTAAGGCGTTCGATAAAATAGATCATGAGCTTTTATGTGCTAAATTGAAGTTTTTTGGTTTTTCAGACATACCTCTAATGTTTTTTATAACATATCTTTCAAATCGTAAACAAGTAGTAGAGATAGACAACACTATATCTAGTCCGATTGATATAACATCAGGTGTCCCTCAGGGTTCAGTTTTAGGGCCCTTGTTGTACTTAATTTATACTATAGACTTGGGTAGCTCTGTGAAAAACTCTTCTGTGATGTGCTATGCCGACGATACACAGATATATAAGAGCTTTAATAGTAACACTTTGCATACTTCAATCAATGAGCTTAATGATGATTTGGAGGCAATAGTAGGATACTCAAATGGTAACAATCTTAAGCTCAATAAGGATAAGTGCTCAGTGATGTTTTTTTGTCCTGCTGTCAAACGTAACACTATATTGTATTCTCTTGATGTAAAAATTGACAAGGAGCGTCTAGCTGTCGTACATACTACAAAAAATTTAGGGTTGATAATTGATTATACTTTACGGTTTAAGGAGCATGTTTCGTCTATCTTAAAAAAATGTTATGCAACTTTGAAGTGTTTTTATGTCAATCGCTCTGTTTTGAATTTTAAAGTTAGAAAAAAGTTATGTGAGGCTATTATATTTCCAAGCTTATTTTACTGTAGCACTGTGTTCTATCATTGTCTTGATTCTATCACAAAAGCAAGACTCCAAAAACTCCAAAATACTTGTTGTCGATTTGTATTTAATCTCAAGAAGTATGATCATGTTTCCTTAAAGAGATTTCAGCTTGGTTGGATGTGTATCGAAAATGCTTGCAAGTACCATATAGCAGTGTTTACACATAAGATCATATCTTCTAGATCCCCCTTGTATCTTTATGAGAAATTTGTTTTCAGACGAAATAATTCAGACATTGACTTCAGACACAAAAAAAGACTAGAGATCCCTATGTATAAAACAACTTTATTTCGTAGTACATACACTTACAATGCTATCCTGATTTATAACGAATTAGATGACAATATAAAGGATTGGCCAGTAAACAGATTTCGTAAGCATGTGAAACAGATTTATTTGTCATTGTAGTAATTGTGGAAAAGTTACTTTTTAATTCTTACATTTTATTTTATTTTACGTAATATATGTGTGTATATATGTATGCTAGGAAGCTATCAAGCTCGTTGTTTTGAAGCGTCTTTTGCTTGTCAAAGTTTCCTTTGATTGAGTGTTTCAGTTTAGTATTTGGGTAGGTTAAGTAGAGTAGCCAAGAGCTAGACTTCGCCTACGTAGAGGTCACATTATGTTGTAGTGTATATAATGTGCCTAATAAAGACATTTTATTATTATTATTATTATTATTATTATGCTCATGATCATGCTCAATGCACAAACACATGTACTGAAGTTGATAGGAATTCTAACACCTTGTCGATGTCACCTGCACTGCTTTGGACACCATAATGAATATTCAAGCCAATCGATATTACTAACAGTGTCATTAATAAAAATAATGAAAAGCGGAGGACCCAAGCATGAGCCCTGAGGAACACCTGAAGGTTCCATATGTCCTTAGATTTGCTTCGTACTCAATATATTGCCTTCTGTCTGACAAATATGATCTAAAGAGTGACAGCAAGCTAGATGATATTCCAGCATTGTCAGTTAATAAGATGTGATCAAGATCCCGCTTTAGATAAGTTACAGACCAATTTTATTGGTCTCTAATTTTCAGCAAGTATTCTTTGATTCACGCCATATGTCTGGAAATATACCAGTATTAATTGCTATGCACCTCCATCCTCCTACAACGCCTCTCTATCCAACGTTTTACCCCTACAAAATTTTTCAAAAATGATCAGGATATCTCATTTTCGCTATTACAATACTTCCTCGCCAGTAGGCGTAGGAAGTAAAAATGAAATCATTAAAATTATTTTCATTATCACTTAGTTGATTTTTTATAATACATGATAAATATCGCGAGACTTGGAAATTGGAAGATATTTGACCAATTATTTGCAGCGCACAGTCCACCTACTTGACACAATTTTGTATATTGCACGTGTCCGATATCTGCTGGGTGGCGCTTTCATCGCTCGCCCAGCGAACACACGACTACAGTCATTAGCGAAATGCGTTGATGAAATGTGAATAACTTGACTCCGAATGTCGGCACGTGATTGAACCGGAGGGTGGGGGGGTGAAATCAAGACAACGCAACGCCAACTCTGTCGACTGGTCGCTAGGTCGCAATATCATATTCACCCCTCGCCGAATAATCAATACTCACTGCGAAAGTTACTTCCGGATTGCACCTACCCACATATTCATCTTCGCTTATTTTTAAATGCGTATTCGCGTACCGACAGGATGGTCCAGAAGGGGTTGTGATCTTTCTGCATTTATAAAATTAGTTATTATGCGTTTCGGATCTCGTACGACATGTACAGGGTGGCCAAATAAGAATGTGAGGTTCTGTATTTGGTTCATATGCCCAAAATCGCATGGGAAATGCAGAGTCAATCTACTTGACGCAAATTTCTCGGTGAATTGTACGTTAAATGCGTTTCCGAAACATTTTGATATCGATTGCAGCAAATACATGCATCCTGACGCATATTATTTATACATACATCACGTGATACATAGTAAGATATGATGTTTCTTAGAATTCTGGGAGAATGTTTTGAAAATAAACACGCGAAAAGTATATAGTTTATCTATAGATATACATATAAACAAACAATACTTGTAGGTAGAATCAGTTTTGCTGAAAGTTGTTACAATACTTATAATACATACGATCAATAATTTGAAAAGTATGTGTAATTTGATATTACAACTGATCTACAGGGTGACTTCGAAGTTTGAGTCAAGTTTGAGTCAAATGTTTTTTTTCCTTTAACATTTTTCTGGTAAAATTAAAGTAACAAAGTTATAGCCCTTTAGAAGTTTGAGTACCGCCCTGTCTCAATAATAATATTATGTGCTCGTGTTTGGCGACAAGGGATATAATCCGCCTTATCGGTTCATCGCATCGGAAACAAAAGAATTTGAAACGCTTATCACGATGTTTTTACTACAATTTTATTCAGTTGTATTCAGTCACTGTGTCAGTCGGTGACGCGTGAGTGAATAGTGGTGTTTGTCGCTCAAACGAAATAAAAAATGACACATGTTTACGAAAATGCTGAACATGTGGACATGATTCTTATTTACGGGGGGGAGTGTTTACAAAATGCTGCCGCGGCATCACGGATTTATGCGGATCGGTTTCCCAATCGAGTGCAACCAACCCCTCGTGCCTTTGTTAATGTAGTACAAAGGGCTCGTGGATCACGTACTTTATAAAACAAGGTAACATTTTTTTTTTGATTTTTTTTTTATTTTTACACACATATTTTGGTTTATCTTCCTTCTACAATCATTAATGACTCAACTTCAAAGTCACCCTGTATAATTGAAATGGTGTGGAGTTCTAATAAATGGCGTCAAGCAAGTTGACTCTGCACCTCCCACACAACAGCTAGCTACAAACATGTATGAGAAAAAATGAATGGATCAAGTCAGCTAAACAGGTATAAATATACTTCAGCCAGAAAAATGAGATGAGATGAATCTCAACCAGAACTAAACACTCTTTTCAAAGTAGGGTTCTAAATTCACTTTTGTGTAATCTCCTACTGTTTCATAGATGGCGCTGGTATCACTCAGATCTCTTTTTTGTCGCCAAAATGCAGAATACTGTTGCCAGTGTTGCCAAACCTACTGATTTTTCAGTGTTTCTACTGAAATGAAACCGTATTTACCGAAATACCGAAAATATCCCCATCTTCCGCGATTTCTCAAATTATTTCAGATATTTACAGACTTTTTTTACCGAAAGAGAGAAGTAAAGTAAAAAAGTGAATTCTAAATTGTTTTATACTAATTTTGAGCGCATATTCTCTGCTATTAACTTGATGAAAAAAAAACAATGAACTAGATTATGTTCAGAAACAATAAGTAGCCTGTTACAATTTCAATATCAATGTCAACATGATTTCTAGTATTTCCAAGTAACATTGGCATAACTCTGAAGATGATCGAAATGTTTTGATACTTCAATCGAAGAATTTGATGCAAAATTTACCGCTCTTCAATTTTCATGAAAATTATTTATTAGTTATCTTTTGTTTGCAATTAGAACAAGAATTTCTAAAGTTTACTTTTTAGCTGGTAAGTGGTTAGTTTCAATCGCATTTACCTGATGGTAAAATTAAAAATATGTGACGGATTTTGAATTACATCTTTATATTAAAATTATTATTTTTCTTTGTGCCTTTTATATTTACATTGACAATAGTCAGTAGTCGATATATTCTATTTTTGTAATAAATATACAAAATTAACTATTGGGTTTTGCTTTTATAGTCTTAAAAAAACTGTTTATGGCTGAGTTCTGTCTGCAATAATAATATGCAATCTTTCCAATTTGTTTTTGTTTAAAGGAAACGCGTGTACCTGTGTTGTGTCTACGTTCGTAATACAAAAAAATAATTTTTTTCATAGAGAAGAACCCTGATCTTGGGCTGACCCTGATTTTTCTTTCTTCCGATTTTGCCCTTGAATCTACCGAATTGCAATTCCACTACGAGGGATGTCTTTTAAGTTTTGCATATAGAAACATAGTAGGCGCCGCTGATCGAACGTCAGTACTGAATCTTAACCTCATTCTTTAGTAAACTTAAATCCGAAGTTTCACAACAATACGTGCAGTGTTCTCACTACGGTGAATTTTTAAGCGTCACCAAGTTATTATAAAAATGTAACTCAACCGAGAACATTTTCGCGCCATAATGTATTGCAATTTTCAGCAAACGAGCGGAATAAGTGCTTCGAAAACTGGTTCGAGCACATGCAGATGTGTATTAATCTTCGAAAAACAATAAAGTCATTTAAAACTACCCACCGTGTTGTTTTATTTCCATATGCAAAACTTAAAAAACAACCCTCGTATCTACCGAATTCTTGTTGTTCGGCTCGGCAACGCTCTCCAGGGAGAATTACGTTTATCGATGGCCACCTCAATTTTCATCTAGCAAACAGTGCGTACGAAATGAGTGTCAATGAAAATCCGGCAACTCCGCTGTGAACGCATGACGGCATCCTTCTTTTTACTCGTCGATTAAACCACGGCGGTTGTTATAAATCATTGCGCAATTATTTTTCGCTTTTTATGTGAAAGTTGAATTCGTTTAGACTGATATCCAATTATACTGGTATTATGATATTATGAATGTGTTTGTGTACATGTTGCATCGAATACATAATTTAAGTTTGCGGCGCGGATTAAAAATCAGAATTTTAGATTAAGTTGTTTCTTGATCTGTAGATTCCTAACGCCGTCTATTTAGTAATAGTAATAGTTTATTGTTATTTCCAACGTAGGTAGACAATGTATAGAACTATAGTTGTTCTTAATCTGACGCCGAAAATACAGGGTGTCCGCAATGTTGGGGTTTTCCTTTTCAGAAACAACTACCCTTGAAATAACAAAGGTAATGTGTGGTGAAACGAGGGCGACCAAGTTAAAAAAATAAAGGAAAAAGTACTCACTCTCCAGTTGACGAGAAGGGCTAAGTACGTCTCTGTCCGCTCCAACAGAAAATGAAATCAGCTGATGCGCTACCGAGCAGACGCCGGCGGTGGTGCAGACCACGAACAGAGGTAACAAATATGACGGCGTTGCCGCGTTTTCAGTTTTTAGGTAAACGTACTTTATAGGTATTGTTCGAAGTTATCGCCGTTTGATTCAAAAACACAGGTGCGTGCACGACGCATCGGTGCAGGCTTTGAGAATGGAGTCCCTTCCCCGAATGAAAGCACCAGCTTGTTCAATTCTGAGACGAAGTTCGTCCGATCCACCTATTCGGAAATAATTCATTCAAAAACTCACGCACTTCGCGTCTAAAATGGGGCGGTGCACCATCGTGCAGAAACCACATTGATTGTCTTACACTTAACGGCACATCTTCTAACAAGGAAGGCAAAATGTTGCGTAAAAAGTCTAGGTATTGCATCCCGTCCAATCGATTTGGGAGAATAAATGGTCCAATGAGCATACCGTTCACCATGCCAGCCCAAACATTCACCGAAAATGTTTGTTGAAAATATGTCCGACGGACAGCGTGCGGATTTTCTACTGACCAAGCATGAGTGTTGCGAAAGTTATTCACCCCATTACGCGTGAACGTAGATTCGTCTGTCACCAATATGCACTTCAAAAAGTCCGGATTATTGTCATGTTGATGCAACAACCACCCTTGCTGGAAAATCGCCAGGTTGAAGGGCTTGTACACGTTGGACGTGAAACGGATACAGCCCCTCTTCACGCAGCGTTTGCCACACTTTAGTGTTTGATACTTGCACTTCTCTAGCCACGTCTCTAGTGCTTGTTGAGGGATTCTCGTCTACGCGATTCCCTCTACACGCGTGACCGTAACCGTCGGTTGAAGGTTGCATACTGACCTGAGACACTGACCTCGACCCAGTTCTGTCGTCGGGTTGAGCCAGTGATCTTGTACCACTCGGTGATGTCGCGGGTCGCGGCTACAGGACGGTATTCAGATATTTTTGATGTTGCAGAGCCCTTTATCTCGGTTCCCTTAAGACATTGGTGTATATGGTACTAAGAAAAATTACTTATGTTTTCAAGATCTACACGTCGTGTAAAGGAAAACCCCAACTTTGCGGACACCCTCTATTGATTGGTCGTCACACCTTGAGGTAGAAACTTTTGTGGAAAATTTCGCTGATATCGAAAAATCAGATCAGCATGCATTTGATCTGATCGTCTTTATTGCTGTTTTGGGCCTTGGATCCATGCTCTGGCGGTTCGTTTCTGGGTCGTACTCAAACACCCAAGACTCGTGAACAGTAATGACTCGTTCCAGAAAATGGGAGTCATTTTCGATCGGATCCAAAAGGTTAAGGCACCTTTCCTTCATGTCCTTTTGGTCTTGCGAAAGGTTTTTTATAACCATTTTCGCGAAGAGGCCGGCGCCTCCAGTGTTGTCGCATCGAACGCTACGTTGCCAGACTCATTACTTAATTTACAGTCCTCGTATACATCTAGTTTAAACTGAGGTAATTCTAAAATGTTAAATCATATCCTTATAGAGTGTGTCGCCTATGGCAAAGTAGCTTTTTGTATTATGACTAGTAATAGAAATATCGTGCAAATAAAAAAAGTGAACTTTTATCGTCAAAAATTTTCAATGGTTTTTCAGACAGATAAGCAGCTCATTTCATGTTATGCACCGTAAAGTCCATCAATCCACTGTAATTTTATCTTCAACGAAAATCACGAGAATTTAATGTTAAGAGTAGAAGAGGACCTGTATTTGATCGTGAGGTCTTGGAGCACCGGCATGCAGTCCCCTGTGTGGTCTTAAGTCACCTGATTCACGAGCCCGTTGTACTACATTAACAAAGGCACGAGGGGTTGGTTGCACTCGATTGGGAAACCGATCCGCATAAACATGTGCCATTTTTTATTTCGTTTGAGCCACGCAACAGACACCACTATTCAAACGCGTTACCGACTGACACTGACTGTATACAACTGACTAAAATAATTGTAAAAACATCGTTCCAAATTCTTTCGCTTTTTTGTTTCCGATGCGATGAACCAAACACGAGCACATAATATTATTATTGAGACAGGGCGGTACTCAAACTTCCAAAGGGCTATAACTTTGTTACTTTAATTTTACCAGAAAAATGGTAAAGGAAAAAAACATTTCTTTTGATCAGATCTACTCACTGTTAAAATAAATGACTCAACTTCGAAGTCACCCTGTAGACAAATTAATATAATATTATACTCACTTATACATAAATAAATTCATTAGACCCTCTTCAATAAAAAATTAATTGAAAAAAAACTGGAACTATAAAGGACAAAAATATATAGACAAAGCAAAACAATTATAGAAAAAAGAAGCAAAGTTCATTGAATTATAGAAAACCAACCATGTTTGTGTTAATATTTTGTAGCATAACCATTAGTATCAATCACCGCCTGGCATGGTCTCGGCATAGATTGTAGAAATTTCTTGATATAAGGTTCATCAGTCTGTCTCCACTTTTGCTCTAAAGCGGCAAAAAGTTCATCCTTGTTTGAATCATTTTTATCTCGTATTTGCTTAATGTAAAAATAAGAAATTTAGTTTTTCTACTGATAACGCATTTGTTTACGGAGCAATGAAGTATGAATTCGTTTTCTAAAGGTATTTACGTAAATATTCATACTTGTCTATATACTTTTGTCCATTACTGTGTATTTATCAAATCCAGCCTATGAGAAATATTGTTTATCGTACTTTCTAAACGGTAATCAACACGATAAGAACACTTATTTTACTGAAAGTTTATGAAACACTCGTAACATTCGGCAGTGAACAGAAAATGCATGATTAGCGAATGTAAACATAGATAAATAACGTGCTGTTTACTTTTCAGCACTTACAACAAAAATATAAAAGCCGTATCCTTATCATTTCCTGACGATTATTTTATACACGGCGAATTGTTATGCAAATGTAATGCAAACGTTGTTCTGAAAAATACAGTATCTACAGAAAGAACGGAACTAGATAAGCTAAGAACGCGAGGTACTGTATATGGGAACCTATCCGTCGCAGAGGCTTGCGCCCAAAAATGCATCTCGATATCTTATGGTTATTAAGTTTTAGCACTAAAAGGACCGATGTAAAAAAGAAAGGTCTTTAATGCCTCCGTGAAGCATTCCGCACAAATAAAAATCAAGACAAATTAAATCAGGTGATGGCGAAGACCTGACCAGACTGCCTTTTCCAATCCACGGCTTCGTTGTAAAAAAATGTAGTTTGGGTTTAAAATCCGACGAGAGCTGCATAGAGAAGAATAAATGCATTCGAGGAAATCAATACAACATTCCAGTCGACAATAAAAATGACCCTTATACTGGCATTGTGGAATAAAAATGGAACAATCGATTTATTATAACTTGTTTAGAAAGGGTTGAATCGCTTTTTACAAAGATGCACAAATTAAGTCGTTCATTACATTCATTATCTTCACGGGTATGTTATCGACCGTACAGCCTGGAAGCACGGAGCGGATATAAAAGGTTTTTCAGAAGGGGTAACAAACATAATAGTAACATTTACAAGGTGTTATTTAAGCACGTCAAACTTCAGGAGGTGGTTTTTTTGAGTAATGTCAAGGTGAAACGGATATATTATAAAAATAGGTTCAGAAACTATTTTCAAGACATTTTTTTTAAATAAGTTTTCCTAAATATAAGTTTTAGTCGATTTTGTTTATATTAAGGGCAGTAAGGGACTAATTTAACCCTAATTAGGTCCAGTGGCATCCTTGAAAACACTCTAACCAATATCTTTGACAAAAAAATGAGTGCGCTACTTTTTCCAGTTTTTCCATTTAAAAAACTTTTTGTCTCCTGAGTTTCTTGCATATCTCGCTTCGTTTACGAGATAAAAAATAAAAAGTAATTTATTGCATGCTTTTGATAATAAGTTACCTGAAAGTCGTCTTTTGAATGTTTTCGCTCACAATTAATTCTTCTTCATTGTTGACTGGAGTTTTAGAAACGATGGATTTTAAATGCCCACAAAGAAAAAATCTAACGTATCTAAATCCGGTGACCTGGCTGGCTATGGCTGTGGACCATATATAAATATAAATAAATTCCAAAAATGATAACTTGGGCTAAATTAGCCCCCTACTGCCCTTAATATCACTGCTAAATTTGAACAAAATCAACTGAAAGTTAATTAAGATATTTAGGAAAAATCGATTTAAAAAAAAATGAAGCATTTTTGGACCTATATTTATATGAACTTTTGATCTTAGTTATACTACCCTTTTGTTAAAATGATTTATTAATCGAGGATAGAGTATAAAACGCGAGAGATTTGGCCAGAGCTTATCTATTATAGCGTTTGATCAAGTTGTGTAACCTATGTTATCACATCCTGATAACAATTATGATTCCCAACGAAAAAAATATGCTGCAATTTCGGGCGTTTTTGTGGATTCCAGTAATATTCGTAGTTATAATGTGAAATGTATGTCAGTCTATTTTTGTTCAACGCGCTGTGTATAGAAACAATTTCCTTGGTCTGTTAATACAACATGCGTTTCAAAGGTTACGTTCGTGGAAATATATACATACAATTATCGAATCTGAAATTTGGCGGTTTACACAGTTATAGGAGCACTTGGAGATCTTATATCTCCATGTTTTTCTTGTTCAATAGGATTATAAGGTGCATATACGAGGGCAACGCTATATGTTTTGGATACACGAAAACTAAACACTATTTTTCGAAAACTAGTTTATTTACGTTCAAAGTATTCTCTTCCAGCCTCAATGACCTGACCTTCCACAAATGCTTCTAACCAGTCAGTTTTTGGAACGCAGATTTTCGTTCAAATTTTTGAAGAGCCAGAAGTCACACATTTCCTAATCTGGCGAATTAGGGCGGATGTTCTAGCATTTTGATGTGGCGCTGGCGTAAAAGTCTACATATAGTTGGACAGTGTGGCTAGAGGCATTGTCGTGATGTAGGATCGAAGAAAATAATGTACCACTTTTGAAATGGGTTTCTAGCAGTCCAGTTCTGTCACCTATTGAAACTTTGTGGCACGAGATGAAAAAGGTTCTACGACAACATCTTGCTCGTACAATCACCGAACCGAGACGAAAGCTTCAAGAAATATGGGATTGTTTTACACCAAACTTTTGCCAAAACTTGGTTAACCCAAAGAATTTCAGCCGTAAAAAAAAATAAAGGTGATGTTACCCAATGGCAATCTTTCAATTGTTGCTTTGTTAACTTCGCGCATTTATTCGCACATTGTTTATTTGTTCAGATGTTCTATTAGTTATAGGTCTAAGTGATTTCAAATATGTATTTTTTACGACTAGAGTGTATCTAAAATGTTTTTGAGAAAATAAATTGTTTTAGAAGTAAATAGTTTCGTCATGTTAGGCATATTTTGGTACAAATCTTGAAGTGGGCCGCCTTCAGATAGCGTCAGTTGCTGGCAGTCGGCCTACGTGTGAGGACGTGTAGAGAGCAGTCGTCGGATTTCAGTTTTTGTAAAATGACAGAAAAACTTGAGCAGCGATTCTTAGCCAAACACAACATTCCTGTGCTTCGTCAGGCTCCCTACTCACCCGACATGGCCCCGTGTGACTTTTGGCTATTTCCTAAGCTGAAAATGCCGCCGAAACGGGCCCGATTTGAGTCAAGAGAAGACATCATGTGGAATGCGACGGAGCAGCTAAATACCATTCTAAAAACCTCGTTCCAGAAGTGTTTCCAAAAATGACAGAAGCGCTGGGAGAAGTGCGTGGAGACTACTTTGAAGGAGATTAAAGTTTCGGACCTCCAAGTCAATAAATATATATTCATTTGTCATTATTTTGATTCGCTCCTTGATAGAGGCGGTCGAAGCAGCCGACACATCACAAACTAGTCTATTCAACATATTATGTGATTCTATTTAAGGACCAACGTAAGAGAAGCGAATGGAGCATACATTTTTTAACAATAAGATCGCTCCAAGTAAATTTCAAAAAAGTGCACACCCTGTAAAAACAAGTGAAAATAAAATTAGCACTTACCATTTTCCCGCCATTTCTGTATCGCGGTATCTGCGAAGTTCTCCTTCATTCTTCCCGTAATCCAAAGGCGCAAATCACTACAAGCACTTATTCCACATACCACTAGCACATTTTTCTAAGTACGACAGAGTTTTCCATCTGAAAACACGGAAATTAGCGCTGCCGAACAGCCCGTCAAAGAAGTCCGCGGTATCTCTGAAGTTTTGCTTCATTCTTCCCGTAATCAAAGGTGCAAGACACTACAAAAACTGACCAAACACTTAATCTACACGCCACGAACGCACTTTTCCGGGTGCGGCCGAATTTTCCGTTAGAAAACACTAAAATTAACGCTCCCGAAAAGCCCGTGTAAAAGGCCCGCGAAGACTGGTCAAAACAATTGCAATATTGCGTACCAGACGACAGACGTTTTTCTAGGATTTGAAGTTAACCCAGGCTCGAACTCAGTTCCGAGAATTCTGAGAGACCTGTTTTTATTAGCAGGGGGAATTTCATTTATTTTAATGATTAATGTATGTAGTATTAAAGATATCTACTGCAGTTACATGAATATGATGGCAACAACTTTTTTGAATGAAGATTGTAATGCAAAATTGTGTGCACTGTTGCGGATCCTACCCCAAGAGTTGCCTTTATAGTCGCATATGTGCAGCGAAAATCTTCTTCGATTAGCCGGTGAGCTTTAGCAATGTTCTGTGGAGTCACACTAGGACCTTTCTTTATTTCTCGATACTTCACGGACGAGACGTACTTGGATACGTTAGAAAATACACGAATTACGAAATAATAGAAAGTGACATTAATTATAATGAAAATTACATTCATTTCCAACTAAACTGTATCCATCGAAGAAACAAAGTAAAATCAAACATATACACCCGTATTGCACGTGATCAAGAACTTAACCGTAGGAGACGCTACAGGGCCGTATCAAGCTATTGTGACTGATCTATCAAAAAATGTCGTACAAGATATGTGTTGCTGTAAATTCTATCAAAAGCATAGTAAATTATCAGGAATATACCACGCCTTTCTAATCATATTTCGACATTAGGAATCAGTGCAAAAAATTCTGTATTCACCATTTCAGCAAAATGTTACTAAAACGCACACGAAAAAAACTTGTGGACCATCTCAATGAAATTGTTCATATTTTATTATTAACTTACATATATACCCAATAATATTTACAAATCAACCTTCTATTCACAATGCATAGCAAATTTTTTTGAGCAAATAGAAACTACAGACGTAGTAGAAGTAGTACAAAAGTTTATTACAGACTCCATAAAGTTTGTTAGTTTGATTGCTATTAAAATTTACATGAGAAATAGGTAGAAGGTCAAAATGGCACTATTATGCTTTGGAACTCCTAAATTAACCCGAATTTTGTGTAATTATAAATTTGGAATTTCCACATTAATAACTAGAAACTTACACTTTGATTGCAGTCTATAATGAACTTACCTGTCTTGCCAAAAAGCCCGTTAAACTGCCAGTCTTAATGGTATCAATCGATTTATATGCTGTATTCCGAGGAGCTTGAATCATCAGAATTGTTGATGTCAATTATAAGGGGTTCAACTTGGGTGTCGATGATATTGTCCATATCCCACAATTTGGTTTCAACCTTCTCTTGGACATGGTCAATACATGTTCTCCATTTTGCTGGCGTAATTCTATCGACAGCAACATCAAACAGTTTTTTAAGGTCAGAAAACTTGAAAGTGCTGTTATTTGACGCCACGTATTGCTTGATGTCGGCCCAAATCAACTCGATAGGATTCAGTTCGCAGTGATAGGGAGGCAGCCTGAGAATCGTTTTATTTTGGTTTTTGGCCATTTCGTCAACAATTTTTAAATCATATTTATACTTATGTCGCTTGACTATATTTATCAGCTCAGCTTTGACCATTGTTTGGTCGAAGTCGATCTTCTTTGAGACAAGCCACTGTTGAATGTCTGCCTTTTTGGTGGCCATTGTTGGAATTTTTTCCAATTTTCTGGAGTGGTGCGGGGCATTATCCATCACAATAATTGCGTTATCATCAAGTGTCGGCAAAATTTTTTTGAACCAATTTTCAAATGAGTTACCATCCATTTCTTCGTGATAGTCTCCAGTTTTTTTGGATTCAAATGCCCACAATGCTTCAGGAACAAATCCATCTACGCTACCTATGTGGCAGGCGTTTTCCCTTGCCTGAAAGTAATTAGTTATTTTACTTCACAGCGAGCGCACTAAATGACGAAATTAAGCAACTTACTCTTTTTAGGTTAGTGTAGGATAGGGTCTTAGATTAGTTTTTGGGTGAAGGAAATACTCAGAAACTTGGATGAGATAGCAAAACTGAGTTCGGAGCTTCCAAATCATTGATTCGATCAGAAAATAAATTATCTGCATCCAAAAAAGTTCATATACTTCGAAACTTACCTGCAGGATTTTTCAATCCGGTCGAAAGGCCATCTAAAAAAGCCTGCCTTGAGGACCTCACAGATCTGTCTACCCAAACCTTTCCCTGCGTATGCCCCGCGTTCACCCATGTTTCGTCTAAATAATAAATTTTTCTTCCTTCAGCGCGGAATTGCCTAATTTTTCTAAGGTATTCTCTCCTCCAGATAACAATTTCCTCCTTTTCTATCAATAAACTATTCCTTCCTCTTTTCAAAAATCGAAAGTCTAGTTCTTTCAACAGCTTATGGAACGTAGATCTTTTAAAATTTGGCAGGTCCTCATCATCATTCACTTGCTTCAATATTTTATCTATTGTAGGTATTTCATTCCTGAAGAAAAAGTGATGTACTTTTCTTCTAATGGCACTTTTGTCAGTCATCTATTTTTTCGATGATTTTTTTTCTCGCTGGATATGTTTTTGGCTCAGATAGTGAGTGATTTTGTCTATATTCCTTCAAGATTTTGTAAACACTTGATCGACCTACTCCAGAAATTTCAGCAACCTTACATACGATATTTTCTATAGCCAATCCACTATTCTCTTGCATCTGGTTCTTGTAGATATTTAGAATAATTTGTTTTTCACCTGCGCTAAGATGAAGCTTTTTAGCCCTTTTTCTGGGTGGCGTTAAGCTGATTTCAACCACTTCATCAGCTGTATCTGTGTCAGACATTTTAGACTAATATTAAATTTCCGCAAGAAAAATCAAGTCAAGACGTACATAAAACGTTCGCGCTCATAAACGGGTATCCGTAACTGATTACAATCCTGTGCGTGGTGACGAACCATCAACGTGACGCTGAGAGTTCCCTCTACTATGCAGCGTTGCCAGGCTTAATGTCACAATGATCATGTTTTATTGGGAAAATTGTCAGAAATCGCCGAATGTTGAACAGAACCATTACAAGAAGTCTAACCTTGAAATGTGAGGCTACAAATCGATATTCTTATAGGGGGGAAGGGTAGGGAGCTGTTATGGTTCCTATTAACCTTGGTGAAAGTTGGAAACGGTAATATCATATATGGCATACATTCGGTTGAAGGTGTGTGCACGGAAAATAGATTGCGGATAGGATTTTAATAGATAAATCTGCACAAAAAAACACAAAAGGAGATTTTTGTATTTCCCTGAAGAATATCTCAAGGTTATTTCAGATGTACTCATCGAAACTTTATGGAAGGATTATCAAAACCTTATTTTCAATTGCGATAGGGCCACATACCTCGACATCGCATTAATGTGAAAAATAAGACAATAGAAAAAAATTCCCTCACTGATGCTATCTCTTAGGAAAAATTTAACTATAAAGATTGCACAAAAATTGTTTTCACTTTTTTGAGCTTGTTTTCGCATCTCCGTATATGCCGTTCATAATTTGCTGCAGATCAAATTGGAATATACCTTTGTGATGCCATTTATTGTTATATAATGTCCTTTACAACAGTTATTGCACGTATTGCACCAACAGATTGATTTGTGATCCATGCGAATGTGATCAACCACTCTGGCGAAAACTCGCCGAGCGTGGCAACCGTGCGACTTTGTCTGGAGGCTCGTCGCTACAAGCCAATCACGAAGAGGCCGACAGAGCGCCATGGCTACCGATCACGCATTGATCACGAATCAACCACTGTTTACGATTACTTTGTAGCTTCGTTAGATACACTTTAGATGATGTACCGCCGCACTATGTAGAGCTATCCGGTTTATTTTATTTTCGACTCTCCCTTTCCACTGCCCTCACGGCATCTTCTCTTCTTCTGCTTTTTAATTCCTTGTTACTGATTATTATCAATCCGTCGATTCATTCACAAATTCTGAGTAAAATAATGTTCAAGCTGTATAAATGAGCTCCAACTGTTGAACGCACTCTACGACAAGCATTGCAGATTATTGCAATCTTGGTTGCCTATATCTAGGCTAGTTTTTTCTGCTATTGAAACGCTTTTTATTACTAATTCGCCTTGTTTAGTAACATTTAGTACAAAAAAGCGTCAAAACGTATCAATGATATGCTAAATAAATACGGCCGATAAAGAAACATCTTTCTGTCATCGATGCCAACTATGACAGCGTGCTGTGAAGTGTCTTTTCCTCAAACACCTCTCAATCGTCAAGGAACCCTTATAAATCTGACTCTCAACGTAGGTCGCCATCAAAATAGTCGTTTCTCTTGTTTCTCATGATTATTATGAATATGGAAGGAGCTGTCGTATCGGCCAGTTCTTTATATTTTGGTATATTTAATAGAAAATGTAAAATTGTGGCTTAGTTAGTCGAAACCGTTGTTGTACCACTTTAGAGCTTGTAGGAGGTACAAAGCAGCATCAATTTTATTTTCCTTTAAGGGCATTTTCATTTAGGATCAGAAATATTTTTTCGCTTTTCGATCCCCGACCCTGCGCCTTTGGCTAAAGAAAGTAATTGGCGCGAACTTGAGTTATTTTTTGTGTTAAGTGATTGCACGCGTAATTTGTTCTCCACTCTACATCTTTGTTATGATTGCTATAGCAACACGATCGTTTTTCACCTCGCTATAATATTGTTTATTCAACAGAACCGCGTGTGAGACTGAGACAACAGATTTGCGATGTGTCAATGTCCCCCGGTTGTTAGAAGCCACCAGGATGCTTAACCTTGGACTCGACTATTATTAGAATTTCAAATGATCTTTACTATTTTGCCGGTTGCTGATTTGGTTTTTTAATTTTTTTTCTCTTTACTGGATGATTTAGATGAAAAGCTACACTTTGGCGGAAATTCTAGGAAAGTTAGTTAAAATATAATGAAAGAGCTATACAGATACTAATCCTTGAGTTATCGCAAAGTTGAAGATCCAGTGTCTAAATAAGCATCTTGATCAAACTTTGCAAAACATTTACTTAAAAGCAGTCATTCACTTGATTTTTTTAAATAGAAAGGGGTGGCTCGTGTGCTTTTTCTAATAGACCATTTTCTTACGAATAAATAATTTGACACTACACACTCTTATTTTCACTATTTTTCTGAATTATTGTAAGAAATAATAATCTTTATTGATCATAGAAAAAATATACAAGCACTATAACTAACTATAATAAACCCAATATATAAAAAGACCCTAATATGATTTTACGATGTCCAGCAGAGTGTCAAGAACATTATTAAATTATCCATTCAACGATCATATCTAACAACATAACATAACACGTATCTGTATTCGGTATGTCTATGAACTAAGTCTTTTTATTCTAGTTATAAATGACAAACAAAACAACAAAAATATTGGGTGTCCCATTTAAAAATCGAAAGTTGGAGTCGTTTCCGGTCAAACCGGAAGTACCTCAAAGCAAGTGAAGATGTCAAAAAAATGTAAATTCATCTATAATATCCAACCCCAAATTTCGATTTTCTATCATCAATAATAAAAAAGTTATAGGAGTGATCCACCTTGGAGAATCATTCAGTACATGGTTAAAATATCTCCCTTTGCAAATGAAACACCCTGTATCCAGCTCCAACTCGGTGGCTGTCGCACTTGACGAAACGTGTCCATGCCCGATTACGACCTCGGTAATTTCAATATTCCCAACAAATATATCGTTAATTTTCTAGATCTCATAGTTCATTGTTTAAAAACTACACTGTTATTCCTAATGAGCTGTTACGCGTTGCATAGTAAAGGCTGTTGTAATCTTGGAACCTGGATTGATAAAGTTTCCTCGATGTGTTTTCATTGTTGTTATTATCGTCTACAGTTTTTTGAGGAAATGCTTGTTCGCGAATTTGATTTCTTACTTTCTTTGATATCTATCTACGATACTTCAGTTTTCTCTTGTTTTCTTTCTACATTTGGTTCTGTCTTTAGCTAATCCTTTTCGGTACAAATGTATGTGTCTCAACTACCCCTGTATTTCGTCATTACTTCCTTCTGTCTCTTCATTTTGTCGTCTTATTAACTTTTTCCATTCTCCAGAACCTTTTCGTCAATCTTCTGCAGTTTCATTTCACTTGCCTGTAATTTTTGTTAAATAGGCTTTGAACCATAGTCGTGTAGTTGCTTTTATTCTATTGTTAGAAACACGGATAGTCAAACACTATATTCTATTTCTGCCTTAACTTTTCCATTCTCGGTTAACATTATTTCTAAATATTTAAACTGTTATTCGTTGTATATATTGTTCTAATCGGATTTCTATGTGTTGCGATCTTTTCGAAATATCCATGCATTTTGTTTTGTTCATATTTATTTTTAGTTTATATTTTCTGAGCTCAATGAATCGTGGAATGTGGAATGCCTGTGCCTAGACAACAGCATTGATTTGCTACACCATTGAGATTGGATTAGGGATGTTGAAAAATAGCAAAGGCCTGCGATGGTTTTCCCCTTAAAAATCTTGGCAATTTCAGTGAGCATTAATTACAAAGATACGAAAAAATATAAATAAATTATAGTTCAAATAAAGATGCTTTAATCCCAAATCTAACTAAAAAATAGAAAGTAAAACGAATTAATTTGGAATAATATCAATATAAAAATTAGAATGGGTGCTTGATATTAAATGTTAGAATTATTTTGGGTTAATTTTTTGAGTTGCTATTTACAAAATTCGTTTTAATATGAAAATATAGTTGATTGCAGCCCACGCTTTTTTATTATAATTGAATTTTTTGTTAATATCTTAATTTTTGTATTGATCTTTTTTCAAATTCATTAGTGATACTTGTTTATTGAACTTTCTATTGCATTAAGACAAACTCTCTTAATCTTGAAAATTGTTTTCTACTTTTAAGCTCGATTTGCTATTAATTCGTATTTTTTAGTTTTTTTAAAGTATGTATCTATAATTTATTTTCTGAATTCTTATTCTCGAAACGACAACCAAAGTACTTATAAACAAGAACATCAATTTTTGGTGTATTTAAGATTTAACAATAAATCTGAATTTACTTCCAATTTTTTCAAATTTCGAAAATTCCAAAAATTTATTCGAAATTTTTTAAAAATTAAAAATTATTTTCCTAATTTTCAATTCCAATTTTTTGTCAAGGTTGTTGTATTGCTATCGGCCCTTGACTCCATTGCACATTTTCGGGTTTAATCAGACTTCTTGAAATTGGTGAAAAAGCTAATAAAAATGTGTGAAAAAATATGATTACGTATATTTTTCGCTTTTTCCTTTTTCCTACAATTATGTCTGTTATAGTGTATATAAGTAGATCTAATCTTAATTAAGAACAGCCACAAAAGAAAATTTTTAAATTTCCAAAAATGTTCCTAAATTTCCAAAAAATTTTCAGTATTTCCAAAATAATTCAAAATTTCCAAGAATTTTTAAAAATTTACAAAACAATTTCAAAATCTCGAAATCTTAATTATTTTCCAAATTTCAAAATTCAATTTTTTAAAAAAATTCAAAAATTACAATTACAACCCTGTACAAGAGGATCAATTATTGGATCTGGGTCTTGTGATCTTGTCGTCAAAATTGACCAATATGATTAAGCGCGACGTATCAAAGAGAATGATGCTCGCATGTTGGTATTGACCTTCCACTAGAAAAGAGACCTATAAAAACTACGCGTTCGTGGCCTTATAAACAAAAGAATACATAATTAGTATTCATAGCATGCATCTCGCAAATCCGCCGCAGTTAAATTATCGCTATCCTGTAATAACCTTGTTTAATATCCGTGGATATTATTTTTTATACCCAGTATTTTAAGTAATTTCTAGCTGATATCAGAAAATAGGTTTAAATAGCGATGTGAAATCAAATTTATACTGTAATCATGAGGAAATGATACACAGTGCTTTTCAGAAAGCCACCAGTAGAAAACCATGAAAATCAAGGAGGCCATAAAGAATTCCATATGAAAAAACAAAGTTGGCAATGGAAGTCGAAAAAAGCCTCTAATTGTAGAGGAAAACAAGTGGCAATGACAACATGGAATTTATATTAAATTTCCAATTCAAATAGAGACGGGAAAAAATAAAAATGTTTTTAGAATAAATCTAGTATGCTCCACAAATGACTGTCTAATAATTTCAAGGTCTACCTAGGAAATTCTGTTTTTTGGAATAACTCAAGTTTGGCTACGTCAATGTATGACTCATACATTTTTGGAATCATAATTGGAAACTATTCACCTGTGAAAAAAACAATGTGGCGCCCTTGAGAAAAAATAAAGTTGATGCTGGAGGATAAGAGACAAAAAGTCGTTTTGCAATAGTTATGCCACCTTGTAGAGGAGAAAAAGTCGCAATGTAAATGTGCAATTTATTTTGAACCCCTTCTACAAATAAAGCGAGCGTGAAATTAAAACGCTTTAGGGTAAATTCTGTTTTTTCCGTCTTCTTTTTGAACATGTTGTTAGTAACCTAAATATGCAGCTTGCCCCCATAATTTTAGTAATTCTCCGATCACTATATTTTCCATGTGACGGATATCACCCTGTATAAAACAGGGAAGAAGCAGCAAGTTGGGAATTACGGCGGAATTCACAAATTTCAAATCTCACCCGTATTCGCTGTATGCATAAGAAATACGTTCATTTATTGATCTTTGAGATATTCTTAAAATCCGTACATATATTTGGCTGGGGCTGACGCTACAGGGTTGATCTCCGTCGATGTTTAAAAAGAACATTTACTAACAGCGTTTTTGGTGAAGCATGTTAAGCTTTTTTCACAAACTCGGTGTACATACGAGTATTCATGATCTTTTGGTCCGTACGTGCACAGTGCAAAAATATCGCTCGATGTGGAGGAGCCCGTGTCATCTGTCAAGAGTGTCACATTTTACAGCTTTTACGTGTGGCTTGTTGTGGCGTGCAACTATGCTTTTATAGCCAGTTTCTTACAGTTTCGAAAATTTGCTATTACAGCATGGCAGTGGCGGCTCGTGGCAAAATAAAACAGGTGTTCTGCAAATCCGAACTTACCTATTTTTTATATGTCAGTTCGATCCTGCGCTCCTTGTCGCATACTTCTAATGCGGCAACTCGGTGATCGTGACTGCTATTATTATGTCGTCTCCTTTTGTTGCCTTGGGGTTCAGTGCAAATACTTTTGGCTGCATTTATTATGTCATCAATTTTATTTCTCACATCGACAATACATTTTTCAAAATTATCGGTAGCCGTTTTAACTTGCGCTGGCTCGGTTTTTCTCTTCTGCAACTGGTTGAACAAGATGTCGACGTGAGGCATGACATGATGAAAAAATGTCAACCAAAACACGAAAACCGAATCGTTAATTATACGGCGAATACTGGAAGCTGCCTTGCAAACGGTTTCATTAGTGATATTTTCTTCTATTTCTTCCATGCGTTCAATGAGTGATTCTCTGTTCTCAAACACTACATTTATTGTTCGAATATTAAAATTCCAACGAGTTGTTGCTCCTTGGGGATTTTTTTCCCCACAATTCTGT
This sequence comes from Acanthoscelides obtectus, assembly GCA_963669975.1. Lineage (NCBI taxonomy): Eukaryota > Metazoa > Arthropoda > Insecta > Coleoptera > Chrysomelidae > Acanthoscelides > Acanthoscelides obtectus. The sequence continues at coordinate 3,099,603 of CAVLJG010000004.1, read as the reverse complement.
TCAGTACCTCTACGCGTTGAGGAGAATTATTAAAAAATCCCGGAATATCTTTCAAATCCCCAAAAACACCCGAACTTGAGCAAATGGATATTTTTGTTTAATTTTTGCCTGTACTCCAGCATTATGTCCGCTCATTACCGCTGCCCCATCATAGCTTTGTGAAATCAGTTTGTTAGGGAAATTTCCTATTAATGGATCTACGACGCTCAAAATATGCCTTGCGAGTGGACCGAGCACCGACCGACCATTCAGATATCGTACTTCGCATTAGATCTGTGCGGATCTGTATAAATTGCAGCACATGCTTATGCTTGAATCGCGCATTTGATTGTGTAGAGAGACAAAAGCAAGCGCGTGCGCCTTGTGCAGAAGTAGTGCACAGACCCTTTTCAAGTGGCCCATTAATAATGTTACGCTGCGGTCGCGACGAAAATGACAAGTACATAATTGGTCGATCATAATAAAACCGACTCGACGCCGTGTCTTGCGGGAGCAGGCCGGCATTGTTTCTATTTGTGTGATAACGTGGAAAATAAATAATGATCAAATTACTACTGCTTTTTTCTGTTAAGACAAAATCTTTGGCAGTTCTGCAGAGCTTAAGGGCCAGCCGCCCCTGCAGCATGGGAAGGCGCGACGAAATAAAAGACATTGTCACGTGACAGGACTAGGCACATAACGGTAGTTGTCTTGTGTTCGTTTGGGAACAACTTTATGTTTCAAACACAGAAAGTACGCCAACTTTATCAAACAAAAACGATATACGATTTTTTAGGATTCACTTCAAGCGCTTTGGTGGGCGGTGACGTGGGCTTTTGCCGATTTGGCGGTCAAGAATTTGAAAAATCTAACGGAACCAACAAGGTCTCTTTGACTTTTGCTCAGAGTCTCTCGAGGTATACTTTATCTGAAGTCACTTAAAACACTGTGAAATACCGGGTGCGTTTTATATATCTATATTTAACACGCTCTGTTGCTGCAAAAATCGCCAAATTTCGCAGCAAATATGTATAAGAGATCAAAGGCAGTTTCACCGGTCCACCTGGAGTAAAGCACGCCTATGCGTGGACATAGCCAATGAGAAAGCGTGTATTTCAGAGCTCGGAACAAGTGCAGGTGGCTACTGAAAATTGAAACAGTTTAGCCAGTGCCGTGTAGCGGTGAATAAACGTGTTTTCTTTAGTCTGTCCGTGTTTTTTCATAGATTTTATTAGTTTGTGTGTTTTTGACTTTTGAATACTCAGTTTACTTGTTGATTTAATTGTTGTGTTGATTGTTCTTGTGTGTCCTAAATATGGCTCTTTGGAGACCTTGGGAAAATGCTCCAAACCACGAGGAGATGGTTGATGAACCTGTGCAGGCAGAATTCTTTCATAAAGATTTAGAGGAACAGACCCAAAGAGTAATCCTAAATATGTATGATTGTCTGAAAAACGAAAATCCAGATTCCTCGCAAAATCAAATTTTAAACAGAATTTGTATCCTGACAAAAATCAGTCGGTCTACCATTTATCGGGTTATAAAAAGGGGAGATGTAGTCAACCATTCCTTCCACAGAAAGCGCATAGGGCAAAAATTAAAAAGAATAGACGTGGGTTTTCAGGAAGATATTCGTCGTATAATATACGGATTTTATAAAGAAAATTTGGTGCCCACGTTGGAAATGATACGGGATAAATTAAAAGATTATCCTGAAGATTTTTATAATTACAAATGCTTAGACTCACTGCACTGTATTGTAAAACTGTGTGGTTTTCAATACAAAAAATTAGATAAAAGAATGGTGATTATGGAGTCGTCTTGAATCGTTGAATTGCGCCAAGAATTTTTGCACAAAGTTAAAACCTATAGAGAGCAGAAAAGAAATCAGATTTACCTGGATGAAACGTGGTATGATACCCATGATGTTGTGCAGTACGGCTGGGTTTATTATTATATATATATACCTATATATATATTATATATTATTTTTATTCTCCATGCTGGCAGTGAAAATGGATTTAGACCTAATGCCTTGCTGTTATCTGCCAAAAATATCAAAGAATCATGTGCCGACTATCATGAGGACATGACCTCCGACTTATTTGAAAAGTGGATAGAGCAGCAGTTAATACCAAACATTTCCCCAAATTCAGTGATTATTATGGACAATGCGCCATACCATTCCCGACAGAAAAACAAAATTCCGAATACAGGCACAAAAAAACAAGACATTATTAATTTTATGAAGGATAAGGGAATGGAAATACCACAAAAATCAACCAAAGCCATATTATTGGATCTTATTAAAAGACAAAAATTTTAAAAAGAGTATGTTGTTGACAATCTGCTTCAGCAAAATGGCCATGAAGTATTACGTCTACCTCCCTATTACTGCATTTTTAACCCGATTGAGTTGGTCTGGGCTGCTTTAAAAAAAAAAAAGTAAGAAAACATAATCAGACCCCTCAATTAAGTGAATCGCTATTGGCCACAATAAGAGATGCAGTATCTCATATTGCTGCCACAGACCTATGGAAGCAGTGAGAACACTAGAAAGGCATATTATTGAAAAAGAAAATGAATATTGTGTTTTGCCTCCTGTAAATCCCGTTGTATTTCCTCTACAAGATGACTCTAGCGACAGCTCCGAAGGCGAGGATGATATATAAATACCTATAATGTAAGTCTTTATATACCTTTTTATATACCTACCTGCTATGTAAATATTTGCCTATGTCAAACGTTGGAATTCTGTAATTTTTCCATTTCTTAACTTTCAGTCAACATAAATTAAACTCCCAATATAAGTATTTTTTATCCCAAATCAAAAAAATAAGAAGATAGTAAAATCCATTTATTGTGATATAAAAACATTATTATTATCGTTCTAAATAAATGCCGCACGCCTATGATACGTCATGAAATTACAAAGGACGCGCTGACCAAAGGTTTTTATGCTATTTCAAGTGACTTCAGATACACCATACAAACAACATGAGTCGCCCTGCATACATTGTTTATTATCCCTAACAATAACAAAATTCAGTCGAATAAATCGACTATTTTTACTAACATTGACTATACGCGAAAGTTCGAAATTCATCTAACGACTGTATTTGAACCAGTCGAGAAACGCGTAGCTTTAAACTCTTCTTTTGTCGAATTTTCCGCTGGCATTCAATTACCGAGCTGGAAACCGGTTTCTATTATCGAGAGCGTAATTGATCTGTAACACAATTTATCTAACAATGGGTGATTATAGACCGCTTTTTTAAATCGACTGGTACACTTTATGAAACGCTGCAACGAATGAACTGTTTCGTTTGGAGATATTCGCGGGTCATGAGCTTACTGTTTTACCTCAGAACTTGCGATATTTATAGATCAGGCGAATATCTCGCATTCGGATACGATTTTTTTTTTCATAATCACCTTTGCTGGATGCCACTTAGATGAATCAAGAGGTTGCCAGACGGTAACCAGGAGCAATTTTTACTTCCCACGCGAGGAAGAAGAATTTAGAAAATTATACTTTTCAATCCGGTCGACAGTCCATCTAGAAATGCCCTTCTGGGTGAAGTCACAGTTTTGTCAACCGATACCTTCGGAGTAGTGCGCCCAGCGTTAATCCAGGTTAAGTCCAGGTAATAGATCTTCCTGCGCTGATCCCTGAATGATTTAATTTTCGTCAGGTACTCTCTCCTCCGCAGAACAATTTCTTCTCTATCCATAAGTAAGTTGTTACGACCTCGTTTCTTCCATTCGAAATTAAGATGCTTCAAAAGTTTATGGATAGTCGAACGTTTGAAATTTGGTAATATAGCATCCTCGTTAACCTCCCGTAGTACTTTATCGACTGTAGGTATTGCGTTTCTGAAGAAGAACTCGTGCACTTTCTTGCGAATCGCATGCTTGTCAGCGTCATCCAACGATCTTATGATACTTTTGCGATTTTTACCCGAACAACCAAGCAAAGTGAATACGAAAACACAAGCACGCAGTGATACACGCGACGGTCGGTGGCCTGAATGCAACTCTGCCTGCCCTGCCCCTGCCCCGCGCATTATTCCGCCAGGCGACTGCTTGAAATTTAATGGCGAATTGACCAATAAGAGGCGTTGTCTCCACCTGTTACCGAGAGATCACGCGCGATATTTATAGATCAGGCGAATATCTCGCATTCGTTGGAGAAATTTTCGGTTACGATTTTTTTCTTTCATAATCACCTTTGCTGGATGCCACTTAGACGAATCAAGAGGTTGCCAGACGGTGACCAGGAGCAATTTTTACTTCCCACGCGATGAAGAAGAATTTAGAATATTATATTTTTCAATCCGGTCGACAGTCCATCTAGAAATGCCCTTCTGGATGAAGTCACAGTTTTGTCAACCGATACCTTCGGAGTAGTGCGCCCAGCGTTAATCCAGGTTTCGTCCAGGTAATAGATCTTCCTGTGCTGATCTGTGGCTGATCGCTGAATGATTTAATTTTGGTCAGGTACTCTCTCCTCCGCAGAACAATTTCTTCTCTATCCATAAGTAAGCTCTTACGACCTCGTTTCTTCCGTTCGAAATTAAGATGCTTCAAAAGTTTATGGATAGTCGAACGTTTGAAATTTGGTAATATAGCATCCTCGTTAACCTCCCGTAGTACTTTATCAACTGTAGGTATTGCGTTTCTGAAGAAGAACTCGTGCACTTTCTTGCGAATCGCATGCTTGTCAGCGTCATCCAACGATCTTGTGATACTTTTGCGATTTTTACCCGTCATTGGCTTGGAAAAGGCATGCTTTTTCTTATGTTCGTTTAGAACATTGTACACTGTCGCTTGGCATACCCCAATTTTATCTGCTACTTTCGGGTTAGTTGATGTTTCGTCTTCCTTCCGCTCGATCTTGAATGTATTCAATATATGTCTACGCTAAGATGTCTTTTTTCTATGGCTTTCTAGGAGGGCTAAGGGAGTAATCTACAGCCTCGTCAGCAGTATCTGTACTGGACATGTTCAGGATTGGTCCAAAATAAATAATAACGAGGAATAACAAACTTAACAAATTACTCAAATACACTTAACAACAACAGCAACAACCAAGCAAGGTGAATACGAAAACACGAGCACGCAGTGATACACGCGACGGTCGGTGGCCTGAATGCAACTCTGCCTGCCCCGCGCATTATTCCGCCAGGCGACCGCTTGAAATTTAATGGCGAATTGACCACTAAGAGACGTTGTCCCCACCTGATCACGCGCTAACTGTTATTATTTACATCTCATCTTGAATTTGGATTCAGTTTAGATATATTTTTTGGACGTTACGTGGCATGTTCGTCTATCCGTCTGTTTGTCTTCCTGTCTGTCTTTTGTTTGCGTGTACGTTTGTCTGCCATTTTTTGATGTTAGTAACAGCATCCGCACATAAAAGAACTTCACCGCGTACTAAACTCACAAGGTCGTTAATAAATATATTAAATAACAACGGACCTAAGTGGGAACCCTGCGGGACCCCGGAAATTACAAGAATACCTTACCATCTGAGATCTATCAAATAAGTAATTACGTATGTAGTACAAGAGCTGACCCTGAACACGATAGTTGTAGTGTTTGGACAATAGTATCGAATGGTTAACCCTATCGAACGCTTTATTTGTACCTCAAAATAAATTATCATTGGCCGCCAAATGTCCCACAGTTTTGCCATTAAGGGTATAACCAACTTACATCTATTTAAAGCAAAGGTTAAGGACAATCCCTTTTATAGCGAATCGGAATATTTTAACAGTGTTTTTGAATAACATTTATTTATTTACCACTGATGCTTATAAATTGTTTTGTATTTCTTGAAGTGCGATTTTCTATTGTATGAGTATTTTCGTTGTTTGTGATATTGTTTATGTTCCTTTTTTGTTTTTTAATGATTGTTTTATACATGACTATTTGTAAAGCAACTAAATTTCTTTCTTAATGACAATTCTGATACTATCAATGTATAGTCAAATGGAAAAGAAATATATTTATTCATTTATCTATACTAAGTGACATATAAATCGGAACACCCAGTTTAAATGGTTTTATTTTAATAAAAGTTGGTGAATGTATTTATCTTACTGTAAATAACAAGTGAAAAAATTTTCAGCCTTATCAGTTGGACATTCCGGTTTTTATACTGCTTTTTTTAATTCACTAACGCTCTAAAAATGAATATTTCAGCCGCGGTAAAGAATCAACGTTGGCGGATTTTGGTTCTTGACATCCTTTACGATCGGTTACGATGCCTAGAGTACGGAGACCTGTACGATTTCGTCAACTTAGTGAGTTTGATAGGGGCCGTATAGTGGGACTTCGGGAAGCTGGACTTTCTTTTCGGGCAATTGCAGTTAGAGTGCAAAGAAGTGTAGACACTGTGGTTAGGTGTTGTCAGGCATGGTTTCGAGAAGGCCGTACGCAAAGAGCAAGGGGCACTGGACGCCGCCGTAGAACAACAGACCGTGAAGATCGCCGCCTAAGATTATTGGCCTTAAGGGACCGTTTCTCCACTACCAGGTCCATTGCAAATGAATGGTTTGCAGAACACGGAAGACCTATTGGCATGCGAAGTGTTTACCGACGAATGAGAAGTTTTGACTTGTTTTCATACCGGCCACACTGGGTCCTCCCTTTAACTCGAGAACACCGACGTAATCGCCTTGAGTGGTGCAGACAACGGTCACTCTGGGATCAGGAATGGAACAGTATTGTCTTTAGTGACGAGTCTCGATTTTGTTTAGGCATGCACGATGGTCGTGCCAGGGTTAGAAGGCGACGTGGTGAAAGGAGGAATCCACAGTTTTTTGTTGGAAGGCGTGTTCATCACACTGTTGGAGTTACGGTTTGGGGTGCTACAGCTTATGGTTCCAGGTTACCTTCAATCTTCATCAGAGGTAACATGAACGCACAGCGTTATATCCACGAAGTTCTAGAACCCCTTTTACCCTATCTTGACACTCTTGACGCCCGACCACATGTTGCAAGAGTCACAATAGACTTCTTTCAACATAATGATGTCACATTGTTACCATGGCCACCAAGATCTCCCGACTTATCCCCAATTGAGCACGTGTGGGATATGATGGGTAGGAGATTGCTCAATTTGCAACGTCCTCCTCAGACTCTAGAAGCACTTCGAGAGGAGTTGGTGGTTGCCTGGAATGAGATACCACAGGAGGACATTGACCACCTGATCAGAAATTTTTATCATTTACTTATTATGCTTCATTAAGTACTTATACAAAATTTTATTAAAATAAAACCATTTAAACTGGGTGTTCGGATTTATATGTCACTTAGTATATTTATAAAAACCTTTACAAAGTAGATTTCTAAATTCATTTTTGTGTTATGCAATTGTCTCATAGAGGGCGTTTGGATTTTCCAGTTCCGTTCACGTACGGCCATCCTCATACGTTAATGAATAATTTTGCTTTCCATGAGATTTCCAAATGTGACACAAACCCGCGATCAACCAACAATAGACATATTAGAAAGTTCCGATGAATGTCTGACTCTGATCCCACGCACAGTTTTTATTTAAAAGATCCATTACAGACGATCGTGCTGTTACCCAAATAAAGTATATTTTGCATGCACGCAATGTGCAGGAGATTGTCATCAACGAACGGCGAATGTTAACGGAACAGTGGCGTCGGATGACGGTTTCGGTATAGAAATAGCTTTGTTTACATTTCAAAGTGTCTCGTGTGGAACGATGATTCTTGGTATATGAAAAAATGAAAAATGCGTTTGATCAAAACAGTGTTTTAACCGTATGGACCAATAGTCTGACTTGGACTATTTAATTTAATTGTACAATTGACACAAAGCGTGTTCGAACTGTTCGTACTCCGGAAAATATCGAGAGAGTTTGTGGAAGTGCGCCCTGAGACGTCTACCAGACATCGTTCTCAAAAACTGGGTATTCGTCGCACGTCATTATGCGCCATTTTAATAAAAGACTTGCATTTGCAGCAATACAAAGTTCAGTTAACCCGAGAACTACAGCCTAGTGACCGCAGATAAAAGATTAAGATGTAAAAAAAGTGTACGTAATTTATTTCGTTTCACCAATATTCAAGATACAAACCAGTCAGTTACGTATCGGCCACCCTGTACATGCTTGGAGCTAGCTCATTGCCAAACTCATGACGCCATCTAAGGGACAAACGAAGCAATTTTGCACAGAGGTAAATCATGACCACGCGGAGCCTAAAAATACGCGGTACTTCTATGTCCAGGGAATATCGGCACACCCTGTAATCTGAAAATACTTCTAGAAACTTTGGGTAATTGTTGTCGCTGTGCTCTACACGCCACTGGTGAATTTACATAATAGATACCTTCTACTAGGCTGATATGATGAGAAAGTAAGTGATCGATATTTGACGATGCTTCAACCTTGAATGATTACAGAATTTCCAAACTATAGCCCGTTATTTAAACGACTACAGTATATTTAGATAAGAGATAGACCGGACATAAACAAGACCACGTGATCATCGAACGCTGTAACATTCGGCAGGGATGTATTAAGAGTCACGCAGTACATATTTTAGATAGTAGATGCTGCTTTGCGTAACTTTGTAGTAAATTAGCACAATTGGTCATGGATATAGGATCATGTGGGGGTGGGGTAAGAAATATATAATGATGTAAATATACATAAGGGTTTCAAAATTTTCGCTTCGATTTCCAGCTTCGGATGCCGCCTGATGTTTGGTGAAATACAGTCGAATATAATCTCAAAATGGCGTTTAAATTAGAATAAATTAAAAATAATCGTATATCTCTTAAAATTGCTTTTAGAATATTGATTAGTATATTTTTTGATTTCTAAAATGTGCATGGTTGAACATTGTCAGAAAGTAGATTCTTGAATAGGTTTTGCCAAAATGGGTTCAAAAATGTCAATAATTAATTAAAAAATACAGTAGCTTTATATTTACTTATAACTTACCGAATTTGATGAACGACATCTTTTATTGGAAAGATGAGCTTGATGAGCTTTCATCATCGCTACTGCCTGAAGCACCAACGTCAATAATGAATGGCTCGACTTGTTCCTCTAAAATATTGTCCAATTCCCACATTCTCTTTTCAACTTTGTCTTTCACGTGCTTAATACAGTTTTCCCATTTTTGCGCTGTTATTAATTCTAGTGCTTCTTTGAAAAGTCCTTTGAGGTCACAAAATTTAAAAGTTGTATTGTGCTTAGCTATATAATTTGTAACCTCTGCCCATATGAGCTCAATGGGATTGAGCTCGCAATGGTATGGAGGTAAACGGAGCATAGTTTTATTTTGACTTGCTGCCATTTCGTCAATGGCGTATTTTTGATATTCCGCCTTGTGATCCTTGACAATTCTTAATAATTGTACTTTCAGCATTGCTTCTTCAAAGTTGATATTTTTCGAGCGGAGCCAATTTTGAACATCAACTTTCCTTGAAGCCGTTGTTGGGACCTCCTCCATTCTTCGAGAATGATAAGGCGCATTATCCAACACAATTACTGCGTTTTCCTCTAAGTTCGGTAAAATTTTTGAAAACCACTGTTCAAACGATTCGCCATTCATTTCCTCGTGGTAATCTCCAGTTTTCTTAGACTCAAAGCACCACAGACCGTCAACAACAAATCCATCCTCACTGCCAATATGGCAGATAATGAGCCTTTTCCCTTTACCTGGAAATCGAAGTACTAACTGGTGTAGATTTATTTCAATAAGCGAACCTTTTTCAAATGTTTTCATCACATTCAGCGAAAAAACATTGAGACATGAGTATCAGATTGCTATAATTGGGATTATTTAGTCATATTGAAAGAAAGGATATTGAACGTCGTATGATTACTCAGCGCTTCACAATTTAATTTAAAGTTATAAACCTTTAAAAACTGGATGATCAGGAACCTGAAATACGCGCAAATATTAATATTAACAAATTATAACTTTATAAAGCTTAAAGTATGAATTAAAATGATTAGAAATATTAGGAACGGTACACAATATAAAACTTAGTAACTTTTTTTAAGTTTATAATATTCGACATATTTTAAGATTATATTAAAAAATTATTGAAATATCGAAAACACATAAAAACATGGCTTAAAAAAGTTCTAACAAATGAAAATGACAATAAAACATCCACGCATTTTATCGAAAGTTATAAAAGTTTTGTTACTTGTAATATGTTTTATCTGCCCCCTGGAATTAATGTTTAGAACCTTGTTCCCAAGGTTTGAAAAACATCCGATTGTTGTCTATTACTCGTATTTACCTGCTGGATTTTTTAATCCGGTGGACAGTCCATCTAGAAAGGCCCTCCTGGATGAAGTTACAGAATCATCAACCCATACTTTACTTGTAGTGTGTCCTGCGTTTACCCACGTTTCATCAAGGTAATAAATCTGCCTGTTTTGATTTCTATATTTCCCAATTTTTGTTAAATAATCCCTCCTCCATAGCACAATTTCTTCTCTATCCAGTAGTAAACTATTACGACCCCGTTTTTTCCATTTGAAATTTAAATGCTTCAGTAACGCATGGAAAGTTGATCGTTTGAAATTTGGCAACGTTGTATCTCCATTTACCTCCTGCAGTACTTTATCTATAGTAGGTATTTCATTCCTAAAGAAGAATTCGTGCACTTTCCTCCTAATCGCATGCTTATCAGCTTCATCCAATGATTTAACAATACTTTTGCGATGTTTACTGGTCATTGGCTCAGAAAAGGTGTGATTTTTTTTGTATTGTCTTAACACATTAAACACTGATGCGCGACACACCCCAACTTTGTGAGAAACCTTCACAACAATTTCTTTGATGGTTGATGCCTCGTTCTCCTCGCGCTCGATCTTATATATATTCAAAATGACCTCTTTCATTTCTGCACTCAGGTGTCTTTTTTTAGAGCGTTTCCTAGGTGGACTACAGGAGTTTACAACTTCATCGGCAGTATCTGTACTACTGGGCATTTTGCGCAAGCAGTTGATAACAATAACAATCAATAACAAGGTATAACAATAACAACGACAAACTCAACAACTTAATAAGATAACAAACGAAAACGTCCAAAGAAATATCAAATTGCAATGATGCACACGACATACGTAACACGTCTGAACCTGAATGTGACTCTGCCTTGATACGACTGCTCTGCCGCTCGGCATAGGCATTTAATTGCGAATTGACCAATGAGGGCTCCTGTTTTACGTCGAGACGGCGGCGTTAGCGTGAAAATCACCCGAACCTTTTGTTTACATCCTGTCTATCTCTTATCTGAATATACTATAAATGCGAAGTATTTAAATCGTATACAGTAATATACATAAACGAAAAGGATGGATAATTTTGTTTCACTATTATGGGAAGCAGAAGCCTAGCGGGTACGTCTTGCGGGCCCAAAACGTGGTGGCATAATTAACGAAAACTGGAAGAAACATGGTCCAAAAATGAACGATGATATACATTTTTCGTAGATTGTCACGTGTGAAACACCATTATTTGAATAGAAATCGAAGCTTGACCTCAGAAACAATAAATAATTTTATTTCGCTTGATTATCTAAAACGAAATCATTTTGCATATAAGCTGAATAAATATCAAGCCGAGATGAACTCATAACACTCAACCGTTTAACCTTGAATAAAATAATTCGAATTCAGCAATCATCACGGCATTAGTTCAGGCGTATTAGGCAATCAATGAATTAAAAATGAAAATCGTGTCAAAGAAGTTTTTAATTTAAAAACACAGTTTCAAGTCTTTAGATTGTTATTTTTTATTTAACCATAAAGTACTTAGGAAAGGGTTAGGTATGGAATACCCTTCGTTTGAGTCTCCTGAGCACTTCGACGTAAAACTTGGCGTTGACGGTTTGTCCAGGAGGAACAAATTCATGGTGGACGATGCCTTTGATGTCAAAAAAGACAATAAGCATCGTTTTCACTTTGGATTTGCTCATTCTTCCCTTTTTTGGGCGAGGAGACGCCGTCGTGTGCCACTCGGAAGATTGCCTCTTTGACTCGGGATCATACTCAAAGATCCCCGACTCGTCACCTGTGATTACGTTATTCAAAAATTGGGGGTCACTTTCACACATGTTCAAATTTTCTTGGCACACTTCCATTCGCCGCAATTTCTGGTCGTCAGTGAGCACTTTTGGGACCATCTTCGCGCACACCTTGCGCATGTTCAAATGCTGTGTCACAATGTCACGAACCACAGATTTTGGTAAATTTAAAATCTTCTTCATAAGAAGAAATCTAATGGTGTTAAATCTCACTATCCAGGGGGCCAACTCTGATCACCGAAACGGGAAAGTAGACGACCAGGAGATGTCTCAGCAGTAATTGAATTATTTCATTGGCTGTATGACATGAGGCACCGTCTTCTTAAAACCGCGTGTTGGACACACTTATAACATCCAATTTCGGCAGATTGCGAAATCTTTACACCAGTAACAGTTACTGCTTCACCAGATCTAGACGCTTACCCCGGGAACAAGTGTCCATAGGAGTGACATGTATTTATAATATAAACGGGCCTAATGGCGGTCGTCTAGAGCGACATTAACTAAACGTCTGAACCTTCTAGAAGGAATTCGTGTCCTATAGACTTGAACTGTGGCGCAAAATAAGTTTGAAATATTTCGTATTCTTATGCTACCGAATATCGGCGTTAGTATAACAATTTCTTTTGTTCCAGGATGAAGTGCTGGCCATCAGCGAGAAAGTAGTGATAAAAGTGGAGGACCTAGTGACGTGGATGACGGCCGAAGCGGAATGGTCGTGGGGTCGGCTTGCGAAATGCGAGCGCGATCTTGGGTCGGCCACGCCCCGAATAGACGGTGTCGAATCATCGTTGGCCACGCCTCAAGCCGAAACAGTGACCACGCCTACGGATCGGAGTGGGGATGAAGGGGAGCGGCTAAAAGGAGAGGAACTAACGCCGCCCAGAAAACCGGCGGGCGTTAGTTTCGCGCCTGCGGATTCACAGCTGGATTTCGGCGATGTAGAGAACGAGAGGAGGATAATGGGTAGGTTTGAATGAACATTGGATTTGGTTGAACATCCTTCTGGGCTTCCGCAAAAAAAACATTTTTCGGTCTTTCGCCGAAATTCTGCGGTGGTTTAGTACGTCGTGAGCGCGAGTGAGGGGAACTGAATTGATTACCGCGCACGCGTTGGAAAAAAAAGGAAACATCATCGGATGGATAGTGAGCGTGGCCTCTATGACATTAAAATGCTCAAGCCTCAATATTTGCTTTGTTATTTTATGAAAACAGTTTTTTTTCAAATCTTTGAGGCGTCGTTTTAAGCATTTTACCTCTGGGTGGACAAGCAAAAGAATTCGTCATTTCTTTGACGAAATGTTTTGAGACCGGACGAGATCATGGAGCCTTTACAGTCCGTAAGAGAGGTATTAGGTTTACAAAACATACGCTCCGTAATGTTGGTTGCAGTCAGGCATCGAAGACATAAATGTAAAACGTCCTAGGATCTAGCAGTTTTAATGAATGTAGCAACTATGTGCGTCACTGTCATCGTTTGACGTCGTGACGTAACTGCCTTGATTCACTCAATAAACTATAGATTGTTTTATGGATTACTTTATTCTTGATACATGAAATTCCTCTATATGCGCATTTTTCTTTGTCATTGTTCGAAGAAACCAGTTTTTTACGGAAGCATATCGTTCGTATAAAATAATTGCGTTTCCATATCAATCCATGAGTAACCATTTTATTCAAAACGCGAGCGCCTATGACTCATCTCATGCTTCTTAATAAAATAATTTGGTTAATCTAGTTTTTTATGTGCCGTGCATATGTGGGTGTCGCAAGTTGAAATTATAACGAGTTGCTTGAAGATACTTCAGTAGATTTGATTCATTGCCTGACTTAAAAAATAAGGTGGTGGGAGATGCTCTTTTCGGTTTCTCTGCAAGCAACAAGATACGCATAGACTTTTTATCAATTGTTATCAATACAGTTTAGTGAAAAATATCTTTTTTAAAACATAAATGCGAAAAATCCGTGGCAATTTGACCTTCCTCAGGTCAAGGGTAGCGTGGATCCCCACCACTCCTTGGTGCAGTTGGCACGATACAACAAATATTTATGTAGCTGCCAGGGCACTGTACACTGAAAAAAATAAGTTTCGATTGTTCATGTCAGAAATAAGGCATTTTTAGATAGTGTATCAATTAATCTTTGGCTCTTAGCTTAGGCTATCTATCACGATATGAAAATTTGTACGATAAATTTCGTAAATTTTCACAATTTCAAAAATTTTCAAAGATCCTCAAAATTTCAAAATTCTCAAATTTTTAGGATTTTTAATATTTCCATTTTCAGTTTTCAATATTTCCAGTCAGACACTCAATTTTCAAAAATTTCAATATTACAATTTCCTTTTTCAAATTTTCCGATCTCCAAAATCGTTAATTTCCTCCAAAATTCTCACAATTCTGAATTTTCAAGACTACGAGTTCTTGAAATTTTCAGTTTTGAGGATTTTCAAGATCCTCAAATATTCAAGATTATTTTAATTTTCAAAATTCTCAAAACTTCCAGGAATTTCAAAATTTTCATTCTAAAAAATGCTCAATTTTCAAACCTTCCACAATATATAAGATGTTCAAGATTTTTAAAATTCTTAAAATCCCCCTTTTGAAAATTTCCGATCTCAAAATGTTTACTAAATTTTCACAATTTTTATCCCATCCTACAAGGCCGAACTTCGCACATCCGGACTGGCCGATACGACCGCTCCTTTCAAGATCCTCAAATATTAAAAAAAAATAATTTTAAAAATTCTCGAAACTTTGAGGAATTTCAAAATTTTCATTCTTCAAAATGCTCACACAATTTGTATCCCATCCTAACAGTTCCGAACTTCGCACATCCGAAACTGGCCGATACGACCGATCCTTTCAAGATCCTCAAATATTCAAAAAAAAAATAATTTTCAAAATTCTCGAAACTTTGAGGAATTTCAAAATTTTCGTTCTTCAAAATGCTCAATTTTCAAACTTTCCACAAAATATAAAATTTTCAAGAATTTAAAAATCCTTAAAATTTCCTTTTTCAGTTTTCAAAATTATCAATCTCAAAACGTTTACTAAATTTTCACAATTTTTATCCCATCCTACAAGGCCGAACTTCGCACATCCGGAACTGGCCGATACGACCGCTACTTTCAAGATCCTCAAATATCAAAAAAAAATAATTTTCAAAATTCTCGAAAATTTGAGAAATTTCAAAATTTTCATTCTTCAAAATGCTCAATTTTCAAACTTTCCACAAAATATAAAATTTTCAAGATTTTAACAATCCTAAAAATTTCCTTTTTCAGTTTTAACAAAATTTTCAATCTCAAAACGTTTACTAAATTTTCACAATTATTATCCCATCCTAACAGTGCCGAACTTCGCACATCCGGAACTGGCCGATACGACCGCTCCTTTCAAGATCGTCAAATATTCAAAAAAAAATTAATTTTCAAAATTCTCGAAACTTTGAGGAATTTCAAAATTTTCGTTCTTCAAAATGCTCAATTTTCAAACTTTCCACAAAATATAAAATTTTCAAGAATTTAAAAATCCTTAAAATTTCCTTTTTCAGTTTTAAAAATTATCAATCTCAAAACGTTTACTAAATTTTCACAATTTTTATCCCATCCTAACAGTGCCGAACTTCGCTCATCCGGAACTGGCCGATACGACCGATCCTTTCAAGATCCTCAAATATTCAAAAAAAAAATAATTTTCAAAATTCTCGAAACTTTGAGGAATTTCAAAATTTTCATTCTTCAAAATGCTCAATTTTCAAACTTCCCACAATGTATAAAATTTTCAAGATTTTAACAAATTCTTACAATCTCCTTTTTCAAAATTTTCAATCTCAAATGTTTTCTAAATTTTCAAAATTCTCTTCTGCCTGCGCGGCTGTTTCTGTGTAAAAAAACTGACACATTTTTTTTCCAGAAAAATTTTGTTGCGTTTCATATCGTGTCAGACGGACTTTAGACTTAAATGCCGAACGAAAGTCCAGAAAAAATGAAATTTAATAGTTGTTATGATACGTACAATGGCAAATATCTTAAACTTACTCTGAGTTAATCTTCCCATGGCAGCCTCTCCAGTTCATGCATACGCAATTCCTATTTCCACTTCCGGCCATTTGTCCTTCCCCTATTTCGTTCGACAGTAGGCACTCGGCTGTTATTAGAAACAGAAATGCAAGAGACGGTATAACTATCGTGCCTCGAATCATTCTGACGAAACGCCAACCTAGAAAATTCAAAAATCGTTCTTTTTTCTTTTGTATTTAAAAAAGTTCTGAAACGGGATCCATAAGACTACAAAATGTCCGACGTATGTAACAGATGCTAATTCGGCGGGCTGCCCCCACATGACGTCAAGTAAGTTGACTCTGCACTTTGGTACTTGCCTTTTTTTGGAGTTACAAATACGAGATGCATACAGTATATTCAGATAAGAGATAGACCGGATATAAACAAAAGGTTCGGGTGATTTTCACGCTAACGCCGCCGTCTCGACGTAAAACAGGAGCCCTCATTGGTCAATTCGCAATTAAATGCCAATGCCGAGCGGCAGAGCAGTCGTATCAAGGCAGAGTCACATTCAGGTTCAGACGTGTTACGTATGTCGTGTGCATCATTGCAATTTGATATTTCTTTGGACGTTTTCGTTTGTTATCTTATTAAGTTGTTGAGTTTGTCGTTGTTATTGTTATACCTTGTTATTGATTGTTATTGTTATCAACTGCTTGCGCAAAATGCCCAGTAGTACAGATACTGCCGATGAAGTTGTAAACTCCTGTAGTCCGCCTAGGAAACGCTCTAAAAAAAGACACCTGAGTGCAGAAATGAAAGAGGTCATTGTGAATATATATAAGATCGAGCGCGAGGAGAACGAGGCATCAACCATCAAAGAAATTGTTGTGAAGGTTTCTCACAAAGTTGGGGTGTGTCGCGCATCAGTGTTTAATGTGTTAAGACAATACAAAAAAAATCACACCTTTTCTGAGCCAATGACCAGTAAACATCGCAAAAGTATTGTTAAATCATTGGATGAAGCTGATAAGCATGCGATTAGGAGGAAAGTGCACGAATTCTTCTTTAGGAATGAAATACCTACTATAGATAAAGTACTGCAGGAGGTAAATGGAGATACAACGTTGCCAAATTTCAAACGATCAACTTTCCATGCGTTACTGAAGCATTTAAATTTCAAATGGAAAAAACGGGGTCGTAATAGTTTACTACTGGATAGAGAAGAAATTGTGCTATGGAGGAGGGATTATTTAACAAAAATTGGGAAATATAGAAATCAAAACAGGAAGATTTATTACCTTGATGAAACGTGGCTAAACGCAGGACACACTACAAGTAAAGTATGGGTTGATGATTCTGTAACTTCATCCAGGAGGGCCTTTCTAGATGGACTGTCCACCGGATTAAAAAATCCAGCAGGTAAATACGAGTAATAGACAACAATCGGATGTTTTTCAAACCTTGGGAACAAGGTTCTAAACATTAATTCCAGGGGGCAGATAAAACATATTACAAGTAACAAAACTTTTATAACTTTCGATAAAATGCGTGGATGTTTTATTGTCATTTTCATTTGTTAGAACTTTTTTAAGCCATGTTTTTATGTGTTTTCGATATTTCAATAATTTTTTAATATAATCTTAAAATATGTCGAATATTATAAACTTAAAAAAAGTTACTAAGTTTTATATTGTGTACCGTTCCTAATATTTCTAATCATTTTAATTCATACTTTAAGCTTTATAAAGTTATAATTTGTTTATATTAATATTTGCGCGTATTTCAGGTTCCTGATCATTCATTTTTTAAAGGTTTATAACTTTAAATTAAATTGTGAAGCGCTGAGTAATCATACGACGTTCAATATTCTTTCTTTCAATATGACTAAATAATCCCAATTATAGCAATCTGATACTCATGTCTCAATGTTTTTTCGCTGAATGTGATGAAAACATTTGAAAAAGGTTCGCTTATTGAAATAAATCTACACCAGTTAGTACATCGATTTCCAGGTAAAGGGAAAAGGCTCATTATCTGCCATATTGGCAGTGAGGATGGATTTGTTGTTGACGGTCTGTGGTGCTTTGAGTCTAAGAAAACGCAGTAATTGTGTTGGATAATGCGCCTTATCATTCTCGAAGAATGGAGAAGGTCCCAACAACGGCTTCAAGGGAAGTTGATGTTCAAAATTGGCTCCGCTCGAAAAATATCAACTTTGAAGAAGCAATGCTGAAAGTACAATTATTAAGAATTGTCAAGGATCACAAGGCGGAATATCAAAAATACGCCATTGACGAAATGGCAGCAAGTCAAAATAAAACTGTGCTCCGTTTACCTCCATACCATTGCGAGCTCAATCCCATTGAGCTCATATGGGCAGAGGTTAAAAATTATATAGCTAAGCACAATACAACTTTTAAATTTTGTGACCTCAAAGGACTTTTCAAAGAAGCACTAGAATTAATAACAGCGCAAAAATGGGAAAAAAAACTGTATTAAGCACGTGAAAGACAAAGTTGAAAAGAGAATGTGGGAACTGGACAATATTTTAGAGGAACAAGTCGAGCCATTCATTATTGACGTTGGTGCTTCAGGCAGTAGCGATGATGAAAGCTCATCAAGCTCATCTTTCCAATAAAAGATGTCGTTCATCAAATTCGGTAAGTTATAAGTAATTATAAAGCTACTGTATTTTTTAATTAATTATTGACATTTTTGAACCCATTTTGGCAAAACCTATTCAAGAATCTACTTTCTGACAATGTTCAACCATGCACATTTTTTTACGTTTTGAACGTTTTAATTTGGTTACATATTTACCTAGAAATCAAAAAATATACTAATCAATATTCTAAAAGCAACTTTAAGAGATATACGATTATTTTTAATTCAGGCTAATTTAAACGCCATTTTGAGATTATATTCGACTGTATTTCACCAAACATCAGACGGCATCCGAAGCTGGAAATCGAAGCGAAAATTTTGAATCCCTTATGTATGTTTACATCATTATATATTTCTTACCCCACCCCCACATGATCCTATATCCATCACCAATCGTATACACATCGAATTGTGCTAATTTACTACAAAGTTACGCAAAGCAGCATCTACTATCTAAAATATGTACTGCGTGACTCTTAATACGTCCCTGCCGAATGTTACAGCGTTCGATGATCACGTGGTGTTGTTTATGTCCGGTCTGTCTCTTATCTGAATATACTGTAGAACAGAAGGCGTAGGAAGTGAATCTACTTGACGTCATTTCTTTTGTTTATAGCACTTGAATTTTCACGGCATTGTTCTGCAACACACACACACACACACACACAACTAAATACAATGAATTTATTCCGGGTATTACTTTACAGGTTGAATCATAAAAAGAAAATTAATGGAGTATGTGCACTCAGTTGTATGCAAAGTAATTACAGTAAATGAATCAATACTTAATTATATTCACCTCACGCCCTTGTTCTATTTTTAATCCACAGCTCGTGTCAATCAAGCGCGGTTCCACAAAAGCATCGTTTTCCATGCATATTTTTTTTATCAAAACGCAAACAATCTAAAATGTTGGTTAATGTTTAATTGCATGTTATCATTTACTGACATTTGTACTTATCGTCTTTTTCTAATCAAGGAAACAACAAAGTAGACGGTTTGATGAGCATTATAAAGATATTTTTCATATCTGCGTATGAAAATATACAAAAATTGGAATTTGGTGATAGTGATTGACATGTTGCTGATTCAATATACAGGGTGTAAACGTTATGATAGTCATTATTTAAATGGGTGATAGCGGGGGTTGAAAGAAGCAAAAAGTTTTATATAATATGGAGGTCAAAACGGCATTTAAGTAAAATAAAATATGACAACGCCGCTATGCCACACGCAAATTGCGACTGACCGCAGTGTAAATAAACAGTTTGTTATTTTTGGTTCTTAGGTATTATTTCATTATTTGAGCTGCAACATTTGAATTCTGACGAGCTTCACCGTAAACTAACAACATGTCGGCGAACTCTTGATTCGATAAAATTGTAAATAAACACGACGACGTACGCGAACAAAAACTAGCCACTGTTACCGTTTGCGATCGATCGCCGGTTCGATAAGAGTGATGAATGACCGACGCGCTGTTGTCACGTGTGTTTTAAATATTTAACTTAATGAAACTTACCGACTACAAATTTTGGTTTAACTTAGAAAAACTTAATGCCATTTATTTGTTAATTACCCAATTTAAAAACGTTTTAGATTAGATTATGAAAATTACTAAGATTGTGGTGATTGTGGTCGATATAAAGCAAAAATCTATGTATGTATGTTTGTTGAAAGCGAAATAAAATAGATAAATCAGAATTTTAACTAATACAGATATGATACTAACACAATCCTTTTAAAGTCTACTCGGTGACACCCTATAATAACACTGATCAACAACCAAAAAATATCCTAAATAAAATCAACAAAATATTACTATTTTTAATGTGCTAAAACCGGAATGAAACTTATTTTTTCAATATTAGTTCAAGTTTTAGAGATACGGTAAAAAAATATGTGTTCCTGCTGTGACAGTGTTAATATACTGTAATTCACAAGAATGCACGTGCTACATTTTTATATTCGGCAAGGAAAGATGATGTAATCGGCATGATTGTGTTACGTTATACATACGTGTACATTATATTGTTTTATATTAGCCATTTTTTCCTCAGTTGGCTGACAGCGTTCATGCAAGATGTCTCGAAAGTGTGTAAACAATCCAGATCAGTTTTGTTACGTGTGTGGTGATGTGACTTTTGCGTCTCAGAGACGGTATATTACTCCACTAATAACAAAGGCATATCAGCTTTATTTCGGTTGTAAACTAGGTGATCAAGACAAACAGTGGGCACCCCACATCTGCTGTAATACATGTGCTTCAAGTCTGAGGAGCTGGTTAAATGGCAAAAAACGGTCTATGCGCTTTGCTGTCCCAGTGGTTTGGAGAGAGCCTACAAATCATATTAATGATTGTTACTTTTGCATGGTACCTTGTGTTGGACAAGCCACAGGTACGTCCAAGAAAAAAAAATCGGTTATTAACTACCCAAACATACCATCTGCGATGAGACCTGTGCCTCACAGTGACGAAAATCCTATTCCAAAACCCCCAGAATCCTACACTTGCGAATCAGAAAACGAATCAGATCATGGCGATCGAGTGATTCGTCAGGAAGAAGATATGCCATCAACGTCAAGAGATCCTGATTTTATACCGAGCACGTCATGCCACCAACCGCACAAAATAACACAGTCAGAATTAAATGATCTTGTAAGAGATTTAGAACTTCCAAAATGTAAGGCAGAGTTACTGGGATCAAGACTGCAGCAGTGGAACTTGTTAGAAGACGATGTTTCGGTATGTGTTTTTCGTAAACGCCACAAAGACTTAGAACCATTTTTCAATATGGAGAATATCTTGGTTTTCTGCAGTAACATTAACGGCTTACTGGCGGCTTTAAATATAAATAATAACCCAGAAGAATGGAGATTGTTTATAGACAGTTCAACATTGAGTTTAAAGGCAGTGTTATTGCATATTGGAAATATTTTACCATCTCTTCCTGTAGGGTATGCAGTTCACATGAAAGAATCATATGACAATATGAAGTACCTATTGACATGCATAAAATACGATGAGCACCAATGGCATATTTGTGGCGATTTCAAAGTTGTTGCACTTTTAGGGGGGGGGAGACCGGGGCTGGTTGTGACATTTTTTTTTCAAACTGTCATATCTTCTTAGTGGTTCAATTGTTTCACCTGAGTATTGGTTTGTTTGATGAAGTAACTATTCAGGATCTTTTACCAAAATATATTTTATATAGCAGACAAATAGCAATGACGTAAATAAATGGATTCTGAAAAGAAAACCGTGTAACTTTCAACCCCATGCAGGGGGCTGGTTGTTACATTACATGGGGCAAATTGTTACACTAAGAAACAAACGTATTATAAGAGTTTTTATTAGGAACACTCAACATAATTAGTCACTTTTCTTAATTTCAATAATATGCTTATATCTATAGAGCAGTATTTTGCCTCATTACAACGAAAACATCTAAAAAGAAACAAAATTACAAACTTAACATTGGGTATTCTTCATTAAATCAAAACATGGATAATTTTTCAACTACAAGATTATAAACCTCTGTAGGTATTAAATAAAACCTTCGTGCCTACTAATCAACATAACGTATTTTGTAATTGAAGATAAACTACACTTAAAAAAATACCAAGCAGTTTAGTCACTGTAGTCTGAAAAATCACTTTCGCAGTTCACACATACGTAATATGCAATATTTCCTCTAACACATTTCACATGTGACCAATTCTTGCAAGCTCTACACTGTACCCACTCCTCACCAGATTTCTTCGGATCAAAAGGATCACAACACATCAGACAAAAATATCCATCCTCTTCTGCACTTTCTTCGTCAGTGTCATGTAATACTTTCCTCTTTGCAGCAAGGATTCTTTTTTCGTTACTTGTTTTCCTTCTCTTATTGGTATTTTCCTGTTCTATCTCTGTCTTCTTTGCTGTAGATTTTCCCCCTTTATCTGACTTTTCTTTTTTGGATTGTTTATCCTTCTTCTTACTCTGTTCCAGAGCCAAAGCATTTTTTTCTGGTGTATCAGTTAAAATTGCTGATTTGCGAGTTTTTCTTCTTATCTTGGTTGTTCTCGCAGCAGCTTTTTGATAAGGCCGAACAGTCTCGGGAGAAAAATTATTTTCGTTAGGCATCATATCTTTACTACAGCCAGCAACTGGGTTAGCATGAATGGAGCTCTCGGGATATGCCATGGCACTCTGTATAGGAGAATGAGGAGGAGGTAGAGCTGAAACATAAGCCTCCCCGTTCTGTGTCGTAACAGGAACATTTTCGATGTTCGAGTTGATCGTTTCGCCTAGTGGTCTATCAGTAACAAAAGCCGACAAAAAGTCATCATCTTGAAAAATATCTTTATTGAATGGTGCAATACCAGTCTTCTTAAATCCGTTAATAATGTTCTTGGGATTTAATGCCAAGGGTAAAGCATTTTTCACTATTGATGGTATATCATGTACAGTCATTGTCTTTCCTGGATTATTTCTAAGCCAACCATCTTGTTGACTGGCACAGTAATTTTTGAATGGTCCGTAGACCGCCACATCCATAGGCTGGAGCTTATTCGAACAGTGTGGTGGGAAGGACAGCAATACCACATTATTTTCTTTAGCCATTTCGACGACATCAATATCCAAGTGTGAAGAATGATTGTCTAATAATAAAAGAACAGGGTCAGATGGAGATGGTTTCACATTATCTATGAAATGCTTCATAAATGTTTTGAATTCAAGTCCAGTCATCCAGCCACTTGCGTTTCCGGCGCCAATGCAGCCTGGAGGTCCATCGCGAACAAAATAGTCTCTGTATTTAATTCGAGGGAAGATAAACATACATGGCACCGAGTTTCCCACTGCATTTGCTGCTGCGCAGATAGTTACAAGAGTCCCTCTCTCTGCTGATGTGATGGAACCAACTTGTTTAGATCCTTTTGGAGCTAAAACTTTTCTTGGTTTCAGTACTGTTGTCACACCTGTTTCGTCTACATTCCATATCCGTGCCAAAGGAAATTTATATCTATCCATCACATCAGCCAATTTAGAAAAGAAATCACCAACATTCGTTTTATTGAATGATGTGGCTCTGCTCAAGCTTGTAGCTTCTGGTGATCTTATAGATAACGACTTATTGCGTTTAAGAAATGCCGCTAGCCAATCAGACCCTGCTTCCTTTTTGTCTAGCCACGATTGTGGCATTACAATGTTGTGCTTAAGTGCACAAGAAAATGCCAGTTGCTTGACATCCTTTGGCGTTAGTCCGTAGTAAATTTGGCTGCATTTAATCAAATAACTCACCAAAATTGCCTCTTGTTCATCGTTAAAAACTTGTCTATTCTTCTGGTAGCCGACTGTGAGAGATTCCACAGGTGTGCCCTTCTCTTTTGCTTGTTTTCGTTTCTTTAAATATCTTGTTAGCGACATATGACATAATCCGAAATCCTTAGCGATGCCACGAATTTTTTTAGTTTTGTCTTCCTCCAAAATAACTGCTGCTTGCTCATAAATATCTTTAGATATTTTGCCCCGCTCCGTTTTTCTTATATACGTCCTCATCCTATAAAGAAAAGACAAAAAATATGTAGCACAAACTATGTCAGTCGGAAACAAGCACTACGGGGCAGGTAGTGACAAATCACAACCTGCCCCGAGCAAACGTAACTTTTAGCCCCACCGCCAAATCTGATCTTTTAAGGTTATGTAGTGAAAACGACAATAAACGTAGCTGTATAAAAGTAGATTAATTGCAAAGCGCCAGCACTAGGGCATAATAATCACAACAAGGATATCTCTGCCTTTATGTAACATAGGTTGTAAACCAATATTACTAAAAGTATAAAATTTTACTAACCTGCGATTTTAATGGCAGCATGCACGTGCTCCCCTCACAAAAACGCTGGCACCACTGGCTCCCGGGGCATGCGTGCCGGCAGTGGCGGGAGTATTTGTCGCTTTCTAACGTCAGTATTGCGTTCTCTGTTCCGCGATCATTGCCACTGTAACAACCTACCCCTGTCACTTTCAGCCCCGGTCTCCCCTACTTGGGCTGCAGCTAGGCTACACCAAGTTTTGCTGTTTTTTGTGTGAATGGGACAGTCCGGCAAAGGCACTTCATTACACCAGAAAAAACTGGCCTGTTCGTCAATTCCTAGAGCCAGGTCAAAAAAATGTACAGCATATGCCATTAGTAGATTCGAAAAAAATCTTTTAACCACCACTGCATATCAAGTTGGGCCTAATGAAAAACTTTGTCAAGGCATTAGATAGAGATGGGTCAGCTTTTCAGTACCTGCGTCAGAAATTTCCAAGACTAAGTGAGGCAAAGGTTAAAGAAGGTATTTTTGTTGGGCCACAGATTCGAAATATTTTGAAAGATACACAGTTTGAAAACACTTTAACAGGTATTGAAAAAACTGCTTGGAATGATTTCCGTCTGGTGGTCACTAATTTCTTGGGAAATAGAAAAGCTGACAACTATAAAACCCTTGTCAAAAATATGCTGTCATCGTATCAAAAGATGGGCTGTAATATGTCTCTTAAGATACATTTCCTACACTCACACCTGGACTTTTTTCCTGACAATTGCGAAGCCGTAAGTGATGAGCACGGCGAACGTTTTCATCAGGATATTTCAACAATGGAAAAAAGGTACCAGGGAAAGTGGAATCCTTCCATGCTTGCAGACTACTGTTGGACTCTTGGTAGAGATGCTCCAGAAACGATCCATAAAAGAACAGCAAAAAGACAGCGCATATAGTGATCCTTATAAGTATATGAATCTTGTTCCTTTTTTTAATATATCCTTAAAAATAAAAAGTTTTTTTTCTAAACCGCAACTAATTTTTTTATTTCATTGTCATTTTTGGATTCAGCGCCCCAAAATTAACAGAGAAGTGCACTTTTCCCACAAGATACAATTAAAAAACTAAAATTTGTTGTCCAGTGTAATGAGTTTAGTATATTGCAGAAACCAATGGTGTACTTTTTTCCTCTGATTTTGTATGGATACACGACAGGTCAAACGAGGGGAAACCCCTTGTTATACATACCTGTTCGCAATTATTATATCTTGTATTGTCACTTTACTACATGAAGACACACAATGCAAATGGCAAACAATTGTGACCGACTTTTATATATAAGTACTCACCTACCTGAAACTGCAAACAGAAATGGACTGAATAAACTTGATGCAATATCGATTTCGATAGTCCAAGATCTCATGTAAACTGGCACGAATTCGTTATTCAAATATGATGTTTGGATAAGGTGGCAAGTGCGTATAGACATATAGATACAGGGTGGCGCATCGAAAATGAAACAGACGCATGTACTGGCAGCTCATTTTTTTCCTGCTGTGGAATATACCATCGTTAATTTATGTAATAAAGCGTTACAAATTATTTTAGCAATAAATCAATCGGAAACTATGTACTAAATTCCTATTTAAAATAAGTACGAGATATTTCCTTATCTGTCTTCAAGAAATAACTTTTTTGCCACAAAAAAACGCTCCAATAGCTATTTTCAAAAACAAAATGATAAACAAACCATGGGCGTAGTGAAGAAAAGCATTTACTTATTAAGTAAATTCTTTTAGTCAAATTTCTTCTGAAAGTAGTACAAACTAATCTGATGTACCTATTAAAGTCTACTTAAATCAATAAATCTTCAAAACTACTGAACTGACGCTCATGTATTTTACATCATTATAAAGGGAATTGAAAGGCCTTTGAAATAATGTATCACTCGACCCCCCTTTCCATTTAAGATTTTAGGGTTGGTGTCACCCCCGCCCAGAGGGCTGCCCGTGTTAACGTGATTTTTTGCCAAACTTGTGTCCCCCTCGAAAACAAAATCGACGGGTCCCTGTATATTTGTTTTCAAGAATATCATGCATGCATTAATGACAATAAAAAAAGTTAGCTTTGCAACAAAAATGGAAAACTTGATTGAAAATCTGAAAATTTATATTACGTGGTTTTCCGCGTTGCAAATTACGAATCTGATTTTCATAATCGCGGAAACATTATGCTCAAAATTGCTAGAACTGTACCGAAACAGGTGTGTTTTTTCCCTCAAAAAACGGCTCATTTTATCCATATCGAATAAGAACAAATTATTTTCAACTTGAAGATTAGATTCACCATAAAATGGATACGTTGAAAAATAATTGAAATCCGGTGTTTGGGGTCTTGGACTATCGGTAACTCGTCATTACTAGGGGAAAACCTCCCGCAATATTTTGCATATAATTTTATTTTACAGAAAAATCGTAATCCATTTCAATTGAGTATTTTTATTGTTTCAACGATTATTATATCTATATGTTATGTATGACCTTATTTAAAATGTAAATATGCTGATAATGATGTATTGTAATGCAGTAATTGCCGAGGAAGGATTGTAATACAAAAATATCGAATATAATACTAAAGTGACTTTATCGCCAATCTTCCACATCTTCCCAGTATGCGGTTAATATTTTCCAAAATCGGGGAAAAACTCTCACATCTCAAAGACGCCGATTTGGATATCTAGTGGAATTCAGAAGACATTCAAAATAAACTTCAAGCAATTCAACAGCTTCATCGTTCATGAAACGCATTTGGTTAGCACAAACATTGCTCAAAGTCACGGGAAACTCTTGGCAATATTTATGTTTTGATTAGGTATTTGTTTTGCTGTATTCAATGGCCTACTTCTATTGATTGTCTTTTTCGTATATACCCATTGTGTATACAGGGTGCTCCTTAATGATATGCGAATATTTAAGGGTGTGAGTCTACATGAAAAATTAATGTTAGTTTGCTTTATAGACTATGGTCCAAAAATGTTTCCTTACAAAAACACGGGGTGTTGAAATTTTGGGGAAAAAATGGAAATTAATTAATATTTTCAGAACCCCTTCAGATATTTCACTGATATTTGGTACGAGGTGAAAGTTGATAGAGTTGCATATTTTTCAATGCAAAAATAATTTTTAGCTTTAACAGTAGCGTGCGTACAGGTATTGACTTCGATATTTTTTAAGAAAAAAATGGTACGCCAATGGTTTTTTCCAGTGCGGACCTGTATTTGTTCGTGCGGTCTTGGAGCACCGGCATGCCCTCCTCTGTGAGGTCTTAAGTCACCTGATTCACGAGCCCTTTGTACTAAATTAACAAAAGCACGAGGGATTGGTTGCACTCGATTGGGAAACCGATCCGCATAAACATGTGCCATTTTTTATTTCGTTTGAGCCACGCAACAGACTCACTAACGCGTTACCGACTGACACTGACTGTATACAACACAACTGAATAAAATAATTGTAAAAACATCGTTCCAAATTCTTTCGCTTTTTTGTTTCCGATGCGATGAACCGATAAGGCGGATTATATCCGTTGTCGCCAAACACGAGCACATAATATTATTATTGAGACAGGGCGGTACTCAAACTTATAAAGGGCTATAACTGTGTTAATTTAATTTTACCAGAAAAATGTTAAAGGAAAAAACATTTCTTTTGATCAGATCTACTCACTGTTAAAATAAATGACTCAACTTCGAAGTCACCCTGTATATGCGTTTAAACAAGAAATGTGCATTTTACTTAGTTTTTAGCCATGTTTTGTAATGTTTTCAAAAATGGTGATTTTATTTTGATGAATAAAACAGAATTCGAGAAAAACTAGCTTAAAAAATAAAAATTTAAGCGATTTCCATATAACATTTCTTTGGCCTAAATTTTAGGATAGGAACAAGATATCGAGAAGCGGTTTTCCAAGCTTGTTTAGACATCATTTAGCTACTTTTTCATAAAAAAATCATACCAATGCATTCAGTTTTTTGAGAGAATTAATCGTTTCTGTCGGCATATCGAAAAAAACCCTCTACAGTATATTCAGATAAGAGATAGACCGGACATAAACAAGACC
>CAVLJG010000004.1:3051420-3070440 GCA_963669975.1 Acanthoscelides obtectus | reverse complement strand
AGATTTCTTCTAATAATGCTATGCAGTTATAAAAACACTTTTTTATTTTAGCGATGTAATACAAACAGTGGCTACTAGTTATAAATAATAATTGCAATATCAAAAAACATAGCAAATGATTGCAACTAGTTATAAAGAATAATTATGATCATCAAAAAAACATGACAAACAGTAGAACTTATTGCATATATCGCAAAAAAATTTTGACTTAGGTCCCTTCTTCTGAGCGGCTTTCCTGCATTCTTCAATACTTATTTTCGCATAACATGCTACACATTTTCGTAGGTCTTTTGAAGCAACTTCCTGCAAAACATGCTTTCTGGTTTCATTTTCTGTCTCCTCCCTGACAGTCACCTCTTCGATTTGTAACATACCAAGGGTAATTTTCTGTCTGAATTCTGTTATTGATATTTTCGCTTTCGTCACAGTTTTATACAATATGAAGGCGTTGACTACAGCTGATCCAAGTAATATTTCAAAGGCTAATTTCCTGTACCGCTTTACGCCTTTACGTAAAGGCCAACAATATGATTTCAGCTGATCTGATAGATCTATGAAAGACTTACACGAGTTATAGTCAACAACAAGAGATGGTTTTTCTAATTCTGTTCCTCTCCGTGTATATTTAGTGGTTGTCTCAGTATGTACAGTGCTCAGACAAAGAATATCACGTTTATCGTGCCATTTCAAAACAACCACCCCTTTTGTAACTCATGGGCCAAGGCGACACTAGTGTAGTAGTTGTCGGTGTATAAGATCCGTCCGTGGTCTAAAAGTGGCTCCATTAGTGACAAAACAGTCGAAACTGTAGCAGGTTTCTCTGAATTTTTATCTTTTCCGCAGTATACTTTGATATCGTATGTATAGCCATCTTTACAACATAATTTGTACAGTTTTATCCCGAATTTGAACCGCTTATTTTTGATATACTGCCTGAATAACCTGCCTCTGAATAGTACTAGTGTTTCATCTATGCAGACAGATTTCTCCGGAACGTAAACCTCTTTGAATTTATTGGTCAAGTTTTCTAATAGTCGGCTTAGTTTTCCCAGTCGGTCATTTTTATCAATAATTTCGTTATCGTTGAAATGTAGCACTCTGACGAGTAATTCAAATCGATTTCTGGACATTTTACACGACACCTTATTGCTATATAAGGGATTCTTGGACCAGTAATCCGTCATTTTCGGCAACCTTGCTAGACCCATATACATTACAATTCCAAAAAATGTCGTAATTTCAACCCTGTTTGTATCTCTCCACCTGTGTAAGCGCGAGTTTACTGCCAAAGGTTTGTTTTTGCATTGTCTAGCATATCTATTGGTCTCTAGTACAATCAAATCCAGAAGTTCGTCACTGAGAAATATCTTGAAAAAATCATACGGTGCCTTGGTAATAAAGTCCTCAGATATCTGTGTAGTAACACCGACATGATGTAAATCAAAAATGAACTTTTATAAATGAGAGCCGGCCAAAGGAATCCAGTGTAGTTCATCATGCAGAGGATCTTCATCGCTTTCATTTTCACTATCTATAAGACAAAACTGAGCTATAACTTCATCGATGACTTCATCAATAGTGGACTGACGTTGTTCTTTTTTGGTATGATGTTTGCATCTCTAGAAGTAGAAGGTTGCGGATCGCGATGATTGCTCCCTAGGATAACCGTAGGCATTTCAACATTGTTTGATCTGAAAGGAAAGATTATGTATGAGTATATTTTTCAAAATATATAATAATTGACTGATGCACTAAGCACAGGACAAAAAAGTCAGCACATTTTCTTGTCCACAATAAGGTTATATTTACCTTTTAGTCTTTTTTCTAGGATTTATTTCCTGCCAAGAATCGTCAGTTTCACTATCTGTACTAGGATGAATTATATTGGACCTCGAGGAATTTACAGATGTTGCAAAGTCACTGGTGGATAATGTCAGTACTGGGTTGTTCATCTGAAGACCATCATTAGATTTCTTAGATTTGATAGATAATCTAGAAATTGCAAAGTCTTAGTTGGGAGCATTATGAAGCAGAAACCACACTTTTATAATAATAATAATTTACCTTTTAGCTTTCTTCTTCCTGGGTTTCAATTGCAATGAGCTTGTGTCGGAGTCAACATCTGATGATGAATGACTGGGCAAGTAATCGTCTGAAGAATTGTCCATGAGCTCTGATGGTCCTTGTTCCTCTTCGTCTGATAGCAGCTCATTCTACAATTTCATAAGTCTCATTTGCTCCTTTTCATATGTGCCCGTCATTTTATTTTATAGCACAAATCACAACTCAAATTATTTTATTCACAACCAAGCCTTACTATTCGGCGCGCTCTCAACAATTGGACTGGAAACTACATGAAGCATCTGCATTTCTAGCATACGGAGACTTGTTAGAACTTAAAAAAATGACACCCGACATTTGGGTTTCGCGGCGCTCAGTGATCGGGGGATCTGAAACCCATAAGTCGGGAGTCATTTTCAAAATATATTTTTGGGACATTTTCTAAGACTAACGTCTGATAACATCCAGCACATCATATCCAGAGTAAAAATTAAGTACTTCCTAAAAAAATTATGTTTGGCCCTGGGGGTAGAATATTTTTTGCTTCATTTGGGCGATTAACGTGTTAATACTATACTTTGAAGTTGAGTCATTAATTTTCAGATAATGATTGTAGAAGGAAGATAAACCAAAATATGTGTGTAAAAAAAAAAAAAAATTAAAAAAATGTTTACCTTGTTTTATAAAGTATCCTCCCGACAAGTATTTCAGTGCGGACCTGTATTTGTTCGTGCGGTCTTGGAGCACCGGCATGCCCTCCTCTGTGAGGTCTTAAGTCACCTGATTCACGAGCCCTTTGTACTAAATTAACAAAAGCACGAGGGATTGGTTGCACTCGATTGGGAAACCGATCCGCATAAACATGTGCCATTTTTTATTTCGTTTGAGCCACGCAACAGACTCACTAACGCGTTACCGACTGACACTGACTGTATACAACACAACTGAATAAAATAATTGTAAAAACATCGTTCCAAATTCTTTCGCTTTTTTGTTTCCGATGCGATGAACCGATAAGGCGGATTATATCCGTTGTCGCCAAACACGAGCACATAATATTATTATTGAGACAGGGCGGTACTCAAACTTATAAAGGGCTATAACTGTGTTAATTTAATTTTACCAGAAAAATGTTAAAGGAAAAAACATTTCTTTTGATCAGATCTACTCACTGTTAAAATAAATGACTCAACTTCGAAGTCACCCTGTATATGCGTTTAAACAAGAAATGTGCATTTTACTTAGTTTTTAGCCATGTTTTGTAATGTTTTCAAAAATGGTGATTTTATTTTGATGAATAAAACAGAATTCGAGAAAAACTAGCTTAAAAAATAAAAATTTAAGCGATTTCCATATAACATTTCTTTGGCCTAAATTTTAGGATAGGAACAAGATATCGAGAAGCGGTTTTCCAAGCTTGTTTAGACATCATTTAGCTACTTTTTCATAAAAAAATCATACCAATGCATTCAGTTTTTTGAGAGAATTAATCGTTTCTGTCGGCATATCGAAAAAAACCCTCTACAGTATATTCAGATAAGAGATAGACCGGACATAAACAAGACCACGTGATCATCGAACGCTGTAACATTCGACAGGGACGTATTAAGAGTCACGCAGTACATATTTTATATAGTAGATGCTGCTTTGCGAAACTTTGTAGTAAATTAGCACAATTCGATGTGTATACGATTGGTGATGGATATAGGATCATGTGGGGGTGGGGTAAGAAATATATAATGATGTAAATATACATAAGGGTTTCAAAATTTTCGCTTCGATTTCCAGCTTCGGATGCCGCCTGATGTTTGGTGAAATACAGTCGAATATAATCTCAAAATGGCGTTTAAATTAGCCTAAATTAAAAATAATCGTATATCTCTTAAAATTGCTTTTAGAATATTGATTAGTATATTTTTTGATTTCTAGGTAAATATGTAACCAAATTAAAACGTTCAAAACGTAAAAAAATGTGCATGGTTGAACATTGTCAGAAAGTAGGTTCTTGAATAGGTTTTGCCAAAATGGGTTCAAAAATGTCAATAATTAATTAAAAATACAGTAGCTTTATAATTACTTATAACTTACCGAATTTGATGAACGACATCTTTTATTGGAAAGATGAGCTTGATGAGCTTTCATCATCGCTACTGCCTGAAGCACCAACGTCAATAATGAATGGCTCGACTTGTTCCTCTAAAATATTGTCCAGTTCCCACATTCTCTTTTCAACTTTGTCTTTCACGTGCTTAATACAGTTTTCCCATTTTTGCGCTGTTATTAATTCTAGTGCTTCTTTGAAAAGTCATTTGAGGTCACAAAATTTAAAAGTTGTATTGTGTTTAGCTATATAATTTTTAACCTCTGCCCATATGAGCTCAATGGGATTGAGCTCGCAATGGTATGGAGGTAAACGGAGCACAGTTTTATTTTGACTTGCTGCCATTTCGTCAATGGCGTATTTTTGATATTCCGCCTTGTGATCCTTGACAATTCTTAATAATTGTACTTTCAGCATTGCTTCTTCAAAGTTGATATTTTTCGAGCGGAGCCAATTTTGAACATCAACTTTCCTTGAAGCCGTTGTTGGGACCTTCTCCATTCTTCGAGAATGATAAGGCGCATTATCCAACACAATTACTGCGTTTTCCTCTAAGTTCGGTAAAATTTTTGAAAACCACTGTTCAAACGATTCGCCATTCATTTCCTCGTGGTAATCTCCAGTTTTCTTAGACTCAAAGCACCACAAACCGTCAACAACAAATCCCATCCTTACTGCCAATATGGCAGATAATGAGCCTTTTCCCTTTACCTGGAAATCGAAGTACTAACTGGTGTAGATTTATTTCAATAAGCGAACCTTTTTCAAATGTTTTCATCACATTCAGCGAAAAAACATTGAGACATGAGTATCAGATTGCTACAATTGGGATTATTTAGTCATATTGAAAGAAAGAATATTGAACGTCGTATGATTACTCAGCGCTTCACAATTTAATTCAAAGTTATAAACCCTTAAAAAATGAATGATCAGGAACCTGAAATACGCGCATATTAATATTAACAAATTATAACTTTATAAAACTTAAAGTATGAATTAAAATGATTAGAAATATTAGGAACGGTAAACAATATAAAATTTAGTAACTTTTTTTAAGTTTATAATATTCGACGTATTTTAAGATTATATTAAAAAAATATTGAAATATCGAAAACACATAAAAACATGGCTTAAAAAAGTTCTAACAAATGAAAATGACAATAAAACATCCACGCATTTTATCGAAAGTTATAAAAGTTTTGTTACTTGTAATATGTTTTATCTGCCCCCTGGAATTAATGTTTAGAACCTTGTTCCCAAGGTTTGAAAAACATTCGATTGTTGTCTATTACTCGTATTTACCTGCTGGATTTTTTAATCCGGTGGACAGTCCATCTAGAAAGGCCCTCCTGGATGAAGTTACAGAATCATCAACCCATACTTTACTTGTAGTGTGTCCTGCGTTTACCCACGTTTCATCAAGGTAATAAATCTTCCTGTTTTGATTTCTATATTTCCCAATTTTTGTTAAATAATCCCTCCTCCATAGCACAATTTCTTCTCTATCCAGTAGTAAACTATTACGACCCCGTTTTTTCCAACGTTGTATCTCCATTTACCTCCTGCAGTACTTTATCTATAGTAGGTATTTTATTCCTAAAGAAGAATTCATGCACTTTCCTCCTAATCGCATGCTTATCAGCTTCATCCAATGATTTAACAATACTTTTGCGATGTTTACTGGTCATTGGCTCAGAAAAGGTGTGATTTTTTTTGTATTGTCTTAACACATTAAACACTGATGCGCGACACACCCCAACTTTGTGAGAAACCTTCACAACAATTTCTTTGATGGTTGATGCCTCGTTCTCCTCGCGCTCGATCATATATATATTCAAAATGACCTCTTTCATTTCTGCACTCAGGTGTCTTTTTTTAAAGCGTTTCCTATAACAATAACAATCAATAACAAGGTATAACAATAACAACGACAAACTCAACAACTTAATAAGATAACAAACGAAAACGTCCAAAGAAATATCAAATTGCAATGATGCACACGACATACGTAACACGTCTGAACCTGAATGTGACTCTGCCTTGATACGACTGCTCTGCCGCTCGGCATAGGCATTTAATTGCGAATTTACCAGTGAGGGCTCCTGTTTTACGTCGAGACGGCGGCGTTAACGTGAAAATCACCCGAACCTTTTGTTTACATCCGGTCTATCTCTTATCTGAATTACTGTAGCTGCCACATGTGAAACTAACAAAACTCAAATAGTATAAAATTTGTAGCCCAATAGCTCTTTTAACTAGCAGAAGTTCGTTGAAACCAGTTCAGCCCTTTCGAAGATACGGCGTGTTTGAAACCTTTGAATACCCCCCACCACTGTATTTTTAGAGATACAGCAAAAATTGTTAAACAAAAAAGGTTCGCATTATCCTCGACTGTAAAGATCAGATATTTTTTGTCAAGTTAATATAGCGAAATTCACAGAAACGTCACTTTTTTAGATTCAAGATTGCAGTTACGCCCCCTAGCGGCAATTTCAGAAACTTGAAAGTATTTTCCAGGTTTTTCTCTTGGCCGTACAGTACCTCCATTTTTAGTTGACCTATTTGTGAGAAAACTACTTATCAATTTTAACAAATTATTTCAGTAACCATAATGGCATTTCGCTATCTAAAGTTCAGGGTCGTATCAAATGCCTTGATGCAATCTAAAAGAACGAATCGCGTCTCTTGTTGATGCCATTTTTTTTATTCACGCTCGTCTCCGTTCCAGCCGAGTCCCAAAAAGAGCTCGACGACCCGCACGTGATAATCCTGAGCTTCCCGAGGTACTGCCGGTACCGAGCCATGATGAAACGTCTCGAAGGCGTCGAAGACGGCTACCTCAAGCTGAAGTTGGTCAACGCGCTTGGCGGTTTCTACGTCACGCATCCCAACACCAGGGTGCTTTTCTGCAAGGACACGTTCGATTATCCCGAGTTGGAGGGGCACGAGATGCTTTGCAACCATTTGGCCCCGAAGCTGAAGGGCAGACCTAGGGGCAGGCGGAAAAAGAGGAGCGCCTCGCCTGGCTCGGAAAGCAATGAATCGGAATCCTCGGTTCCAAACGGGTACAATGCTAGGGTGAGTACGAGATTTTGATATTGGTTACCATTAGCACTGATTAAGCGTAATAATTTGTTTTCATACGTACTTACCTGGGGGCCCTGTAAACTGGGGGATCCGTATTATTTCATATTTATTCATGGTAATTTACAAAAATTAATTCCATAGGTAAGGTACAAGGAAGAAAAAATATACAGGGTGGTCCATCCATGTGTGGACGAGATATTACTCATAAACAAATACATTTTGGGAAAATCTATTTGTGGGATATTATACCTGTACATGACATTTGAGGGCACATTTCTGAAATATTGGCCATTATACAGGGTGTCCCAATTTCGATCTACATATCGCAGTTGTGATTTTTCAAATGGAATGCCTAAAATTGTATTGCATATTTTGATAAACCAATTCAAAAGAAGAAAATTGATATGACATACTATGGGTTTTCGGCAATTAGTTACTGAGATATAAGGTGTTTTGTCTAGAAAAAAATCCACTTCGGCAATCCCTCAGTCCGCCATTTTGAAATTTGGAGTGCTGAATTTTGTAAAAAAAAAAAAACTTCCACACCTCAGCTTTTATATTATTTTATATGATTCTTGATCATACACGGTGGTCGAAAACGCAAATTTTAATCCAAACTTGCACAAATATACAGGGTGATCCAAGAATTAAAATTCGAAAAAGTAATAAATAAGATAGAAGCTGAGGTGTGTAAGTTTTTTTTATACAAAGTTCAGCACTCCAAATTTCAAAATAGCAGACTGAGGGGTAGCCGAAGTGGGGGGTTTTTCTAGACAAAACACCTTATATCTCAGTAGCTAATTACCAAAACCCCATAGTATGTTATATCAATTTCCTTCTATTGAGTTGGCTTATCCAATAATGCAATAAAATTTGAGGCATTCCATTTGAAAAATCACATATTTTATATGTAGGTCGAAATTGGGACACCCTGTATAATGGCCAATATTTTAGAAATGTGCCCTCAAATGAGCCACCCTGTATATGTATATCACAATATATCACAAAAAAAATGTTAGCATCAACTAATGATTTCATTCATAATGAGAGATAATTCTACATTTAAAACAGTAAAAACCGTTTCCAATAACACATTTACGCTTACATCGGAAAAACACAGATAATACGTTAAAAATGAATATAATAGCCCAGGCTACAAAAAAAAATAGCTATTTCTTGTGAAAAAGTTTAACAGATATCTGAAAGTTTTAAATTAAAAATGTTTCTAATGACAAATACATAAAAAGATACAGCCAGATAAGCGTTGTTTTTTTATAAACAGTGGGAAAAGCCTAAATTCAATATTTTGCTTGTATAATTTTCAAATTAAATTTTATAAATAATCGGTAAGCTGGAGATTTTGGAGCTTAAAAAGACCTTAAATTTTTGTTTTTTCGTATTAAAATCTATAAATAAGCTAAATACAGTGCTTTTTAGCAATATTAATAAATGTCTATAACTACCTATTGCATCAACAATTGTAAAAAGGTATGTTTGTAGAACATTTTACAAAAGTGATTCTTGAAGGTTTCAAGTTCACGAATTTATGCAAAAAATTAATCATTTCTTTCAAAATCGTTGTTAAAAATGATGCTAGAAAATAGCCATTTTTTAGTTATAAGCATTTGCAATAACATAGTCATTTTCCAATATAGTTTATTTTAACAAGTTGAAAAAACGCATATTTAAAAAACCTTCTACGACCAATAGGAACCAAGATATTTTTTTAATTATCTCCTTTATTTATAGGTAAACATTAAGACTCGAAATTTTCACAGATTTGAATCTAGGATCTCAATTTTAAATTTGAATTGAAACTAAATTAACCATTTACGTTTATTTGAACACTAGACTGTGTTCCAACGATTTAATTGGAATAAATAAAATATTATAACAAAACGAATGCAAATAAAATAAATATAAACGCGATTCAATATTTTTTACAATTTATTACAGTGTATTTTGTTAAGAGTATACCAATTAACTGAATTTTGAATTGTTTAAACAATTTTCTTGTACAATATAAATGACTTTATTATAGTGAGAGTAACAGGAAATGATTTATTGTTTATTTATTATTTCATGGTAATTTAATTTTGAAGAATACAACGTGTCAAATTTTCTGGGATTTCCCGATTTTCCAAGGAAATGAAAATGAGCCAGATGTCATTATTTAACTAAAATCCTTGATTAAAATCTGTGAAATAGTTTATGTAAAAACAAAGTATGTTCGTATAACATTTTAGAAAAGTGATTCTTGAAGGGTTCAACTTCACGAATTACTGCAAAAAGTTAATCATTTCTTTTAAAATCGTTGAAAAACATTATGTTAGAAAAAAGCCATTCTTATAGTTATAAACATTTGCAATAACATAGTCCTTTTCCAATATAATTTATTTTAACAAAAAACGCATATTTAAAAAACCTTCTACGACCAATAGGAACCAAGATATTTTTTTAATTTTTATCTCCTTTATTTATAGGTGAACATTAAGACTCGAAATTTTCACAGATTTGAATCTAGGATTTTAAATTTGAATTGAAACTAAATTAACCATTTACGTTTATTTGAACAGTAGACTGTGTTCCAACGATTTAATTGGAATAAATAAAATATTATAACAAAACGAATGCAAATAAAATAAATATAAACGCGATTCAATATTTTTTACAATTTATTACAGTGTATTTTGTTAAGAGTATACCAATTAACTGAATTTTGAATTGTTTAAACAATTTTCTTGTACAATATAAATGACTTTATTATAGTGAGAGTAACAGGAAATGATTTATTGTTAATTTATTATTTCATGGTAATTTACTTTTGAAGAATACGTGTCAAATTTTCTGGGATTTCCCGATTTTCCAAGGAAATGAAAATGAGCCAGATGTCATTATTTAACTAACATCCTTGATTAAAATCTGTGAAATAGTTTATGTAAAAAAAAAAGTATGTTCGTATAACATTTTAGAAAAGTGATTCTTGAAGGGTTCAACTTCACGAATTACTGCAAAAAGTTAATCATTTCTTTTAAAATCATTGTAAAAAATTATGTTAGAAAAAAGCCATTCTTATAGTTATAAACATTTGCAATAACATAGTCCTTTTCCAATATAATTTATTTTAACATGTTGAAAAACCGCATATTTAAAAAACCTTCTACGACCAATATGAACCAAGACATTTTTTTAATTTTTATCTCCTTTATTTATAGGTAAACATTAAGACTCGAAATTTTCACAGATTTGAATCTAGGATATCAATTTTAAATTTGAATTGAAACTAAATTAACTATTTACGTTTATTTGAACACTAGACTGTGTTCCAACGATTTAATTGGAATAAACAAATTATTATAACAAAACGAATGCAAATAAAATAAATTTAAACGCGATTCAATATTTTTTACAATTTATTACAGTGTATTTTGTTAAGAGTATACCAATTAACTGAATTTTGAATTGTTTAAACAATTTTCTTGTACAATATAAATGACTTTATTATAGTGAGAGTAACAGGAAATGATTTATTGTTTATTTATTATTTCATGGTAATTTAATTTTGAAGAATACAACGTGTCAAGTTTTCTGGGATTTCCCGATTTTGCAAGGAAATGAAAATGAGCCAGATGTCATTATTTAACTAAAATCCTTGATTAAAATCTGTGAAAATTTCTTAATGCTTATAAACAAAGGACATATGAATTAAACATAAATTTCTTGGCTTAGAAGGTTTTTTAAATCTGCGTCTTCCTAACCACCTATTTACAACTTGTTAAAATAAATTATATTGAAAAGTAACGCAGTTGTTCTGAATACTAAGATCGTTGTTTCGTACAGGGTGAATCTCGACCGGAAATTCGTTGCGATTCCGGTGCACCGACACGAAGAAGCACCAGATGCCACGAAAATAACGAAAACAAAGAATTCATCCGGAAACTGACCGCATTTATGAAGTCCAACCGCACACCAATCGGCCGAACTCCGTCCCTAGGATACAAAGAACGTGAGTATTGGTGCTACTCTCTTTTTACAGATAATTAAAACCAAAGCTTCGTAGCCGTTCGTCACAGATTATTCTTATATAACTACTAAAACATACAAGGTGGGCCAAAAAAAGGTCGCACCCCCATTTGTGACTCTTCTGAGGGGGACGTTTTTTCATTTACAGGGTGATCCAAAAATAAAATATTAATACGCTCTGTAAAATAAAGTCCCAACTTTGAAGTTGAATTGAAATATTCACTGATGTTTCGGCTACCTCGAAGCCTGTTTCAAAATACACAATGTCATTTTGATTTCCGGTTGGCGACCAGTGAAATCTAGGATTTGATTGAAGATTATTTTATCTTTCTTTTTTTTTCAGTGAACCTCCATGAATTTTTCTCAAAAGTACAAAAACTGGGCGGATATGATAACGTCACTGCCAACCGCTTGTGGAAGTCGATTTTCGAAGATATAAGCGGTTACCAAAACAATATAAGCGCTACGGTAATCCGTCGACATTACGAAAGGTAACGTTAAAAATAATTTTTATATACAGGGCGTTAATGTAGTGTGTGCCATAAATTTAACAGGCGATTCTTAGACAAAAAGTTCATATAAACATGGGTCCGCTCTCAAGATTCATGGTGTTCAAATTTAACAAACAAAAAAAATGGTTTTTCGAAGATTTCTTAAATATTCTTTATCTCATTTTGTTGAAATTTGGCGGTGTTAGTTATAAGATTAAGGAGCTAATTAAACCCTAACTTCATGAACTCTTTTGTCTCTTGATTTTTCTTTTTTTCGTATCTTGCTTAGTTTTCGGGAAATGGGAAAAGCCCAAAATTCAGTATTTTGCTTGTATAATTTTCAAATTAAATTTTATAAATAATCGGTAAACTGGAGATTTTAGAGCGTAAAAAGACCTTCGATTTTATTTATTTTTATTTTCGAAAATTTATTCAATATCCTTTACCTAATTTTGTTGCATCTTGGCGGTGGTAGTTATTTAGCACTAACTTCATGAACTCTTTTGTCCTTTGGATTTTTTCGTATCTTACTTAGTTTTCGAGAGGAAAAAAAATGTCCTAAATGTCTTTATTAGCAACACAACAATAGGGCGAAGTTTAGCCAGATGGCTACTCTTGCACCCATCCCTATTGTGTGATTAAATATGCATATACAATTCAAAGTCACATACATGCAACCTAAAGATAAATACATCGATCTGGCTTTCAAGTAAGCGAGCTAATAATAAAGGGAAAAAATACAATCAATTGATAAATCCGCGCCAAGAACCAGTACTGAACGGATGACAACACAAAAAAAAACATAAAGATAATAACAACTAATTATGATACTTCCATCAGCTGATTTTTAACCAGCTTCCTACACTTTTGCTTCTCCAGGCAGGGTCGGTTGGGTTGTATAACCTCACAGCATAGAAAGTGAAACATTTTTGAAACAATGCGGTGTAGTGCAAAGGCATTGTCAGATTATTATTATGCCTCAGATCGTGTATCTTTTGGATTTTTTTATAATTATTTATCACTAATTATGCAACAACAATAAATAAACACTAAATTAAATTACGTTACATTAATATTTAAACTAATGAATTTTACTAAACAAAGGACTATTTATATGCTATTAAGTGAACATTTTTTAATTTCAACTTGGTTCACTAAAATGTAGGATTAATCAATTTGACAAGAATACTTGAAAGATATAAGTATGTCTCCCGTATTTACAAGAATTTGTTATATTTTTTATGTTTCTTTTATATGCATTTGATTTTTAAATATGCATACATATGAACAATATTTTTGCTTAAATCAATAAAACATAAAAAAAACCTTATGAGTGTTATTTTCGTTTTTTTTTTCACAGATTCTTATTCACATTATCCGCTTAAATTTAGCATTATGATATTCATTTTCTCAGAAAATTAACTTACTTATTTCTGTATAAACTCACAATTTTCACACTACTTTTTTTGAAAATCTCAATTTTCTGTCTTGAATTCTTGGTTTGGGCCACCAGCACCCCTGTTATTTGAAACAATGGATTTTTTTAAATATTAATCGTGATTTAAATCAAATTATAAATTGTTGTAAAAACAAGTCTGCAAGCAAAGAACTAAAATAACTCACCAGGAAATTCAAAAAAAGGAAGGTTTACATACATTATTAAGTTCAAAAATATAAATATTCATAAATTAAACTAAACACAGTTTACAACAGCAACAACGGTTTATAGTTGATAATATTACCTACATGGTGAATAATAACAAATAAAAATTATTGATCAATACAAAATGTGTGTTTAGGAAGTAAATCTTAATACTCATACTGAAAAACTAATTTAATAATATTGCTCAGTAAATATTTTCAAATTGTTTTAGGGGACTGGACTTCAAAGGGGTGTTTTAGACTATTAACAGGGATCAATTACTTACAAAATTGCATCACTACGGATTTAAAGGATCTGTATTCAAAGTTCTACAAAACTATTCAGAAGTCAAAAAACCAAAATTTGTTCTACATTATTAACATCAAAAAATATTTCTGTTGGTATACCACAAGGTAGTAACTAGGTCCATTACTATTTACTTTATACATTAATGACATTTGTAATATCTTAGATTATTGTGAACTTCAGATATTTGCAGTTGATACATTAATATACATATCAGATGGAAATATAGACACTGCAAAATGCTAAATTTTGACTTGCCAAAAATCGTAAATTGGTTAAATGTAAATAAACTAAAATTGAATACTTCTAAAACAAAATGTGTGCTAATAGGGAGAAATAATTGAAAATGTTGATTCAATTAAATATTTAGCTTTATATATTGACCGTAAACTAAAGTTTGAGGATCACTATAAATACATTATTTCAAAAATTGCCAAAAAAACAAATTACATTTATAAGGCTTCTCAAAGTCTTGGTACCTATTCCAAGAAAATAGTTTATAATACAATTATTCCACCGCATTTACTATATTGTTTAACTATCTTGTTCACTGCCAATAAAGCTGTATTCTCAAAATTACAAGTCTTACAAAATAAAGCTAAGAGAATAATATTGAATAAAAATAAGTACACCAAAATAAAATCTATGTTACAAGAATTGCAGTGGTTGAATATAAAAAATTTCATATCATATTTGGTTCTTATTTTTATATTTCATCTTTTGCCAGAACATTTAAAACACTACATAGAATTGATTAATCATTACCACAATAATTAAAAATGCATCGAACCTTAAAAATCGAAATATCTCAAAAATGGCTAACTGTAACGAAAACTCACAGGAGAGCTTTTTTATGCAGAAAAGTGCGAAGAATCAGTTTTTTTATTCAAAAAGCAAAAAATTGCACTAAGAAAAATTTTTCGGTCATTTTAAAACACTACAGGTACGGTAGAGAGCGCCCTCTAGCGGCTACAGTAAAACTATGCTCATGGTTCGTTTTGTCGTACCAAAAAAACCCTTGTATACCAAATTTCACTGTTATACATCAAACATTGTTCGAAATATTTAAAAAAAACTATTTTAGAACGTAAATTTAAACACCCTGTATTTCGGAAGCCACGCATTTTTCGACCCATGTTTATGTAGACTTTATGCATTAATTTTAAAAGTTCTATTGAATCTTAAAGTTATGCAACAATAAAC
Source organism: Acanthoscelides obtectus (assembly GCA_963669975.1). Classification (NCBI taxonomy): domain Eukaryota; kingdom Metazoa; phylum Arthropoda; class Insecta; order Coleoptera; family Chrysomelidae; genus Acanthoscelides; species Acanthoscelides obtectus. The sequence continues at coordinate 3,055,526 of CAVLJG010000004.1, read as the reverse complement.
TGAAACACCGTGTACAAGAGGAAATATAGATTTTCATTTACAAAATTGCAATAGTAATATAACTAGCAAATCAATATTTCAGAAAGGATTACTTTAATTTAACAAACTAAGTAATGATATAGTTTACTTGTAATTTAAAGATATTTAAAAGAAAATTAAATTAAATTAAATATTTCATGGACAATGAAAATTCTTAGAGATGCAAATTTTGTTTTTTTTTCTGAATATCGGTATGTTATTTAATTGCTTTAGTTGTTTAAAAGAATGTAATTGTAGCAATCATGCTAAATAAATCTTAAACAAACAATATATATTTAATCAAAAAATCGGGATTTATGTTTTTAAAACAAAATCGTGATTTTTTGCAACACTGTATAAAATCATTAGCATCTCTACAAACTACGTCTCTGTCACTCGACGATATAGCTTATTTTGAATGTCACTAAATAATGATTTGATGACTTGTAAAACTGTAAATATACCCTATTTCACGAGTATCCATCAAGGTAGAGTGACAGCTGATTATTTAGTAATATCTCAAAATTCCCCATATCGGCACAGGATACATAAATCTGACGGTTCCGTCAACGCCAAGTAGACAGAGCCGTGTTTTGTTTCGATTTATTGTACGCTACACATTCATTTAGTTCTTGCTGACAGCTCTTTTATTTAGAAAAGTTCATTTACATAGAAAACAAAAAAATGTTTTTACTAGATTTATATCCGATTCATTATTGCAAACTAGCACAAAAATGTCACTTGCTGATCAGCTGTTCACCTCAGCGGACGTCAAAGCGTTGAAGGGTACTCGTGAAATAGTGTATCAATGTTAACCGGCACTTTTAACCATAACCTCACTTTTTCAGATTCCTGCTTTCGTACGAGCGCCATCTCAAAGGCGAACAATACAAGCCGCTTCCCGTATCAGAAAGGCGTAGACTGAAAAGCAAAAGGGGAAGCAGTCTTAGCGATGCCGAATCCAGTGGCGGCGATACAAATTCTTCGGCCGCCACTACTGTTTCTACTTCGACTGTCGCGGAAACTAAGGTAGCGAGATATTTATTTTATTGCATTTATTCCTCGTTTTCGTATTGTTCGATTTTACTTCCCACGCTTGATGGCGGAAGGTATTGTAATAGCGAGAAATTTCGAAAATGAGATATTATGTTTTTTGGATGTTATACGTGCCTTAACACGAAATAGTTGTGTTGAAGTTTGTTTATTTTTTTAAGGTTACAAAACATATTTTTTCTTTTATAATACATTGAAATGTAATGATATTAACGCAATTATTATCACGTTATATGATGCTATACAGGGTGTCTGCGAAATGTTGGGAAATCTCGAAACTGGAGATACTACAGACCAAAATATGTGAATTGACCTAAACATACCTTAGTCCAAAAGTTGATAGTTTGCGAGATACAGGGTGTCAAAGTTACAATTTTAGTTTCTATTTTTCCTTATTGCTGGAGAAGTATCTCGGATTTTGGAATAAAACTCGGTATAGGGAGGTTTTCTAGTAAAAGAAAAAATATTTTATTTATATTATTATATATACGTAGTCATGCCATAAGTTCTGTCCCTCGTTTTCAAACAAGTGTAGACCTGTTAATACTTGTCCGATTGTTTACATTGTGGTGTCAGTTGATTAAGCGCTTTTCGGGTAATTACATATACCTCAGTTTGTATTGATCTCTCGAAGCATAACGATGGAGTGGGGCAAGGAAGAGAACCGTATTGCAGTGATAGCTTTACATAAGTGTAATCACAGTGCTAGTCAGATTTTTGAACTCTTACGCGGCCTTCAAATATCGCGTAAATTTGTGTCTAGGACCATTCAGCGGTACAATGAGACGTCCTCTGTTGATGACAGGCCAAGAAGCGGAAGACCTCGTCAAGTAAGGACTCCAGCAGCCATCAAAGCCGTAAAAGCAGGATTCAAAGGAATCCACTCCGGAAGCAGAAGATCCTATCCAGGGAAATGAAGATTCCTGTCCGGACGATGTCGCGCATCATTAAACAAGACCTAGGGCTAGGGGCTTACCGGAGACGTACGGGCCAGCGACTTACGGCCACCTTGCGACACATCAGGGCGACAAGATCCAAGAAGCTCTTGGAGAGGTACGCAGCTGGGGGATTCCGAAAGATTTTGTTCACGGATGAGAAAATCTTCACCATAGAAGAAAAATTCAACCGACAAAATGACAAAGTGTATGCAAGGAGTTCACAGGAAGCTTCGGAGATCATTCCGAGAGTTGAGAGAGGCCACCACCCTGCGTCAGTCATGGTTTGGTGGGGGGTGTCCTACGAAGGGGTCACTCAGCTCCATTTCTGTAAACAGGGCGTGAAAACAAAAGCGGCAAACTATCAGAGCGACATACTGGATCCTATCGTCAAGCCTTTAAGTGGTACATTGTTTGCCAACCAACACTGGGTCTACCAGCAGGATTCCGCCCCCGCTCACAAGGCTAAGAGTACGCAGCGCTGGCTGCAAGCAATGTGCCAGAGTTCATTGCTGCGGAAGATTGGCCCTCAGGGAGTCCGGACCTCAATCCTTTAGACTACAAGTTGTGGGACCTGCTAGAGCAGTTGGCCTGCTCCAAAGCCCACCGTAATATCGAGTCCCTGAAAGCGGATTTGATCCGATCAGCGGCAGCTATTCCTTTGGAAGCTGTGCGTGCAGTGATAGATGAGTGGCCCGCGAGATTGAAGCAGTGTGTGAAGGCCAAGGGGGGACATTTTGAATAAAACTGTTTGATTATGAATTCTAAAAATGTTGTCGAATAATAATATCTTTCATATAATATATCTTATCTTGTTTCATTTTTATCATGAGATTATCATGGGACAGAACTTATGGCACGACTACGTACAGGGGGCCCGCAAAGTTGGGGTTTTCCTTTTCAGAAACAACTACCCTTGAAATAACAAAGGTAATGTGTAGTGAAACGAGGTCGACCAAGTAAAAAAAATAAAGGAAAAAGTACTCACTCTCCAGTTGACGAGAAGGGCTAAGTACGTCTCTGCCCGAAATCATACCGCTCCAACAGAAAATGAAATCAGCTGATGCGCTACCGAGCAGACGCAGGCAAACAAGGAAGGCAAAATGTTGCGTAAAAAGTCTAGGTCTAGGTTCACCATGCCAGCCCAAACATTCACCGAAAATGTTTGTTGAAAATGTGCCCGACGGACAGCGTGCGGATTTTCTACTGACCAAACATGAGTGTTGCTAAAGTTATTCACCCCATTACGCGTGAACGTAGATTCGTCTGTCACAATATACACTTCAAAAAGTCGGATTATTGTCATGTTGATGCAACAACCACTCACAAAACCGCACTCTGCTGGAAAATCGTCAGGTTAAAGGGCTTGTACACGTTGGACGTGAAACGGATACATCCCCTCTTCACGCAGCGTTTGCCACACTTTAGTTTTTGATACTTGCACTTCTCTAGCCACGTCTCTAGTGCTTGTTGAGGGATTCTCGTCTACGCGATTACCTCTACACGTGTGACCGTAACCGTCGGTTGAAGGTTGCATACTGACCTGACACACTGAACCCGAACCAGTTTCTGCCGTCGGCTTGAGACTTTGTACCAATCGGTGATGTCCCGGGTCGCGGCTACAGGACGGTATTCAGATATTTTTGATATTGCAGAGCCCTTTATCTCGGTTCCCTTAAGAGATTGGTGTATATGGTATTAAGAAAAATTGCTTATGTTTTCAAGATCTACACGCCGTGTAAAGGAAAACCCCAACTTTGCGGACACCCTGTAGTTATCAATTTGCTCTGGGTCACCTTTTTCAATATCGGAGTAACTCTAGCTAGTTTCCAAGCCTCTGGAAACGAGTTGGACTTCAGAATTAGGTTATAAATGTAAACTAAGGGTTGTAATCTTTAACTAGAAAACTAGGTATCTGATCAGGCCCTATGATCAGTTTATTCTTCAATTTCTTAGACGATGCGACAACATAAGCTTCTGAAATAGAACGAATAGCGATAGCAAATATTTATGAGGCAAATTATCAGCTAGGTTAGCATCAGGCATACAGAGAAGTATTGACCAAAGGCATCAACAATATCTTGAGCATTTGTAAAAACA